>JAULJZ010000024.1:1817923-1830175 GCA_032270985.1 Heliamphora pulchella
ACCCATCACACCTCACAAATCATGCATAACACTTGATTAGTCTTTATCCTACGAGTTTCGGCTCATGTATATATATATATAACCATTTCAGGTTTCAAGGATTCGGGCCGATATCAATGCAGAGGATGCATGTGGGAAAGGATTAAGAAGAAAGATCTAGTATTTTTTTTTGTATTTATATTATCATTGTACAGAAAGTAAAGTGGATGATTGTAATAATATAAGTGTTTGTAAAGGAACTCTTGAAGATTAATAACTTTGTTTGGCCCTTGTGACATGTTTTTATTATGGTTGCTTAAAGAAAATTGAAGGGTTGTTCTTAAGAAAGTCTTTATTGATAGTATTTATGCGAAACATTTTGGGTTGTGTTCATGGGTTCCCGGGGTTCGGGACGTTACATTTAAGTTCTTATAGAATATAAGTAATTGTTCACAATTTAGATGGAAATGGATATACCTTCGATACGACTGTAAGGAACAGATAATAGCGTCATCTATTGTTCCGACTCTCTGTGCTAGAACACTTTGTGTATATTGAACGGGACACATTGAGGTAATTAATCTTATACTAACTATATAAATTAATTCACACCCCAAGATTATTATGAGAATGCTTATGCTCTTAATTCTAAAATAATTATTGATTTGCGTATATTTAATATTCGTTATTTTGATTCATTAGAGTGTGCGATCTTATATGGGTCTATATTCCGCGTGAGTTGGA
The DNA here is from genome assembly GCA_032270985.1 of Heliamphora pulchella. Classification (NCBI taxonomy): domain Eukaryota; kingdom Viridiplantae; phylum Streptophyta; class Magnoliopsida; order Ericales; family Sarraceniaceae; genus Heliamphora; species Heliamphora pulchella. The sequence continues at coordinate 1,818,647 of JAULJZ010000024.1, forward strand.
TAGCGGTATTATTTATATGGTGAATATTAATTATTGACGGAATCCACGTCTCAAATGATCGAGATTGACGATACTCTCTTAAGGAAACTTATAAGTTTTGATCAGGCCAAACCCTACAAGTGGATTTGATTATCTAGCGTTCAAATAAGTTAAGCGGAAGGGCTTAAAAAATTTTAAGATGCTGATTAAATTAAATTGTCAGTAATTAAATTTAATTGGCAGATATCAGGAATCTTAAGGTGGGAAGATGAGTTAAGCATTTAATAATAGCAGCTCAATGCAAGATGGTCTTAAGATTATGACTTAGAGTGCAATTACAGTTCTTTAGTGGTGTGAACTGTAATTTAGTATTTTATGAAAATTACAGAAATCGCTGCAAGGTTTTCATAATTACAGATACCGCCGAGAGGTTTGCTTAATTGTGAAAACCGCTAGATGCGTATCTAGGTTACACTAGAAGTCTTCGCCATAATTACTCCACAGGTCCTTATTGTAGCCCTATAAATATGCGGGTAGGCTGAACCAAATTCATAACTTGTCTTTAAGACTAAAGCTGACCAGGTTCTACCGGTACAAGTTCTCGAAGGTTCGTAGCCCACACTACGTTTGGGAATCACGTAAGGGAATACAGTAGAAGGTCTGACGGGAGCTTTAACTCGGAATCAAAAATTATAGTTGAAGAATCAACCAGAAAGGTATTCTTCTAAATTAGTTGTGGTTGCATGGGTTTTTATTTTGATCGTTCGACATCAAAAGTTTTATTTGAAGTCCATTTCGGCGTTTTCCCGTCCAATTATTTTTTATCGAAAATTGTTTACAAAAACAATGATCTTGACAGTTTTGCCTCCAACAGGTAGCTCTACTACTTAAATGTGTTTCATCTTATGAAGCCCTCGTGTGGAAACTGCTCATGTTCTTCAGGTGCATACTATAAACACCCCAAGTTGACCAAGTCGTATCTTAGGCTTCCCCCGAGTGTAATCCGATGATGAATATGAATGGGATTATGCTATAGAACGACTCCAAGCGATTGTGAAATCAAGATTTCAACTCAAAATCTAAGAAAACACCTCATCGCTTTATAACCTTCATGGTCGTACCCTTTGATCCTATTGACCATTTCTTTGCTTTGATTCTACAGCTGGCTGTTACATTCGACCTCACGGTCGTGAAGGTTCTCCGTTCCCACACACGGCTGTGACCTTTGATCTTCATGGTTGTGACCGTGATTTGATCCTACAACCGACCGTGACCGCTAGACATCGCAGCCGTGATGTTTGTTCATTACTCCTCGCGGTCGTAATATCCTTTGTTCACGGCCACATCCTTTTCTTAGAACCTTTTATTCTACACGCGTGGCAACGTATCAATGGACGTCGTCAACGTTCAAAATTCTATAAATAGTGTCATTTTTAGGCCTATTGAGAGAGACCCTTTGATGCAGGGAGACTTATCAGCTGGAGAAACACGAACTCCAAAATTCACAAGCCTGCTTGAATTAGAGATATTCTCTCTAATAACAAACACGTATGAATAAAAGAATAGCCTCTAAAAATTCTTATTAATAAAAATATGTGAAACTCTATTGCTATTATACGGTATTTATAATGACCTAACCTAATCGAATAGGAAAACTATCGATTAGGCAACACAATCTTTCCTAATTTAAAATTAAGAAAAAATTACCAAAAATGGAAATTTTAAGTTATGGTCAAATTTGGATACTAAAAACATAAAGAAACGTGCCAAAACAAACGGCACTTAAAAAGAAGTTACTGAAAAAAGTTATTTCTAAAACAAAATTTTCCTAAAACGGTAAAATCACGATTTCGGAGGCTTAGACGGTGGAATTTGATTGAAAACCAGCTTAGGTCATGGCATAGTGATGAGTCTTGTTCGTTGGGTCGTTTCTAATCGAACATTGGCCTTCCGAGGCTAATTTGACCTCGGCGGGTTGCGCCTCTACTATTACCTTTTAGCTTGCTGTCGATCGTAGGCTTTCATGAAAGAGAAGCTGATGAGCTCTGCATCATCCTCCCTGGCTTGAAAAGAATTCGCCCTCGAATTTGAGTCCTCATCAAAAGAGACATCGCTATGAAATGGGAGCAAGTGTTTCACATTAAAACGTCTGATGTACGAATGGAACTTTGAAGCTTTAATCGGTAGGCATTAGGATTAATCTTTTGGATAATCTCCACCGGACCAATTTTTTGAGCCGCCAGTTTGTTATATTCCCCGACTGAAAATCTATCCTTGGTGAGGATAGCATATACAAAGTCGCCAACTTCAAACTCAACAAAGTGCCACTTTTTGTCAGTTCGCTCCTTATATCGGGCAGCACTTTCTTCAAACTTCTGCTGTGTGGTCTGATGAACTAGGTGCAACTGGTCAATAAAATCCTCTACTTTGATGTGGACGCATTTCAAATCAAGAATAGGTGCAAGATCAATTAGAGAACGCGAGACAATCTCATAGACAATCTGAAAAGGACAGAGACCAGCGCTGCCATTAATTGAATGGTTAAAGTCAAACTCTGCTTGGCATAATTTGAGATCCCACATCTTGACATGGTCTTGTACTAAGCTTCGCAACAGGTTACCCAATGAGCGATTGACCACTTCAGTTTGACCGTCAATTTGAGGGTGATTGGCAGTACTGTAGTCCAATTTTGTATTAGCCATCTTCCACAGACAATGCAAAAGTGGCCTAAAAAGCATGTATCCCTGTCAAAGACAATGGAACTAGGTAACCCATGCAACTTGTAGACTTCTTGAAAATACAGTTGGGCCACCTTCACCGCATCAGTTGTCTTCTTGCATGGTATAAAATGGGCCATCTTGAAAAACCGATCCACTGCAACATAGATAGAGTCGTGACCGCATTGGGCACGAGGGAGACCCAACACGAAATCCATGCTAACATCGGACCATGGCTGAGTAGGAATAGGCAGAGGCATGTACAAGCTTGCATTAGTAGCAACCCCCTTTGACACCTGGCAAATATGGCAACCCTCCACGAACTTGTAAATTTCTCACCTCATAGAAGGCCAATTGTAAGATGCAGTTACTAATGCGTAGCACTTGTCCCTCCCCACATGGCCTTCATTATGCAACTCCTTGATGATCTGTAACCTCAAACTGGAATCTGGAATGCACAATTTGTTTCCTTTGAAAAGGAAGCCATCTTGAATGTGATAATCAGATACGGTGCTACTGGACAAGCTGGCTAATATACTAGAAAAGAATGGGTCAGCCATTAATAATTCTCGAAAGCTGTTAAAACCAAGTATCTTCGTTCGCATAAGTGTCAAAAAATAATCTCGGCGGCTAAGGGTGTCAGCCACTCGATTTAAGGCTCCAGACTTATGCTTGATGGTGAAGAGAACTATTGAACATAGGCGGACCACTTGGCATGTCGATCGGATAACTTGTCTTGACTATTAAGGTGATTCAAAGCTTCATGATCTAAATATAGAATGAAATCATTATGAATCAAGTAGTGATACCAATGCTTAAGGGACTGGACGATTGCTAGGAACTCCACGTCATAAGTGCTATATCTTAGCTTGGCACCATTCAATTTTTCACTGAAGTAGGCCACAGGTCTGGAGTTTTGACTAAGAACAACTCTAATCCCGACCTTCGATGCATCGCAATGCAACTCAAAAGGTTGCGAAAAATCTGGCAAGATCAACACTGGGGCGGAGGTTAGTTTCTGCTTGATCTCTTCAAAGGCTTTAGATGCTTCATCTGTCCATGTAAACTTGCCTCCTTTTATGCAGTTTGTTATAGGAGCCATAATGGTGCTGAAATGAGGGATGAATCGACGATAGAAAGCTACCAATTCATGAAAACTGCGTATGTCAAAGAGTGTCTTCGGCTGTGGCCACTATCTGACTGCTTCAGCCTTCGACTCGTCCACCGAGATCCCATCTTTGGAAATCACGTAACCAAGGAATAAAACGCGATCTGTCATGAAAACACATTTTTGGGTGGCTCCGTAGAGCTGTTCACGCCTCAATGCTGCCAAAAATTCTCGGATATGATGTACATGTAAATCTGGAGTGACACTATATATAAGGATATCATCAAAGTAAACAATTGCAAATTTACCTATGAATGGTGCAACACTTGGTTCATCATACGCATAAAGGTGCTCGGCGCGTTGGACAATTCGAATGGCATAACAAGCCTGTCTTCTACTCATCACCGGGTCTTAATCCAAATCTAGTGGTACCCGCTCTTCAAATCTAGCTTGGAGAATATTTTAACTCGTGTCAATTGATCAAGTAGATCATCCAGTTTGGAATTAGGAAGCGGTACTTAACAATGATCTTGTTAATGGCCCTACTATCAACACACATTCTCCAAGTGCCATCTTTCTTTAAGGTGAGCAGTGCTAGGACAACACAAGGACTGATACTATCCTTGATAAATCCCTTAGATAATAACTCTTCCACTTGCCTTTGTAGCTCTTCATGCTCCTTTGGGCTCATTCGGTAATGGGATCGGTTAGGCAGATTAGAGCTTGGCACCAAATTAATTTGATGTTGTATGTCTCACAATGGTGACAACCCAGCAGGAAGTTCTTCAAGAAAGACATCTGCAAATTCTGTCAATAGTGGTTGAACACGTTCAAGCACTGTTCCTTACTGGTCATCAGTAGGATCTCCTTTGGCTACTAACACAAAAAACATCTTGGTGTCGGCGATCTCCTCCTCGAATTGCGCCCGTGTCAGAAGATTGGCTCCCTCCCCTACCATTAGCTTGGGCATAACCCCTTTTATGGGTAACAACACCATCCTGGTATTATTAAATAAGAAGCTGTAGGTGTTATTTCACCCTTCGTGCTTGACATTACAATCATACTGCCATGGTCTACCCAATAGAAGATGAAATGCATCCATGGCGACGACGTCACACCACACCTGGTCCTTATATAGAGCTCACATAAAAAGAAATTAAGCACCATTTTGTAACTTTTACCTCGTTTCCTTTCTTAAACCACCCTAGTTTGTAGGGTTTGGGATGTTGCTCCGCTGGCAACCCCAACTTTTTGACTACCTCGTCAGATACCACATTCTCATAGCTTCTTGAATCAATCACGAAGAAACAGACCTTTTCGCTAATGGTACAGGTAGATAGGAAAATATTATTGTGCAACTACGAGTCTCCATTAGACTCCCGAGGGGCTAAACAGACTCGTCGAACAACCAGAAGAGGCCCTTGGTCCCTGGTCACCTCCTCTTCTCTATACTCTATGTAAAGGTCGGAATCATAATCATACTTTGAGTCCTTCTCGGTTTGATCTCCAGTTGGTTCGTCTGTCTCTAAAAACAAAGCTTTGCTAGGAATATTGCTCTTTCGACAATCTGTAACACAATGTCCAGGTTCACCGCACTTGAAACAACGCATGCCACCAACAACCGCATTAGAGGGTTGTGGCGCTACTATTCTCGCTACTGGTGGGGCGTTCGCAGCCCTATTTATAGAATTAGGATTTGCTGTAGCACGGTTAGAATTGCTCCAGTTACCAACAGTAGCTCTCCGGCCAAATTGCTTCTCTAATTGTAAGGCTCTTTGATGGGCTTCCGATTACGAATATAGATCAAACAAGTTGAGGGTATCTTAGAATTGCTGACGTAGTCCCCCAACGTATCGGGACACCAACTGCTCCTTGATTTCAGACAGATAATTCCTAGCCAAAAGCTAGAAGAACTCTATAGTATAATCATCTACAGAGCATGCTCCTTGACTCGGGTTTTGCAAACGCTGATACATCAATCGCGAGTAATTATAAGGTAAGAAGGCAGCACGCATGTGTTTCTTGAACTTCTCCCACGAGTTGATTTTCTGTTTAACTTGCCTGGTTCTGCTTAGTTTGACTTGCTGCCACCAAGCAGCTGCTCTACCTCAGAGTCTAATAGCAACCAACGGAACCCGCTTGTCGTCGGGAACCTTTTTAAACTCTAAGACCTCTTTGACAGTAACGATCCAATTAGAAAACTCCTCTGGCGTCAACCCCCCTGAAATTCAGGGATCTTGATCTTCAAACCAACTTCCTAGCACCGGGAATCATGGTTGTTAACCACAAACCCCCTTCCCCTTCCCCTTGACTGTTGGCTAGCAAAAGGGTTGGTGGCGGAATTGTCATCTAAAACCTCTTTTTCCACAATGGGACGTTGGTTTGGTTGATGGTTGCGAGGTAGAACGGTCGCTGCTAAGGCAGCCATCTGCTCCGTTAAGGCAGCAATGGACTCCTCCACGCGGATCATTCATTCCTCCACTCGAGCATCTCATGCAACGTCATCCCGCTCATACACCTCTTCAACAGCAGCAAATCTTCCCCCTCGTCCCCTATTTGCAACACCACAACGTGCCACGATCAGGACTAGAACAAGAGTTTAGCTCTGATACCAATGATGCAGGGAGACGTATCGACTTGAGGAACATGAACTCCGAAATCCACAAGCTTGTTTGAATTAGAGATATTCTCTCTAATGACAAACACGAATAAGAGAATAATCTCTGAAAATTCTTATTAATCAAAAGATGAGTAACTCTATCGCTATTACACGGTATTTATAATGACCTAACCTAATCGAATGGGAAACCCATCGATTAGGTAACACAATCTTTTCTAATTCAAAATTAAGAAAAAATTACCAAAAACGGCAAATTTGACTTAAGGTCAAATCTGGATACTAAAAACATAAAGAAACGTGTCAAAACAAACGGCACTTAAAAAGAAGTTACCGAAAAAAAATTATTACAAAAACAAAGGTTTCCTAAAACAGCAAAATCGCAATTTTGGAGGCTTAGACGGTGGAATTTGACCGAAAACCGGCTTAGGTCATGGCATAGCGATGAGTCTTATTCATTGGGCCGTTTTCAATCGAATATGGACCTTTCAAGGCTAATTTGACCTCGGCGGGTTGCGCCACTACTATTACCTTTTAGCTTTCTGTCGATCGTAGGCTTCCATGAAAGAGAAACCCATGAGCTCTGCATCACCCTTACCTAAAAGCGTCGATACTCTGTCGAATTCAATTCTCGACACCCTGTGGATACCCTCTCCAATACACTAATTAGGCCCATTCCCGATACATGTTTACCATATTCTCCCCCTTTTTTTTTTTTGAAGTTATTCAAGCTCGAGTTTTTAGAACGTACAGAGGAATTATTAAGCTGTTTATGATTGACATGCCCCTCAAATGTTGAGGAATTATTGAATGGAAAAGTTACTCCCTATAATTTAAACCTCGTTCAGTTGACGGGAAATGAAAGAAAAACATTTGTCCACAAAACATCATATATAAATTCAATCTTCATGACAAAGTTTTGAAGTAAATTTTGTTAATACTTACTTCCTTACTAACTAAACGCGTGACGGGAAATGAAAGAAAAACATTTGTTCACAAAACATCATATATAAATTCAATCTTCATGACAAAGTTTTGAAGTAAATTTTGTTAATACTTACTTCCTTACTAACTAAACGCGTGACAAAATTTGATTCTTTTATATTTTTATTTCCATTCACTTCACTTTTCCCTCGTACATTATTTTCTTGTATAATTTCTTTAACAACCGAATAATACCTTCAGGTGTAAATGTTTTGTTATAAGTGAGTCATAAAAGTCAACAAAGTGCTTAACACCTTCTGCAACTATATGGCAAAAGGATACAACAATTCTATAATAGTTATATAGAATTGGAGTGTGCACTTAAATGAGTCTGTTTAATTCAATTTGAAATTCTAAAAACTCATGTGTTTCGTATAAATATCATCATTTTTATTTTAGAAATATATTAACCCCTGTGCATGCTTAAAAACTCATTTGAAATTCTAATTCAACTAGATTAACATGCCCATGTATGCTTATTTGAATTAGAAGGCCAAGATTGAATTTTATATTTGATGGATCTACATAATTTTAAATATTCTTTTGAGTTACTATTTTTGATTTGTAGATGAATTAACTGTTTAGTGAAGTGTTTGTGAGTAGGAAGGTTAAGATGTGCTGCCACTATGATGAACATGTGCTTCCCAGCAATTGCTGCCACAGGCAGGAGGCCTGTCGTTGCAGCACTTGCTGCCAATATAAAGCCACTGTATGTGCAGCAGTAGCTGCCAATAGAACACCTGTAGGTGCAGCAGTTGCTGCCAAAAGATGCATTGTATGCACAGCAGCAGGTTCATGTGCTGCAGACACATGCAATGCAGCCACATTTTGGCACTCCCGGGGCTTGTATTTTCACTTCGACAGCCTGTAAAGGCCCCACAGGATATCACATGAAAGTAGGCAATGGCCTGGATGGTACGAAAGCAAGTAAATTCTTTAATGGGCAAGAGACGACAATATAACATCTATATAGGGCCCACATTTCTATATATGGCCAAGCTCCACCACTCTCTTCACACTTGAATATGGGTTACATGATACATATGTGCATTAAGTTGCAGTACTTTTATGTTAATTTCTATTTCAGGTTCGTTTATAAATGTACTAATAAAAGTTTCATGTATTAATAAAAGTTTGATGCCCCTTCACTTGTAAGAATCAATGTTCTGTATAATGGTTCAATATCTTTCATTTGTTAATTGTTTCTTCTGTTGTGCACCGGTACAAACCACTGGAGCATGAGGATCTGATGCACCGGGTATTTCAAGGTACAGCTGCAACGGGGAATCGCCATTGGAATCCATCTGAGGTAAGGCCACCAGAAGACGATCGACAGGAGGGAAGTGGCGACAGCGACAAATTACAAGGCACTGGTGAGGACTCTCCTGCCACACCCATCACACCACTCGAACCACACACAGCACAAGTGCCACCTGTTGTAAAACAACAAGGGCATCATAATGTTCCCAGCAATTCTGGGTGCACAAGTGGTTCTGGTTCTAGGAGGCACAAAAGTAGCAGGGCCAGCAAACTGTCTGAGATGGAGCAGTTATTAGCCCTCGTCAAGGAGAGAAAGAACCACATGACAATTTCCCATAGCAGGACCTCACCAGAAGATGCACTTGCTGTATTGACTACGTTGCCAGGAATTGATGCGGATGATTAACTGTTTCTTTTTGGGTTGCAATTACTTGAGAATCCAAACTCCAGCAACCTGTTCATGGCCATTTCCAGCAATGACGTTCGTCTCCGATTCCTCCAGGCTAGAAAAGTGCAGAGTTCTTTTCCGATGCCACAGTTTTGAGTTTTTGATGTGTTGGACTAGGCAAACAGGACTATATTTTGTAGTATGTAATAGTTATAGAATATTGATCATCGTACCGACATATGCAAAACTTCTAAATTCGAATTTTTGCACATACTTAAATGGTATATATGACATGTAAAGAGAGTCAAATTTGGATTCTCCCAAGAGATCATCTCTGCCTCGGTGTGTTGCACTGTTGGAGGAAATTGTTCAGGTTTTGGCCATTTCATCTTTCAAGTCTCTCCTCATAAATTTACTACTTTGAATTTAAAGACGAGGGAGAAAATGATTGGGGGAAAACAAACTGAACTTTGAACTCCATTTGAATTTATGGTTAAGAATTGAGCTCTGAGATTGGTTTTACCTTGGTTTTAAATGCTGGGCTTTTTAAAAAAGCCAGGCAACACTATTGACCCCAAACGGTGCCTAAATATCACTTTGATTTTTTATTTTTTAAAATTATTCTTAGCAGATTACAAGTTTTATTTATATATCAATTAATAAAAAAAATTATTTTGTCATTGTTGATTAGTGAAATTAATCGTCCTAATTCTCTTGAGTTTCGTAATATATTTTTAATATTATCTCAAACCATTTCTCACTTCTATTTTCTTAACTCGCAGTTATATTTTGGTTTTACTTTTTTTTTCTGTTTTGATTTTTTAATGAAAAATGTGATATACGATAATTAAGTATACCTTTAAAAAATAACAAATATAATTCTACGAAACTTATAATTTTATAATTTATAAAATAAATTTATACTGTTTCTTAAAAGTAGATTGTTTTTAGAAATATTCTCAAAAAAGAAAAAGAATTTTAAAAAAATAACGCTAAGAAAGCAAAAAAAAAATAATACTTCCATCCTTTTGTTTTGAGGAGCAAAATACAAATTTCGAAAATGATGCGAAGCTTATTGCAAAATGCCGTCTTGGACCTCTTTGGTATCGAATGTGTTGGAGGCAAAACTATCAAGATTTTTATTTTTGCAAATGATTATTTGAAAAAAATTAACTGGACGGACAAACGCCAAAACGGGTTCCAGATAAAATTTTTGATGACGAACGATCAAAATAAAATCCGTACATCCGAAATTAATTTAGAAGAATACCTTTTTATCGGTCGAATCTTCAACTATAATTTGAATACAAGTTGAAGCACCAGTCAGATCTTTTACTATATTCCCTTATGTGATTCTCGAACGTAGTGTAGGCTATGGATTATCGAGAATTCGTACTGACATAACCTGGACAACTTTAGTCATAAAAGACAAATTATGAAACTGGTTCAGTCTACCTGCATATTTATAGGGTTACAGCAGGAATTTAGGTAGTAATTATGAGTAAGATTTCCAGTGGAACACAGACACGTATCAGCAGTTTCTGCAATTAAGCAAACCTCATAGCGGTATCTGCAATTATGGAAAACCAACAGCGGTTTCAGCACTTTTCATAAAACACTGAATTATAGTTCACACCACTAAAAAACTATAATTGTACTATGACTATGAGACCCTGACCCTTATCTTTTAAGTTGTTTATATATATGATGTGTTCGTTTCAGTATATGAATAGCATTGGTGCATGGTTTATACTTTAAAGTTGTAGAAAAGTATGTGTAAATGTGTTTTATGCTTTCCCGGACCTTGGTTAGGTGGGTTGGGTTGGTTTTTGAGCTTTAAAACCATAACAGAAACCAGTAGGCTTCTGCTTGTGGGTTCAGTCGACTGAGGGAGATGGTTCAGTCGACTGAACTGGTTTTTGGGAGTTCGGTCGACTGAACTCCTTGGTTCGGTCGACTAAACTGAAGCGGTGCACGTTTTTCAAGGAGCTTCAGTCACTGGAGTGCTCTCTTCAGTCGACTGGACAGCCTTTTTGACGTGCTTATAAGAGGTTCCAGGGGCTGGAGTGTTTGTAAAGGCTTTCTTAAGAGCTAAGTTTCCATTATCTCCCCCTTCTCTCTAGCTTTGTGGACTCGGGGCTTGGTTTGTTGTTGATCCCTTTGTGGATCCTTGCTATCGAGGCCGAGGGCTTCGCATCCAACATGCCGGATTCTCGTTCTGACGCCGTTCAGTTTTGAGATGTCAAGTTCTTGACTCTCCGAGATAGGATTCTAGACCTACTACTGTTATGAGGGTAAATGTGGGATTTTAAACCGTAGTTTTTGGGTAAAGGTGGGATTTTACGCCTTTTCTCTGTTGTATGCATGTTTCGGGTACGTGGTATCCGTAATTTTCAAAAGAAGTTTGAAAACGAGGTATTTTGTGAAAACGGTGAAAAACGTGATTTTGGAGGTTTGGAGCTAACCCGCGGGGTTG
>JAULJZ010000024.1:1854093-1865172 GCA_032270985.1 Heliamphora pulchella
TGCTTCCAGAATCAATCAAAAGTGAAATATAAATTTCTTCTATTTTTCTTAGTTGTTGTACACAAATGCCATCCAAAGGAGAATGTAGAAACTGGGACATACAGAGAGATCAAAGACTAAATACTAAACAAGTATATACATGTGTGTATGTAGGATGAATAATTCGCTTACGGCACTTAAGAAAAAGAAAACAACAATTCACGTGGCTCGTTAGGTATTAGATCATGAAGGTTAGGTTGGCCAATTAAAAGGGCAGTAATCACGGACAACAAACAATTTAACCGGATAGGGTATTGAGTGTTGAAAGGTTGATGTCACTCCTTCTAACAGAAAGAAAGGAGAATCTACCATTAACATTAGTCGTCGTTCAACAAAAATTGGAAAAGAAAGTACTACTAATTAATACTTAAGAGCCTAATCATTAATTCATAGTTTTGCTCAAAACAATATGGGGCGGGGCGGAGCCTCTACAGGGCTGATGCAGCATACATAAGCCTACCTCAAATTAATTCGTAGTTTCGATCAACATAATAAGGGACGGGGACGGGCCCATACCGGGCTGATATAGCATGAACTGAAGCTCTGTCAAACTTGATTTTGGGCCAAAAAAATTGACTGAACTCAGCTAAGATCAAATTCATTTAGTACTTGGTTTGAAAATTTTTGTGACAAGTGGTTGTCTTCTCATTAGCTCGAGCCTATTGATAATCCTATATAAAAGGCATATGATTAGATGTTCCTTCCATATTGCAGAAGATAATAACACATCCACTACTCAGATATTAGTAAGGAGGAAACAGTCTTCAGAGTTGAAATTTTCTCCTATAAAAAGGCAAAATCAACAGAAACTTTTCAATTTGAAAACAATCCCCCTTGCCAGGGCGGCTCCCTTAGCAGAGAAGAATTTCAAGCAAGGGCCTAAAATTCCATAATTGAGAGGCTGTTTCACTGTCTTCATTTGGTTTTTACTTTATTATGATTTTTTTGGTTTAATATTAAACAATATAACTATACTACTTGCACATCTTGTAATAATACATTGGTAAAAAGGAATGTTAATTTAATCAACACAATGATACTGCACCAATTAAACAACTAAGAAAAACACCTACATCAACTGTAAAATGTCATTCCCCAAAGCCAGAATATGAATGAACACAGGTTTCAAGTGGAGAAAACTTTCAGCTTTCTACTCTAGGTAACAAGACACTGTTAAATTCCAGCAGTTTAATTTGCTGGGTTGTAGGTTTATGTTTCTCCAAGATGGATCGAGAGGCACCAATTTCAAAGAAAGAATTTGCACACTTCTAGTAATCTTACTTTGTGGCATACCCAAAACCAAGAAACTGCTCAAGAATACCAAGCCTTCGGATGGGGGAAAAAAACATAATAGCCTATTGGTAATTTATCACTTGGATGAAGACGTGCCAAATTAGAAGACAAACATACACTTCAAGTAACCTTACTATATGTGTGATCCAAAACCAAGAAACTCTCAAAATAACAAGGCTTTTGGTAAATGTAAGATAGTTTAGGTAACAACACCATACCAACTTTCTTATGCACAGATATTGATATTCAAATTACAAAGTAACTTAAAAAGCAGACACCAACAAGAAATACAAACCTTCAAGCGAGCTCGCTGCTGCATCTGAGCATGAAGTGTCCAAACATTAATTCCAAGAATGCGCAAAAGGGAAGAAATATGGCGTAAAGCAGCAATTGATGTACAGAAAACAATTGTGCGCCCTTGACCATGGACACTCAATATGTAATACAGATAGGCGTCTTTGTCTTCTTCCCTGCATCTGCAGCCCATTATGCATAAGTTCTGTTTTATTGAAGAAGTTGTTACACCAAAATAATAAAGAAATATGGATATAAATAAGTAATGTAATACTTGAAACCAAAAGCCCAGAAATATTCAGTCCTACTTCAGAAGTAAAGTGTCAGTAGTAGCTTTGCAAAGGTTGACAATTTCTTGACTCTAACGTACAAATCTTATGTAGAACCAACACACACGACCGCAAGGAAGAGAGCGTTTCTACAGCATTGGAGTTGCCGAACTCATGAAGCTTCCCATGTTCAATAGCGGAATAGAAGAGTACTTCGTGAGAGCTTCATTAGTGATGAGGAAGATTGGATAAGGCTCAAGGTATTTCGCGAGTCATCTTCAGCTTATTGGTTGGTTGGGAGAGGCCTCATCGGCATTTGGAGAACAAACAACGGGAGGACCACGATAACAATGAAAAGGATTCAAAGATCAGAAGTTGTGTACAAAGGATTGGTCAACATATGCAATGCACTTGAGTATCAGAAAATTTCCAGGGTTGCTCGTTGGTCGACTAGCCTTGACCTGTGGTTGACCAACCCATTCTGCAAACTGGGAAAGACCCAATGCCATAGATTAGGACCAACCAAAACCTTAGTCTACCAACCTGAAATCCAGTTGGAGTCCCACTAAAATGACCATGTATGATTGGTTTAAGATTAAAGTTTGATTGACACGTGGCGGCATCTTGACCCTTCGCAGCAGACACGTTCAACGGCCTGCGATTCAGGTTTCTTGGGCCGTTGGTTTTTGCTCAGTTTGGGGTCATCTGGGCCATCCGTTTTCGCTCTACTAAAAGTATAAAAGGAGGAGGAGTAATCTTGAGCCATTAGGGGTAGATTGATGACCCGTAGTCTCCATAAGTAATTGAACAGATTTTAGCCCTAAGTTTCCTTGATTCAATCCAAGATATGCTTCTCCTGCCTTCAATCTTGCTATCTACCTCACTCGTAAACTTGTGAAACTCTGTATTCATCTTTTCAAGAGCAATTCCACCTTGTGTAAGGGATAGTGAGCTTTGTGATACCCTTTACACTTAAAGAGCCAAACCAACTCCATTGAAGTTTCTTGTTTTAGATTTCTGTGTGAGGTAATTTTTATCATCCTTGTGTCATACTTATGATGTATAAGTGTGGCTTCATACGCGATCGCTTTGGCCTCACAGAGAGACGCCCAAGAGGCTCGTGCATGAGCTCTGCTAATTTAAGAGAAGAGTTATGAATGGTGGTTGTTGACTTGTTTTTGAGTTGAGTTAAACCACAACTCATGTGTTTGTTGTGATTGTATAGGTTGTGGGTTAATCTAGTGAAAACCCCTTTTGAGAATTGCAAAGGTTTCTGGGTAAACCTAGTGAAAACCCTTTGTTGTTTAAGTGGATTGAATTCCATTGAAGATACGTGAGTGGACGTGGGTAGATGTGGGTACAAAGGAGTGTCAAACCACCATAAATATTTGTGTCTGTATTGCCTTCCATTTTAGCTATCTCTTGAATACCTTCGTGTTGATTCTATGGTAGAAATTTTTCGAGAGGAATACTTGTTATTATTTATGAATAGTTGAGCATATGGATAGGTGATATAACATTGAGATATTCTTTACATAATTGAAATCTATTGCGAGAAGAGTTATATTTTGAATCTTTAGAGCTCAAGATTACATGAACAAGAAAGAAGGAAAAGAGAGAAAAGAAACGAAAAAATATTTAGATCGTCTTATTCACCCCAACTCTAGGGTATATTCATAGAATGCATTAGACCGCATGTACTATCACAAATGCACACTTGAACACAGTGTCTCACTACATAGAAATTGATATGTAGATGAATTATTACTTCGATGATATAACAAAATAAAAGGTTTCTCTATCTCGCACAATGAAGTGAAGAGAAAAGGGTTGGGTTCCGCTTTCTTACATTTTGGATAGAGTGTTGTATTCTTAGAGAAGTGCCATTCAATCTCTATGGGAGCCCCTTGCACTTGCTTCTTTAGGAGTTATTACTTCTTTACTAGGTTAACACATGTACTCTTTACCTTCTTATGCATTCATTGCACAAGACTTTAAACTACTGAATGGGTATAAAAACCAACACTCTTTTGGATGCCAATCAATCCTCAGGGTTTGCAAAGAGAACAGCACATCCAGACCAAAGTTGAGGAGGCTTTTGCGCTCAACCGGAGAAAGTCGCTCATCCAAGCCGACAGAGAGTTATTGAAAGAGTGGACCATGAAGGATACAAGAAAAATGCAAGATATCCAGAACTGTGGGGTCCAAAACAATTACCCCCTTTTATGGATCTAGAAATGGAGGGAACCCACAGAATCTGCTTAAAGTTTCACGCCAAAAACATATATCATGGCCGCCACCTTTTTCCAACGGCCATCAGCTTTTAACCTCACGGTCGTCATGTTTTCATATCAAACCTTACAGCCATGACATTCCAAAATCCAGGCTGTGAACTTTTCACCATAAAAGTTCAGGCCGCCATATCCAAAACCCACGGCTGCAAGATCATTCCTCACAGCCACAACCTTTTTATGCAGAAACTTTGATAGCCTCTCCACATTTTACCAACAAGCCCAAATCGTCGTCGATGACTTATGAACAACTCGCAACAAGCAAAAGCAGTTTATATGGCAAGATCACAACTCATGAATCATACAGCATGCATAATAGGAGTGTAACGACCCAGTACAGACTCTAGTTGTAACAACCTGGTTAATAATGACCCGTGTAAAGACCCTGCTAGGACCCTAGTATTAGTGACGGATAGTTCACAAGGCCATTCAATACGAAGGAGGTTCAAAATCTTAACTCGAACCGAAAATCCTAAGTTCGGCCCGAAAATTCCAAAAATATCCAAAACTCAGGCAATAAAATCTTAGCACCCGAAGAATCTCCTAACATTCTAAATGAAGTAAATATCATGAAATAATGAATTGAAAATTAAAAATAAAAAATTCTTATAAATACGGTAAAATGACCATTTTGCCCATAGTACAGCAAAAAGTCTTAAAAATTTAAATTTTGACACATAGATATCCTAAATCAAGAATTTAAGTACAGTTAAGTAGTAAAAGACAAAATAACATCAAAAATGACAAAAATGTCCCTTAATGGCCGACCACCTTGAGAAGAGTTTGAAGAACAAGGTGAGTTCCAAGAGCACGTGGATTCCGCTGATGCATTCTAAGGAGTCGAGACCTTTGCTTTTGTTCTTATACTCAATTCTTTCGTGCTTAGTGTAATTTTTAAAATTTCTTGGTAAAACTGTAATAGTTAAGTGCTTTGAACGATTTAGAACTCTTTTATGATGCAATAACTAACGTATGTAAATATGAATGAATGGTTAGAATATTCCTTTATTTATATTTATGTATGTCCCGACGTGCCAGGAAGAAGGAGCGTCACAAGGAGTCTAAGCATTTTAAAAGTGATTTTCATAATATAATAACAATAAGGCACCCATGATAATCAAAAGTGTAAAGCACATGGCGCGAAAGCCTAACCCATCAAAAGTAAAGTAATATGTGTATGTGTATCGTGGCACATAGGCCAAAAGAAGAATCAAAGGCATGCAGACCCTATCCATCGTATTTGTGTAGTGTGTCAGGAGCAGTATGTCAGTATGTATCAGTGTGTATCAAGGGCAGTGTGCCGGTGTGCATCGGTGTGTACCAAGAACAGTGTAATAAGTCAGAAAGAGAATCAGGATGCATTGAACAGGTATGCAGACCTAAACAAGAATAGGCACGCAGACCTCCATGTATAGTAAGAAGAAAAGAAAAGAAAGATCACCAGTAGTAGGGGAGCACAGGTCGGTCACTCCCCCCGAGTCCTCTTCCTCTGAACGATGTAACCTCCTTGAGATGACTCGTCAGATGACCCCGTCAATCCCGTTCACTCCTTTGTGCTTGTGCTAGTCTACGTCGCGCTGGAGGTCCTAACTCTAGAAGAAGTAGCAGCAACAGAAGTGGAAGCAGAAGTTTGCGCTGGCGCTGTGACTGGAGCAGTAGGTGCCGTGCGACCATCGTAAGTCCTCGGTCCTCCGCCACGCCCACACTGAAAGAAGGAAAAGGACAACATAAGCAGAAAGGAAAAGTGCAAAACTGTAAAGGTGAACTAGAAAGGACTGAGTACCACAACAGGGCCACCCTGAGGAGCAGGAGACTCCATGGCCTGGGCTCGGAAAGACGCATCCCAGCGACGAACCAATACCCTCAACCTAGAGATCAAGTGAAGGCACTAGTCGCACCACTCCCGGGGCATCTGTCAAGAGAAGAACCAAGTCAATCCAGTCAAGTGTCAGAACCAATACAGACATGAGAGTCAGTGCAGTCAAGTGTCAAAACCAGTACAGATATGAGAGATAGTGCAATCAAATGTCAGAATCAGTCATGAGAATCAGTACAGTCAGATATAAGGGGTAGTATGAAAAGTAAAAGGAAGGATGTCATACCTGCTCTACACTAGGGGAAGGAGAATCTCCTGGGCCGCTGGCTCGGGGATCCAGATCTAGTAAAGATTCCCATCTACAAAGGTGTACACCGTCCATGGAAGCTCAAGGTAAACAAGACCTGGGGCAGTGGGAGGAGGACCCTACACGGCAGCACGAGCACCCATGGCAAGCATGAGCCTCTCTTGGGCAAAGACCGTTTAGATCAGCGTAGCAGCATCAAGACCTACCATGGCGCGGATAATCTCAGTCGTGCGGAGGGCGTCGGTCTGATGCATTCCCACCGGAGGCATCCTCGGGATACGAAAATGGTCATACCTCAAGGACTACCGAATAATGCGCTTTCCAAGGTACCACTCTCTGTAGAATGGCCCCTCAAGCAAGACGTGGGTCTGGGTAACCTCGCGGCTCCGCATCAAATCCGCACCAGCTCGCTCCTTCATGCCAATCCATATGTCCCAACAGACCTGAAAATCAAATAAGCATGTCAGTAAGCAATGTATGTATAAGGAATGAAAAGAACGAATGGACAAGAGCAGTAAATGACTTACCCGATCTGGAGTGAGGCTATCCAAAAAAAGGCGGTCATCGTCTAGGTCCTTCCCGCCAGGCTTTGTACCCCGATGGCGTCTGGCCAATCGAAGTGCCCAGGGGATCACGAGGGGGTCGTCGCAAGAATTCACCGGCTGGCGCATACCCAGGAACTCGTAGGCCTAGAGATGTAGAAAATTGAGAGGAGCGTCAATACAGTTGAAACAATTATGTAGATATGAGAATGGAAAATGCAGATATACCTCTCAGATACACCACTACCCACCAATGCTCATATCGGAGGTCCTGGTGGCTGCGCTCATGTATCCGTACAAAGTGGCTAATACGGCTCCTCCCCAGTCGTAAGAGCCGATCTGGTCCACCACCACCATAGCAGTAAGGTAGTGGAGGTGCACCATGTTCTCTAAGTTCGGGAATAAGGCAATCCCAAACATATAGAGAAGGAATGCACGCACCACCCACTCGAAGTGGTGGACCTTTGAGCAGACGAAGGGGCAAAATGTCTTTTTCAGCCACGTATAGCGAATGCTCCCATTGTCAATGAAAGGGGGCACGTGACCAAGAAGGTGCATAAGAGCCACGGGGCTCCAACATATGTCAGGATCAAACGGGATCGGAACGCCGCCCACCCGAATCTCGGTGATAAGGGAAAAATTAAGAGAAGTGAGTGTGACCTTGAAGGTAGGCAGGTGGAAGGTGTTGGTGGTGTCCCACCATCTCTCGGTCAGGGCCATGAGGGTAACCCAGTCATTGTCGGTCCCCTCTAGCTAGGAATGGCAATGAGACGGGGCGGGGTCGGGGATTAGTTCCCCATTCCCGTCCCCTATTTGATCGGGGCGGGAACGGGAGAAAATATCAGAAAAATAGCGGGGAACGGGGCGGGTACGGGGATATTTTGTGTATAATTTTTAAAATTTAAAAGAGTAATATTAATAAAAGTTATAAATAATATAATAAATTAAAAATAATAGTTGATGAATTAATATAACTAAATATACAAATATAAGAAATAAAAAAGAAAAATTTGAGATAAATATAATATTTTAATATTTTAGACTTATTATATTTATAAAATATATATTTTATACATATATTAATATTTAAAAATATTTATTTTGTGTAATCAGAGGCAGGGCGAGGAAAAACGGGGCGGGGAGAGCAAATACCATCCCCACCCCGTTTGTTCTCGGGGGCGGGAAAAACCCTACAAATCGGGGTAGGGTCGAGGCGGAGTCAGAGCGGGGCGGGAGAAATTGCCATCCTACCTCTAGCATGGTGATAAAGCTGTCAAAACCTATCTGGTCAATAATCTCTTTGCTACGAGGAGGAAGCACCATGTAGCACTCCAAAACGTCCAAGGACCCACCACAACCTCGAATACAAAGTCTCCCATAAAATGAAAACAAGACAAACGAGTTAGTAAACATGAGCAATAACAAAATTAAAATTAAAATGTATAACGAGATAACTGAAACAAAGTTCTCCACAGCTTCTAAAAACCAAAACATACGAACCACCTATATCCCTCCAACAAATAATAATCCAAACGATAATTTTGAATCCAACTTCAAGTTCACAAAATGGGTTCCAAAATAGCCTTCTTGCAAACCAAACTTCATTCAAAATTCAAGTTTCAATTCTCAAAAAAATATAACTTCCAACCAATCCAAAATTTGTTTTCAAAAGACAATGACCTGATTCAATCCAATTCAAATTCAAAATTCCGTTGAACTAAATTCATCTCATTTCAAAACTCAAAGTTCAAATCTTGTCCCCCCCTTAAACCTAAATCCAATGATCTATTTCACACGACTTTAGTCAAATACATTTCAATTTCAAGAGTTAGGGTTCGACATCAAATTCAAAAATCAATTAATACTCGACTTCGCTCAAATCTAGTTCAAATCAAATCAAATCAAATTCAAACTTAACTTGCCCAACACAAAAAGAAACAAAAACTCAAACAACCAACCAATCCAATTCCATTCAAATTCAACTTTTTAAGTTCAATTCAACTTCAAAACAACATTCAAACTCTCAATTTCAAACCAACCTAGTTTCTAATGCGTTCCAAAATTCAAAATTGAAACCTAACTTGATTCCCGTTCCATCGCAAACCTAGTTTCCAAAGTTGATTCATCTTCATATCCAAAACTTGTTTTATCCAACTCTCAAGGTACTTATCAATTAATTCCCGATCAAATTCATTTCAAACTCAATTCATGATTCAAGTCATTTCAATCAAACTCAACCACAACTCAAATTGGCCCCCTTTCTAAGGTAAGATCGAACTCAAGTTTAATTCATTTTTAATTCCAATTTCAACTCAATTTCAATTCAAACTCGATATCTAATTCAATTCAATTCAAGTTCAATATACAATTCAACATTAATTCAAAATCAATTAATTCTCCTTGTTCTCGAACAAGGAGAATACCGTGCATCTGCACTATCTGGGCGCCCTGGCCCGCTTCGACTGCGTTGCCACTTACGACTGGGGAGGAGCTACCTTGGCTACACTCTACGGCTCAATGAGGGCCCTTACTAGGTTTCCCTAAGAGCTCAGCATTGGGGGATACTGGAGGGTCTGGGAGGTATGTTTCATTTTCTACATACTGTTCATCCATTTCTTCTGTTATCTTGTATCTGCTCCTCTTGCTGATATCTTTTCCTTACAGTTTTGGACTTATGAGTTCCTCGAGCTTCATGTGCAGGCGAACTCTTCTGCCGACCCTCTCATTATTCCCCGCGTCGCTCGGTGGGCCCGAAGTCTGAAGGGGAAGAAGAGCGGGGGGAAGGACATCGACAGATTCTGGGCATCTCTGGATCAGCTGACCCCTGACCAAGTACCACTGTTCACTGCTTACTGTACTGTACATTGTTCTTTGTATCACTTTGTTCACTATTCTCTGCACTGCACCATATACTGAACACTAAACTAATTAATGTTCACTGCACTGATTACCACTCCTCATAGCTCACTGACCACTGTTCTCTTTTCCTTTATACTATTCACTGAATTTTCTGCAGGTTCACTGGGATGTCTGGCGGGGGATAGAGGATCGGGTTGGCGAGGATTTGATGCGCAGCCGTGGTGCTTCATCGATGCGGATTCTATTGGAGGTCCCTTTCCGTCGAGAGTACTACCTGGCAGAGAGGTTGGTCCGCTAATCACTTGGCCTCGATCATTTTAGGATTCCGACTATTCCTCCTGCCTGTATGCGCCGGACCGACCTCTTGAGCCACGTTGATATGCTACTGGAGATTATAGGGACCCACACCACAGAGCTACTAAGATCAAAGGGGGACTACATAGCTTGGGCTCAGGCACACTTATTAGGACCACTGGGTCCAGGTCCGGCTGCCCACGCTGGCAAGAGGAGGGGTCAAGCACCAGAGGCTGTTCCTCTGGCTGCTGCTGCTGCTGGTGTTGGTGCTGGTGGTGGTGTTGCTGCTGGAGCTGGTGCCACTGCTACTGGAGTTGCTGGAGTTGTTGGAGTTGCTAGAGTTGCTAGAGAGGTGATGGGTCCTGATATCCCATGGGATATTCATACTATGGTGTATGGCTTCCCTTTCCCTTTTCTGGTCCCAATTCCACCGACATTTGAGTTCAGAGCTGAGATTGTCTAGATCCATCGTTTTCTCTCCCACCTTTCTTTCAGTTACTTCTTTATTTGTCTAGTTTTCTTGAACAACTTTTCCTTGTTTGTAGATTAATCAGGCGTAGCTGGATCGCACGATGTTGATGGTTACGGGTCTAAGGGCACTAGTCTATTAGTTGGATGCCATTATTTGAGCAGCTGGCATTACTTTTACCCCGGTGGCCATAGTGAGTATTCTTATAACCCCTTTTAACTTTTTTGCACTTTTCTATATTCTACTATGATTCTTACTTCCTTTTTAATAGCCTCTGGCACCTGCTACTGGCATAGTACAGCAACAAGCACCAGTTTGACCTCAAGCTCAAGTCCCGGCCCCAGCTTGAGGCCTCGAATAGGGGTGTGCAAGGGTCAGCGCGGTGCGGATTGAGTGAAAATTCATTAACCAAACTGTTTATGGTGGTATAAAAAATTTCAATCCATCGCCGAACCACTCGCTTTGTAAAACTGACGGATTAGTTATTTCTTTGAACGGTTTTGCAATGGCAGATTGGGCGGATTGGCAATTTAAAAATTAAATAAATATTTTATTAAAATATTAATTAATTCAAGATCAAAATAAAGACTACATCAGTTTAAACAA
>JAULJZ010000024.1:1879579-1908647 GCA_032270985.1 Heliamphora pulchella
TTAGCCGACTAATTCTCCGTATTAGACTATTAGATAAGATATAGGGTATATAAGGCATTAAATGGGAGATATCTAATATCATAGGAATTGTAGTATTGAGGGAGATTAAATTATTTGGATTATTACTTACCTCATACCATGGTTAAAAATAATTATATTTCACGATTCAATTATAAACAAACCAACCCCATCCCATCCCATCCCATCCCATCATATAACTAATACAATCCAGGCCATCTCAAAAATTATAACGTGGATAAGTGTACAATACTCTATCCTAAACCTAAGGAGTCATTCCAGGGATAATTAATATCATAGGAATTGTAGTATTGAGGGGGGATTAAATTTTTTGGATTATTACTTACCTCATACAATGGCTAAAAATAATTATATTTCATGATTCAATTATAAACAATCCAATCTAATCCTACCGTATAACTAATACAATCCGTGCCAACTCGAAAATTATAACGTGGCTAGGTGTACAATGTTCTATCCTAAAACTAAGGAGTTGTTCCCTCATGTGGGTCATTGCGGTCCTCCAACGCTCAATACTCTGAATGATCTCCATTGATGAGCATAATCAAATGAAGAAAATACCTGTTTGACATTATCGCGGTTGCCACATAACATGGTATAAAAATATTGCTCCTTTGTGAATGAAAAATAGTGTAGTTGAAAAGAAATTTCAAGAAAAATCAGAATAAGAAACTAAGAGTATGTATGCCTCTTCAAAATGTTTAGGGAGTCTTTTATAGAGTTCTAGCCTAATGGGGCTAGTTATGGGCTAGTTTGACCCAACAAATCCAATATAAAGGCTAATTAATCTAGTATAAAAACCATATTAATCTAGCGTAACAACTAGTTTTGTCAAATCCCACTCTAATAGAATGAGAGCCATGACTGGCTTCTCGTTCTTCAATCAATCTGATTCTTTATTGACTCTCACTCCATAATAATCAAATTGCATTGTTAGTGTAAATAATATTTTTGAGTTAGATGGCTTAGTAAGTAACCAATTACAAAATTAGCTGGATCAAGTACATCTACAATCCAGAGTTGTAATATATATACGAGTTTTGGATACGAAGAGAAAACACCAATCAATATTCATTGAGTCATAATCAAATCTATCCACTCGCATAAGTAGCTACTCTTGGGGCCTCTACCTTTTGAGAGTAGGTGTGGGCATCTGTCCATCTCCCAGCTACCCATAAGTAAACACTCCAGGGGCCTCTACCAGCTAAAGAGTAGACCAGAGCGATCGTTACTTTATCAGATCCAATCTCAAAAAAGCTAAGTAACACAATAACAAAATACACGAGTCTATAATTTTTGTAATCAAGACTAGTTTAATACAATCATACTTGATCTTTAGTTTTACAAAACATAGAGAAATAAAAAGATCATCTTTGCCATTATTAAAGCATTTCAAGAAGAATAGTTGATATAAAAACTATAGAAGTGGTAGAAGTCACTTACTCACAAATAAACAAATACTTTTCCTCCCTTCTCTCTCTCTCTCTCTCTCTCTCTCTCTCTCTCTCTCTCTCTCTCTCTCTCTCTCATGTTTTGGGCATAGTTCATTGAAAGAATAAATTCTCCTAGAATTATGTTATATTTATAGATGTATACACAAGTATGAGGTGCTAACACTAGATTCAAATAAGATGTGAGTCACCTCAAGCAAGTAGGAGGTGCTGCCATAATAAGCAAGGAATAATGATTCACCTCAAGCATGAAGTAGCACCAGGTTGACACGTCGAGGTTATAAAAGGTAGAAAAGCATGAGGTGGCTTTTCACAAACATGAAGTGTCAACACCCATTTCACTAAATGACATGACAAACTAATTATTGTGTTTAAGATGAATAATTTATTGCGTAGAATTAATTAGTCCCAACAAAAGCAAGTTCAGTATTATACCCTGATAATTAATATTGTGATCTTTGCAAGTTTGTCCCAAATTAAAGCCCAATAAAACTCATATAATAGCCCAATTAACATTTGTAATAAATGAACTTTATTACTAATTTTGCAACATATGAAATTGTGAATTTAAAAATTTATAACTCATGAATTTTATAATAGGTTTTAATACCTTTTTTCTACCTCACAATACCTTGGGTGAACTACATTAGTACTTCTCAGGTTCTCTAGAAATAGAGACCTTTATCACCCTTGCACACTCTTGAAGCTCAGGGAGTTTATAAATGTGTGACTGTGTATGATAAATTATCAATTCATACTCGTAAAAATTTCCCATGTGATTGGGATATATCTTCATCTGAACTTCAGTTTTCATTTTTGGTTCCCCATCTGCAGGTCATTTCTGCGTGAGATCTATGACGGTCAGTTGTTCATAAAGTTAAAGAAAGGTCTGAATTTACCTGCCATGGATCCATGGGTAGGTTATCTTTCCTAAAGAGTTGCATTTCTAGAGTTCCGCTAGTAATTGTAGATTTCTCATTGCCTACCTTAACTCATACAATTTTTTTCTTCATTTTTTAAGAAATCTATGTTTAGTTTATTAAGATTCAAAAGCATCCTGTTTAGTTTTAGGTACTTGGTTACTATTTGTCTCTTTTGTGTGCTTTCAGGGAACAAGTGATCCATATGTGGTCTTGCAACTGGATAGTCAGGTTGTTAAAAGCAAGGTTAAATGGGGGTAAGTTGCTGGTATTATCAGTGATGTCTTGGTTCACAACATAATTAATTTTTTTGCAGTCCACAATAATCGCTTTCTTATTGGTATGAGCTTGGTATTGTTTGATTTTGATATCTGGACTGTGATTAATATATTAATTTTTTAATCGGATCAAGGGATGGTTGACAAAAGTCGTTAGATAGCAAAGTCCATTAATGTGAGAATCTAAGAAGCACGGTTCCAAACATGGGATGCAGACACAACATGATACGGACTCGTAAACACGATAATTTCCAAGAAATTAGGACACGATGTAGGAGGACACAGCAATGTATATATCAAAACAATAAATATTTTTACATTTTCTCCTTAATATTGACAGAATATTAAGAAATCATTTTCCACATCCTACCCTTTAGCTAATTTAGCTCTTAATAAAGGATCATTCAAGTAAGTTTTTGTTTATTTTTTTGGGTTTATTTTTTATATTGGTTCCTTTGGAGCCTTTACCCGCCAAGAAGTGGATTCAGACCACTGATACGGGGATTTTTAGCCCTTTGCTCTAACCAGAAAATCTGTCAAGTAATAATTGTGGCACCAATCTTCACATCTCGTTGACTTGTAATGTGACATACTCAATAATATTAAAATTAGCAGAAACCAACATTGGTGTTGCTGTAGATAGCTTTAACTCGTGTATCTGACTGCTGATATAGTCTTTTTATTTTTTTATTTTTTATATGGTGTTATCATCTCACAATTTTAGAAACTTAAAAATTTGGTAGTTCTCATGGAAAATTGACTGGTGGCAGGACAAAGGAACCAACATGGAATGAGGAGTTCACTTTAAACATCAAGCAGCCCCAAACAAAGAATGTTCAGGTCATAATGCAATGTGAATCTCTGATTCCTTTTCTTCCTTTCCTTCATTTTTTTTTTGTGTTTTTTTCTTCGTAGTTCTTTTTTTTCATTCTTGAAATAGAAGCTCCCACCATAATAAAAAGTTTGGCTATTTCTTTTCTTTCTGGAGTTGTTTTTGACCAATTATCGGTTACTATTATACTAAATCATTGAAGAAAATTCTCCTTCGAGAAAGTGTCTCTATGCAGCATTAACAGGAAAAGAGACAATTCTGTTATTATTGTGATATGCTTCTTGACACTTTTGGACATAGAGATGTCTTCAAATCATTGTGGCCGAATTTTTAGGACAAATTAAATTCTCTTCTTCAAATCATCAGTGTGCTTCAGTTCTTCACATTTTAGGGGGATTCCTTTATTTTTTATTACAAGAGATTGGAAAGCGGTTTGTGATACTGATTTGAATGGATAGAAACTCAGATTTTGTTTTGATTTTCTTTGTTTTGTATGTCTTCTTAGGACGACTTTCTTGTCCTCCAATGCATTGTACTCTTATTTCATCTTATTTAATATTTTGTTGCTTATCAAAAAAAAAAAAAAACATTGGCCATTCACAATTTGTAATCCTGAGCACATGCATTTTTTTCTCCTGGAATTGATTTCTGTCGGTCATATCAAATTTTTTTTTTTTTTTACACACTTGCAAAAATAGATGATGTGAATAACCTGCTTTTGTATTCAGTCTTGTTTTTTGTGTATTTATATCTCATTTTACGTCATATTTACTCAAATAATGGAAAGTTCTGAGGTTAAACAAACTCTCCAATCTTTGTGAGACAAATCTTTGTTCATTTGCATTAGTGAGGACATATGAAGCTCTTTAGCTGCAGACGTGATGTCCAAGGAAGATCAATTAGTGGAGTTTGAACATGTCTGCTCTCTCTCTAAAATTCTTCTATGCCATTCATAAATCTGATATAACTGGTTGGTTTCTCTAAGACAGGGCTATGTTCATAATTTAGTGTATTTCATTTTCAACCACTCAATCCATTTGCAGACTGGTCCAAACAGAGCATGTGCAATTGCAATAAATAAATGCAAAGAACAGTAGGAATGAAATAGGAAAAAAGTGGGATTGAAGAAGCATAGGATTTCATGTTTTCAAAGGATTTCAAGTTTATAGGGAACCTTAATACAGCAGCATGCGTCCTCTTTTTCCTTTTTGACCTATTAAGAACCTTTAATGTGACAATGTGTTTATGTAAAGATTAATGATCTTGCTGATTCCTTCAAGTGGGGAAGCCGAGCATATTTAGTTCTGTAGTGGAAGTATATAAGAAAATCATATTGAGTATATAAGAAAATCATATTGTTGTTTTAATGCTACTGTCTAGTAGAGTAGCAAGTTTGTACTTAATTGTTAACACTTGATATTAAAATTCAGATTGCAGCATGGGATGCAAATCTTGTTACATCACATAAGCGCATGGGGAATGGTAGCATTAGTTTGGAATGCCTCTGTGATGGTGAGCTTATACTGACTTGTGCACAATTGAGCTCACTGATTCATATGCACAATATGGAGCTAATATTTTCTTGAATTCTATGCGATCCTTGTTAGTTATTAAGCGAGTTGATTTTTTCCCCCCTTGATGTAGAATTGGTCACAGTACAATAGGTACATCAGTCCAGACAGTAATAATTTATATGCCTACAAATGTGGTGAAGAATTTGGATGCAATGGCTGCACATTTCTGTCTTAGATTAATCAAATATCAAACATGTTTTTTGCTAGGAAACTTGCATGAAGTGCTGGTTGAATTGGAAGGAATGGGTGGTGGTGGAAAGATACAGTTAGAGGTATGTTTCGTGATGAGCCCTAGAAATAATAAATTTTTATGAACTAGAAGTTCCAGGGTCAAAAAGAGTGCTTTAGTTCTTTTCTGTTGTTTAAACTTAACGGTGGATTCCTGGAGATTTTACATAGTTCTTAAGACACTATTCTCTCCATCTATTAATAGCCAGATGCTCACATCCTTACACCTGCTAAGCGCCCTATCCTGAAATGTGGAGTTAGGTGTTTGGAAATCTATTGAAAGAGAATTATTGTTCACTTGACTGGTTGTAGCATGACATGATGCAATTTCAGTGATGCAAAAATGTGCTGGTCTCATGATTGATTGCAGGTTCCGTTGGAGGTTTTGTACTCCTGGTAACTAGCACTTTCTAAAATACATATATAAACAATAACCAATTGTAAGGATTATTGTAGATGTAGGTTTTACATTATGGTCCATGGTGTTTATTGAATTTCTTTGGCTAAAGAGTTTTCACGACAAGCTTACTTTCTTCGAAAGAGACTATGAGCTTGTATGCATTGTACAGGTCATCAATTAAGTATGACTCTGAATAGTATTTACTGCGACTCTGTGACCTTACATTCTTACAGATTACATCAACATTTTCTGTCAATCTATTAAGGGATAACTGAAAATTTGTCTGCTAAGTTATAAGATTGTAACTTGGGGGATGATCAGAGCTCACTTTAATGAATTGTGATTGTGAGCTAGAACTGTGCAGTTGATATGTCCACTATCTTGGCGGGGATTTTTAATGAAGTGTGATTCTCTCTCTTTCTCTATCTCCCCCTTCCTCTTTACGTGCACCCCAGGTTCCCTAATGGTTTCCTCAACTCAAGTTCTTTTCTGTTTTTTTGATGATGACTGCAACTACAACTATTTATCGGTTGGTGTTTTTTTTCCCTGTTACTTTGACTGATTCACTGGGTTGCTTTAGGTATTGGAAGATTAAACTTCCTGAAATGAACCATTTTTCACAACACTTACTGTAAATGATTCTTCCCGATGACATTGTCTCAGGTTAAGTATAAGAGTTTTGATGAAATTGATGAAGAAAGTAAGTGGTGGAGGATCCCCATTGTTACAGAATTTCTACGCAGAAATGGTTTTGAGGCTGCTTTGAAAACGGTTGTTGGTTCAGAGACTGTTCAAGCTCGCCAGTTTGTGCAATTTGCCTTCGGCCAGATGAAGTCACTAAATGATGCTTACCTCCAGAAGGACTGGTTATCAAGACTCCGTAGTTCTGGCACTGAAGAAGTTGAGGAATTAAGAAATTCTGATGTTGAGTCAGATATGCCACCACAGGAGGATAATCCAGAGTGCTCTATAAATGAAAGAAGCTGTGAGAAAGATAGCAATCCACCAGAGTGTTACACAGATAATGGTCGTAATGGTACTGAGCAAATCTCTTCATCAGTGGCACAAGTTGGTGATGCCTCGCTGTCAGATAAACATTTTTGGAAAAATTTTGCTGGTCTTATCAATCAAAATGTCGTTCAGAAACTTGGTCTCCCTCTTCCTGAGAAAATAAAGTGGGATGGATTTGACTTGTTAAACAGAATTGGTTTGCAGTCACAAAGTATTGCGGAAGCAGGTTATATTGAATCTGGGCTTGCAACTCCTGAAGGTCAGGATGTTGTTAATAGTGATGGAACAACTGGGCCATTGCCCCTTGTCAATATTCAATCTTCACTGCTCGATATTAAGAAGGTTACCCAAGATTTATTGCGTCAAACTGATTCCATTCTGGGAGCGCTAATGGTTTTAAATGCCACAGTTTCACAATTGAACAAAGAAGGCCGTCTTTTTGGAAAGAACGGAAGAAAAGAGGATGCCTATACCGAAATGGAAGATGGCGTTTCTCAATATCCCAAGAACAAAAAGTTTGCAAGTCCTCTGGATGGATCAGAGTTGGATGAAAGGAAAACTGAGGAGATGAGGGAACTCTTTTCAACTGCGGAGAGTGCCATGGAAGCTTGGGCAATGCTTGCTACTTCTTTGGGCCATCCAAGTTTTATTAAATCTGAATTTGAGAAAATATGTTTCCTAGACAACCCATCTACTGATACACAGGTTTGGTCATATCTCATGAACCAGGAGCCCCACCTTTTTGTGTCCTTATAAAATTAATTTACAAATGGTATCTTGAACTTGAAAGCTTAATTTAAGCAAACTCAGCATGGATTACTGAGATATGGAAAGTTGCAGGTGGCAATTTGGCGCGATTCAGCGCGGAGAAGATTAGTTGTTGCTTTCAGGGGAACAGAACAAGTAGGTTATTTCATATTCCTCATTAATCCAGCACGTTGAGCAAACTCATGGTTTGGATCACTGATTTATTGGTTTTCTCAGGATAGATGGAAGGATTTGCGAACTGATTTAATGCTAGTTCCTGCAGGGTAATCTCATAGTTTTGTCTTGAGATTTTGTTTACTTGGTATTTTCTTCTTCTTTGTTCCTCGCAAGCACCATTGTTACTAATGATTCCCATATTTATTTAAGCTACGTGGATTGCAATGGGAAGATTATTACATGTATTTTGGATTACTTATGTCTTACAGCAACAAGCTGATGTCATGGCTATTACATTTTTGAATAAAAGAGCATAATCATTTAGAAATATGCTTCAAACTCAACTGACAAATCAAGACTTGGTTCACAATATCCATATGGGCAGAAAAAATATATATATTTTTCTCCTAACAGCTTGTTAAATGTCTCAAGGCTTTATATATTGGATTATTCTTTGTAAGCAATGTGTTAATAATATATCCTTTTTCATGTCACACTGAACGAAAGGGTCCCTATTATACTTTTTTATTTTTTGGGATAAGAGTACCCATTATAGTTTGCTATCTAGCCCAGGCATATATGAAAAACTTCATATACAGTATCATTTCATCTTCATTATTAGTTGATTAATTTTGGCGTAATTTCATAAGTTGAGACAGGATTGTTTGAGTTACATACTGCATTTACTTTGTATTACTGATTTATCTTCCACTTCTACAGGTTGAATCCTGAGAGGATAGGTGGTGATTTCAAGCAAGAAGTTCAGGTATGACCAATGCCTCGTGGAGATAAATTTCAAGTGTGATGATATTAATGGGATCCACCATTCATGTTCTTTTTTTTTGGTGATTTTTTGACTGGAAGTATCATTTTTCAGGTTCATAGTGGTTTTTTGGGTGCATATGATTCAGTCAGAACAAGGATCCTCTCTCTCATTAAATTGGCTGTGGCATACATGTAAGTTGTACAACTGCAAGAATCCATTTGACTTTTCCCAACTCTTTAGGCCAATGACTTGATCCGATTTTCACTCTCATGGACTTCTAGGTAGTTTGGGTTTCTACATGCAGCTTCGTCTTCTGTGCTACCACTTAATAACATGTTTGTTTTCTTGGAAACATTGATTTCCATTATTTGCTGGAATTGAATTGTGCATGGTCTTGATTCTTGGCCAGCTATGAAGCACGGACACGCCGGAATAGGTGCCGTAGCTGTGTCGGACACGCCGAGGATACGGTCAACGGGGACACGCCAAGTCACATGTCGGACATGTCATGTGGTGTGCCCTATTATGTTTTAATTTTTTTCTTGCCGGACACGCTGAGGGACACGTAGGAGACACGTGTGTCCATTTACGCACACGCCAGACCTGATGATGAAATAAAAAATCCTAAGAGCCTCAATGCATAATTTGAAAAAATATTTGGTCTCTCGTCTTGGCTACACACCGCGACCTTCACCAGCGAGCTCGACGATCACTTACGACCTCAATCTCACCAGCGACAAGATGACCTTCAGTCACCCTCTAGAAAAGCACTTCCCTTTCCTTCTATTTTTTGGCAGTTTCTCTCTCTTTTTTATTCTACTTGTCTGCGTCTTCTTCTTCCATATTTTTTCATGTTTTGGTTTTTGCTTCCTTCGAATCTTTGAATGATTTGACGGTGATGGCTTGTTTAGTTTTTTCTTGATTTTTTTGTTTACCGTTTTAACTTTTTCTTTACCTTTTTAGTCATATTTTGTTTTTTCTTGACCTTTTTAGTTTTTTTTTTCTTTACAATTTTTCTCCATCTCTTTTCTCGTTGTTTTCTTTAATTTTTTAGTTTTTTCTGTAACTTTTTTTGGAAGTTGTTTTTGAATATTGTATTTATAAACATGGGATAAATATATAAATAAAAAAATATTTTTTACCGTATTCCCGTTGTGTCCATATCCTGATTTTTTAAAAATCGCCGTGTCCTGTATCCGTGTCTGTATCCATGCTTCATAGTTGGCCAATATTATGTATAATAGATCTCAACTAGCTTTTGTTTTTTCTTGTCAGTTTTAGTTTCTGGTCTTTCGTTATTTACCATTTTCTTACTTGGTCCATGTCACGCCTTGGATTTCCAAGAACTGAGGATGAAAGGTTGAGAAAATAATAGTTAAAGTGTAAAGAAATTAACCTTTAGAGTTTTAGAGAAAGAGAAGAGATGATAAGGAGAAGAAATTAGGGTGTTAGGAAGATAAACAGCCCCCTCTTCCTAACATTTATTTATATTAATTAAATATATGACACAATGACAAAAATATCCTTAATACATAAAAAAATACTCCAATACTCCCCCTCAAGCTGGAGCATATAGGTTAAATATACCCAACTGGGAAGACAAGTGAAAAAAGAACGAACGAAGTAAGGGTTTGGTAAAGATATCACCAATTTGATCTCCCGAACGAATGTAGGGAGTAATAATCCGTTTTTGTAGCAACAAGTCCCGGATAAAGTAACAATCAATCTCAATATGTTTGGTCCACTCATGAAAGACTAGATTATTGGTAATAAAAATTGCGGCCTGATTATCACAGAACATTGACATTGGGGCAGGAAGAGTAAGCCCAAAATCAAGCAGAAGAGAGTGGACCCACAACATCTCGGAGGCAGTATGGGCCATAACACGATACTCAGCTTCAGCACTTGAGCGAGTTACCACAGACTGCTTTTTACTTCGCCAGGTAATAAGATTCCCATCAACAAAAGTACAGTATCCCGATGTCGATCGTCAATCAGAACGACTATCCGATCAATCAGTATCACTGAAACCATCAATAGACAAGGTTGTTGCATGCCGATATAATAAGCCGCGACCAGGAGCACTTTTCAAATACTGCAAGATATGATAAACAGCATTATAATGAGGTTGGCGAGAAAAATGCATAAATTGATTAATCACCCTAACGACATATGTAATGTTGGGGCGAGTTACGGTCAGATAAATGAGTTTACCAACCAAGCGCCGATAGGGCCAATATCAAAAAAGAGAGCGTTAGACTCAGCATCAAGCTTGACAGGAATCCATAGGAGTATCAACCGAATGAGCACCAAGTAAACCAGTCTCAGAAAGAAAGTCAAGAACATGCTTGCGTTGGGATAAAGAGATGCCGCGAGAGGAACGAGCAATTTCAATCCCAAGAAAGTAACGAAGTAGGTCAAAGTCCTTGGTATGAAACTGTTGATCCAAATACTGTTGCAATGCAGCAAAACCAGCTAAGTCATCGACGGAAATAATAATGTCGTTAACATAAACGATCAATACAATAGTGTCAGCCGAAGAATGATAAATAAATACGGAGTGATCGGATAAAGAGCGTCGAAAACCATACTCAAGGACAATGTAACTGAAGCAATCCAACCAGACACAAAGAGATTGCTTCAGACCATAGAGAGCCTTGCGTAAGCGACAAACAAGATTTTCACTGTCAGGCACAACGTAGCCAGGTGGTTGAGCCATATAGACTTCTTCCTCTAAATCACCGTGAAGAAGTGTTCTTAATATTAAGTTGATATAAAGGTTAAGAACAACTAACAACAACGGAGAGGAGAATGCGAACAGAATTAAAGCGAGCCACTGGTGAAAATGTCTCCAAATAATCAATTCCATAGGTTTGAGTGTAGCCTTTTGCCACGAGGCGAGTATTAAGACGTTCCATAGACCCATCAGGAAGATATTTGATGGTATATATCCAACGACAACCAATAGCTTGTTTACCTGGAGGAAGAGGAGTAAGCTCCCAAGTGTGATTCTGATGAAGGGCACTCATTTTGTCATCCGTAGCTTGCTTCCAACCAAATACAGACAAAGCCTGCTTATGAGAAGTAGGAAGAGAAACATCAGACAATGTAGTAGCAAAGGAAAGAAAGCAAGAAGAGACATGAGTACAGCAAATATACTGAGTAATAGGGTGTTGAGTACAAGTACGTTTACCTCGACGTAATGCAATGGGTAAGTCATCACCACGAGAGGAAGAGAGCAAAGCAGGAGCCTTTGACGGAGAAGGGGTCGGGCTAGAAGAAACAATGGGCCGATCGCGAAAGCACTGATATACGTGCAAGGGGCGAGACGAGAGCAATGACATAGGAAGAAGTAAAGTCGGAGACTTTCCCTCACGGCAAGAAAGGAGATCAGGGGATAACTCTTGACCAGAAAAAGAAAAAAACAAAGTAGACTCAAATAAAGTGACATCAGCACTGACAAAGTAGCAACGAGACTCAGGATGATAACACTTATACCCTTTTTGAGTCATAAAGTAACAGAGAAACACACATTTACGGGCACAAGGTGAAAGCTTGTCAAGGCCAGGGTTGAGTATATGAACAAGGGCAACACAGCTAAAGATGCGAGGAGTAACAAAGAAAGGAGATGAAGCAGGATATAAGAGGGAGAAAGGAGATTTTTGAAGAAGAACAACAGAAGGCATACGATTTATTATGAGATGATAGGCAATAAGAACGGCGTCATCCCAAAAATATTTTGGGACATGTATGTGGAAAAGTAAGGTACGGGTAACATATAGTAAATGACGATGTTTATGTTCAGCAACACCGTTCTACTGAGGTATATGAGCACAACTAGTTTGATGAATAATACTTTGATCATCACAAAAAGAAACAACAACAGACTGTATGTATTCTAAGGCATCAGATCTAAGAATCTTAATACACCGACCAAATTGTGTAAAAATCTCATTATAAAACTTAGTGAGAATATAAGGCAACTTAGATATATTTTTCATCAGAAAAAGTGAAGTTATACGCGAAAAATCATCGACTAAGATAACAAAATACGAATATCCATTAACAGTAGGAGTTCGAGAAGAACCCTAAATGTCTGCGTGGACTACATCAAAAGACTCGTACACACGACTATGACTATGACGAGAAAACGAACTACGGTGATGCTTGTCAAACTGACAAGCGTCACATTCTAAATTAGACGTGAAAGGCAATGACGAAATAGCTAACTTCAATTGTCTAAAGATGAATGACCAAGGCGAAGATGTCACTGAAGTCAAGAAACAGAGGCACTTAATGCAGACACAGGGGAACGAGACGGTGGTGCAGTATGCAAGTAGTATAGGCCATCTTTCTCATGCCTCGAACCAATCATCTTCTGAGTCTGGAGGTTCTGAAACACACAAGAAGAAAGAGAAAAAGTTATAGAACAATTTAAGGTTTTAGTTAATTGACTCACAGATAGCAAATTAAAAGAAAAATCGAGAACAAAAAGACTCGAAGATAGACTATTGGCTAAGACAATATGATGAGGTGGGATGAAGTACACCCTGCCCATTAACTGTACGAGATGGACTATTGGCTAAGACAATATGATGGTGAGTGCGAGTCAAATTAGAAAACAAGAAGGAATTACCAGACATGAGAGGTGGCACCATAATCTATGACCTAGGTGGGAGAAGAAATAGCAACACATACAATGATACTTGAGTTTGCTAAAGTAGTTGTAGAAGTAGAAGGATAAACAATGCGTAAAGTCCGAACCAACTCGCTAAGTTGGGTGGTGAGTATGTCATGAAAACCAGATAAAGATGCGTCTTGATTGCTGGATGATATAAGTGGCGGATACTGGAGAGTTCCGTCAGTTACATGATGAGCAGAATTTGGCTTGTCATATTTTTTCCAACAATATGGTTCGGTATAATTAGTGCTACCGCAATGATCACATTTTCGATCACCCCGATTACCGGATCGACCATCACCACGTGAGCCACCCTGAGAAAACCAACCACTATGACCACGATGACTGTTGCTACGACCGCCACCAGTGGAGACTAGAGTGGAAGCTTCAGAAATAGGAAGAGAAGATCGCTGAGCAGCAGATGAGTGATCCAAGGAGGAACGTAAGAGCCGAGAATATGTATTAGCAACAGTAGGTAAAGTCTTACTGGCCAGAATCTAATTTTGAATCCCTACAAGTCAAGTTCCAAACCAGAAAGATGAGAAGTAACCATAAAATCCTCCTAATTGCATCTCTACTGTACCAAAATCTGTGGTGAGAGGACGATGTTGCAACAGTTGATTCCACAAACTTTTTAGATTGTTATAATATTCAGCTAAAGGCTTACCAGACTGCTTAGTGTTGAAAATATGCTCATAAAGCTAATATAGTTGAAAAACATTACTTTGGGTAGAGAAGGAGCATAAGAGAATTCTAAATCTTTTTCGACGTATCATAGAACTTGACAGTAGTAACAATATGGGGTTCCAAACTATGCCACAACCAACCCATAACCACCAGGTCTGTACTTTGTCAATTCACAATTTTAGGATCACCGATTGTAGGAGAAAATCGATAATATAGCTCAACCGTCTCTTTCCTTCAAGAAAAACTTTAAATGCATGTGTTCAATCCAAATAATTCAGTCTATTCAAACGCTTAGAGGTAATACAGCGGGGAAAATCATCTTATTTGAGGTCAAAGGATTTTGTCCCAGCCATGGTGAAGAACAGCTAACAAATATGAAGCCACGTAGAAATTCAAAGAATAATGGGAAGGCTCGTAGTAGCGAACCAAGGGTTTCGAAGCAAGCAAAGTTTCAAAGCAAGCCAAGTCAAGCCAAAAAAGCTGAAGAACAACCCAAGTCGGCCCCTAGGGTTTCAAAGCAAGCAAAGTTTCAAAGTCGCGATCTGTGTTTCAAAACTTGATCGTGATGAAGTATAAGATTATAGGGCTTTGAACAGATCAGAAGCAAGGATGAAGCACAAATTGCGAAGAACAAATTGCCAAGAACAGTCGCGAAGAGCCGTTGCGCGAAGAAGAGTCGCCGACCCCTCATTTTTTGATAAATTGAAGAATGAAACAGCCTCAAAATACCAAATCGACCCCCATTATAATCTCTACTAGTATTTTCGGCACCTATAGAAGAGATTTGGACCGTAAAATACCAGCAACAATGGCGCAATAAACAGATCAGAGACCTAGGGTTTCGATGGAGCACGAACTTCGACGAGATGATTCAGGGGATCGAAGAATACATCAAATAACATCAAAAAATTTCGTAAAAATCTCCATAATTACCAGAAGTATGAGACGAAGCGCTCCGTGTATTCGCCGACCATCAATGTTCGTACAATCGGCGGCGTCACGCCGACGTCATCTTACGAAAGATGACATTAGCACGCCATTTCTATCTCTCGATACGTTTCAGAATGATATTGTAGTTCTAGGGTTGGATCGATATTCTGATATCAAGTTAAAGTGTAAAGAAATTAGCCTTTAGGGTTTTAGAGAAAGAGAAGAGAAGGTAAGAAGAAGAAATTAAGGTATTAGGAACATAAATAGCCTCCTCTTCCTGACATATATTTATATTAAATGAATAAATGACACAATGACAAAATACCCTTAATACATAAAGATATACTCAGAACAATAATTAATGCCAAGGATATGTCAAATGAAGGTAGATGAAGAAGAATAATCATCCATGATTGGTAAAGGGAACCCGGACCTGCAACCCAAGGTTAACACGAAAAAACATCACCCAAAATCAAGGAAAGACTTCTGAACACTAGATGCATTGCTCGAGCACTCAGAGTGAGATTAATTGCCAAAGGTGACTATTCTAGTGCAAGGGAAATCGCTCAAGCAATAGAGAGGTTGCGAGGTTCAAACACAGTCTGAAAATAGACTATCCTTAGCCAACTGACCGCTCGAGCGCAACAAGGATTGCGCAAGCACAAGAAAGACTGCTTGAGTGCAAGGATCACTTGAGTAATGAAATTACTGCAAGACTCCCAGAACTGGAATTACAAACCTCAACCCCACTGCTAACTGATCACTCGAGCAGTTGAAGGATTGCTCGAGCTATCCATGCGCACCTTGGGCACCTGTACCCATAATGACGCCCTCCAACTCAATGATACAATATTCTCAACTTATACTTACACGAATAATTTGGCTCAAGGCTGCACCTACAAATTCTTTTTTCCAACAATCTCAAAATAAACATTATGACATTGAATCTAATTATCCATGCTCTCATTACATCACATGGGATTGCAAACCACACAATGAAATTACATATAGAGCCATATAAAACATGTCATTACATTACAAAGTACACATATTTCCACAATATCCTTCAATATACATTCCATTGATGAAGTGTTTGTTACACTTTTAACGAAGATAAAAAAATAAAAAAAATAAAAAGAACTGCGACCTCAGGGCCTTACAAATGGAACTATGCGAACATATTAGCATGGTAAAATGACATCCTTCTGACACCTGGTGCCTTGGGATTTGCATCCAAACTTGAAAATGTTAGGGTGAGCACGATTATGCAATATAGATAATTGATAACTAAGCCTGTGTTTGGACTAGCTTTTTTTAGTGGCTTTTAGGTTTTTTGGTTTTTTTGTAAAAAAGTAGATGTCAAATCATGTAGAAAAAGTGGGAAAAAAGTGGGAAAAAACCTAATAAGCCAAACCAGTTGGTGTTTTTTTTTGGATTTTAAGTCAAAAGGCTTCAAAAATAAGCTAGCCTAAACACAGGCTAAGTAAATATGCATGACGTGCTAAAGAGGGTATGATAATTGATAACTAGTAAATATGCCTAAAACCAAGTTTTGTTCCCGTAAATCACTAAGGCAATTTAACATATCCAAATACACGTAACTAGTTTAAAACACTTGTTTCATTTTGAAACCATTTTTAACTCACCCATTTATACACAACCAACACATTTCAAAACCAAGGCTGAGCCTTGAATCTGCAACACCCAAAATGTTATCAACAGGACACGTGGTTTCCCCTATGAATAGTGTCAGCCAAACATTCCCTAATAAACATTCCCTAATTTGGCCTAGCACTAATTGGTTATTTCCCCTTCTCAAGTTACTAGCCTGAAAGAGATGGTTGCCTTTATTGCGGTTATATGGTCTTCAAACTGAAGAACCAAGTTCTGGTCCAATGCTAATTCTGACACCTCCATCCTAGGGTCACTCTCAAGTAAAACCAAAGCCTCAAAATCACACTCTTGATTTGTGAATCATTTGAAAATCACCTTTCAAATTCAACTAAGTTCGTAGACTTAATCAACATTTTTAAACAAAATGTACATTACACCCAAATGTACATAAGCCATCACATTGTATAACTATGCAATCCAAGCCATCACGTAATGTGTCATAATTGACCGTGTACCCACAGCCTCTCTTTGGTATGATAAGTCTTGGAGCGGTGGTTAACGTCCCCTTGAGCTCCTGGAAGGCATATTCACGAGCGTCGTTACAAATGAACTTGACTCTTTATGTGTAAGACAAGTCATCAATGCTACTAGGTGTGAGAAATCTTTCACAAATCATCATTAGTAACCGGTTAGGTCCAAGTAATTATGGATCTCAAATACAGTATTTGGTCGCTCCTAATTCATCACTACTACAATTTACGAGGAGTCTACACTTCTATGGAAACGCCGTCACCAGAAACCACGTGCCCAAGGAATTTCATCTTGAACAGTCAAAACTCACAATTCTCGTATTTTGCATACAAGCGCTGCTCTCTTAAAAGTTGCAGTGAAATCCTTAATTGCTTCTCATGTGTCCCTTTCGATGGCGAATAGCTACAAACCGGTCAAGATAAGGGTGGAAAATACAATTGATTGAATTCATGAAGGCCGCTTTTACACATCAAACCCAATTTCATCATAAGAAATTCATAATGATTGTAACGAGTGTGGAGAGATGTCTTCGCGAGGTCCTCTACCTCGATTCTCAA
Source organism: Heliamphora pulchella (assembly GCA_032270985.1). Taxonomy (NCBI): domain Eukaryota; kingdom Viridiplantae; phylum Streptophyta; class Magnoliopsida; order Ericales; family Sarraceniaceae; genus Heliamphora; species Heliamphora pulchella. The sequence continues at coordinate 1,897,003 of JAULJZ010000024.1, forward strand.
CTGATGGTATTTTGACCTCAAGTCAATTTTTAAAAACCAAGACCAATCATTGAGTTGACCAAATTAGTCATCGATTAAAAATCAAGCATACCTGTTCTTCATAGTCAATTGGTTCAACTTTTGATAATTGATACATATCTGCAATGATCCCTACTTTTTTGCGAACAAGGCTGGCACTTCCTATAGCAAAACATTAGGGTGCATAGGGCCCCTATCAAGATACTCTTGAAGCTGCTCCTTCTGCTTGTGCAAGTCTGCCTGTGCAAACTGAGACGATATCATCGAGATTGATGCCGTTCCCGGGATAACATCGATAGAGAACTCATCTCTAGTGGCGGTGGTAACTCAAATAAGTAATCTGGAAAGGCGCACAGAGACTCGCAAACAACCAGTGACAACTCCGATTAAGTTTTTATAACCTAATAGGAATTGGATTCCGATTAGGAAATTAAGACTTTTGACTCCCAAAACTTACCTACAACCGAGCAAATAAGTAAAAATCTGAATCCTTAAACATGATCCATACCACGATCAGTGGGCAACCCCTACAACTCACATACAGCAAAGCTCAAATTACTAAAATATCCTCCACTTATAGAATTCCAGAAAATGTTTAAGAAAACTAACCGAATAATACCTGCTAGAGTGTTTTTATTTTTAGTCCATCGTTTAACTTATATTTACAAGGGTATTCTTGAAATTGTCTTTGCTGCAATAATATTTATAAATTCACGCGAGTGAAGGAGGCTGGTTAAGATTGCTGGACTTTTCTTCCTTCTATCTTTTCTCTTCTCTATCTATGTTCTTCTTCCTCATTCAAACCCTAAATCCGTATTTTATGACTCTCGGAAAATAGCTCCGTAACTTCGGGAGAAGGGGTGCCTCCTCCCAAGTGTGTTTGGCACAAGACCAAGAAATTTCCAAACTTGAATGCTTCCTTAATTTTGATTTTTCTTGCTCTTTTTGTGGACTGCTTCACCTTCCTCAGAGGTATTGGAGTTTGTGCTAGTTATTTCATGACTGTTCTATACTGTGACATCTAAATACTATTTGTAATGCAACTTGAAGCATGGAAATAATTAATTTCTCTATCTGGCTACAGAATTCATCATATATCATTTTGAAGCTGTCATATGGAAGCGTATCTTTTACAAAGCAGAAGTTGGATGTTTTTTATGCAGAGATTATGGTGCTGAGCCTCTACACAAATGGCATGTTAATGTGACTGGTCATAGTTTGGGTGGTGCATTAGCTACCCTCCTGGCTCTTGAACTTTCATCTAGCCAATTGGCCAAGTGAGAGTTTTCTCCATTGAGTTGTCTTTTCTTCCATTTGTTTCTCAATAGCATGCTTGTGTGCGCACAGCCATATTTCTCTTGTGAGCATTTTTTAATGTTTTTTTCCTACAATTCACTCCAATATTTTAAACATGGTTCTTTCTAATTCTTTTACCTATAGTAGTATTGTCTAGTTGAATTGCTTTTTGAAGACTTATGAAAGTATCTTGCTGATTGGTTTTGCTGTGTAATTTCAACACATTGACGGATAATATACTGTGTATTTTCAAGTCAGTGCATGTCATATGTGGTGCTTCCCATCAAGAATTGGCTGGTATTCTTGCTCTAGTCTTAGTTGTAGACTACACATTTTTAACAATGCACATTGTATAACATTATATATCATGAGATGGCAGGTATTCCTGCTTGACTAAACCACAACTTACGAGAACCAAAAACGTAAACTTATGACATAAATGGCAGGAATATAGAAGCAGATATGGAAAGAATACAGTAAGTTTATGAAGGGACCATGGGAATTCTTACAGAATCATTTCACCATGAATAGCCGTGGAGTGCATTTTCAGATGAAGCAATGATGCTAGATATTGTATACTTTTTTTTGGGGGGGGAGGGGGGCTTGTTGTGGACAATGTCCTCTGTATACTATCTGTTAAGTCTCTGTCTCAGTATGTGTACTATGTGAATGTGGTCATTTCTTTTGTACTCTTTCTTAAATCAAGATGATGATCATCAAGTTAATCTCTATTGACTTTGGATATAACATGATTTCTATTCTCAAGAATTCAACGCATTCTACTGACTCTTAAAGAGTAAAGATCAACTGTAACAAGTGATACAAACACCATAGGTCCATAGTTGTCAAATCGGGAATATGATGAATCAATATTCTAGTTTTGTAAATTGTGAATCGAGTTGAAACGAGAATCATAAGATTAAGTATAAACTATAAAAAGTGATGTTAATCAATTCTTGTTCCTGAAATAAATTAAAATTAGTTGATTTTGGTATGTATTATACAATTAAACTAAACCAGTGTTTACGTTGTGAATGTATTGCAAACTTGATCCTTTCAAACTTCATCACCTGAAAATATGTAACAGCATAGGCTAATAGCTAAGTGACTTGATGTAATACAAAAAGTACACCTGTATCCTTGATATTCATTAAATGAGGTTTTCATATGCTTGTAACGAAATCATATACATATACCAATACGGAGAGTTTTTTTTTTTTTTTTAATAAAAGTAGAACAGATGGATGTTCAGATGGTCCTAATTTTTACATATACCATCTCGGATATTCAGATGGTTCTAATTTTTACGAGTAGGTTTGGATCTGTATTGGGAATAGGGTGATGGGAGTGCTGGCATGTGCAAGGGTTTTTTTCGCCATAGTTTTTCCCGCTTGCATTTTTGGGTTTCTTTTTTTGGATGGATCCATCGTCTCTGGGTTGGATCTACCAATTTTAGTGGCCATTGAAGCAGTTAAGTTACATTATGGGCTGGTCCACCAAGTTAAATGGGGTTCCCTGCATGGGTGTCTTTGGATCAGGGATTTAAAAACCAACCATTACATAGCAAACCGGCCAGTTCGCAACAGAAAATCAAATCACCGATTCAAATACACACTGATTTATCGGTGAGACAAAAATCACTTGAGAACCGGCTGATTCCAGTTACGCCACAAGCTGTAATGGTTAAATCAAGCGGTTCACAAACGAACCGGTACCGGTTTACGAGGCAAATAACATTTAGATTAATATTAAACATATTATAATAAAATAAAATTTTAAACTTTGAAAGGCCAAGTCTCGCTGCACCGCGCCAGGCTCAACTATACCCTTTATTGGAGCAAGGCGTGCTTCTATAGAGTATGCAGCTTATGTGAACCCTATAGTTGTCCGATGTCGGACAATAAGCTGAATATGAAAATGAACAAATCAGTTAAGCCTCTATATAAGATTAACACTCCCCTTTGTTTTCTTGATTCCCCAATGTGGGACATTTAGCTGAGGATTGAAACAGCTCAAGTTTATATCTTTAGACCATTTGAAATAGGAGCATTTCTTGTAGGACCAATTTTTCTTCTATTTTCATTAATTTCTAATAATAAAAGAGCAGAAATCATTTTTAAATGTTTATAATATTGATCAAGATAGGATAAATGATGCTTAAAATAGTCCAAACATACATATCATTAAGTTTTTAAAGTATTGTTGATGATTTTTAAAAAATAATGACCATTTTAGCCGATTCCCATTACATAACACTCGATACTTCCGATACCATTACATTGTTATCGTCACTATTATGTGTCCCAATACCGCTATTTAAAACCATGCTTTGGATGTGACTTCCTTGAATATCTACTATGTTCATCCATTTTATCTATGCTGCCCATGGTTTTAAATATTGTCAATACTGTTATGTATTGGTTGTTACGTAACGGTTTCTTAGGCATACGATTCAGATACTCACTTTGGTATTAGAATTGTAGAAAATTCTTAAAGTATTGACCGATATGACCGATACGTATTGCGTATTAATACCGTATCGGTTTGTATCGGCCGATACTCCCAATATGTGATCCGAGATAACCTAACAATTTAGCTTTGTTTTCCTTTCTAGAACTGTATCTCGTTTCCAGAGTTAGGTGTCAAAATGTTAATTAAAAACACTTATAATTGTTCAATTTGTAGTAAATAAGTTTAGGATATGCTTATCAATGAGTTTATGTCATTTGCTAGCACTTGAAAAAAATCACGAGTGTGGTTATTGGTTCCTGTTATTGACTAACCGATTCTTCCGATACCCATTACTTCGGTTGATACCACGATTTAAAACCCTGATGCTGCCTAGTCAGAGCATTTAGTAGGTTAGGTTTTGTTTCTTTTATTGAGAGATATGTGTAGTGTTTAAAGGCTTATCTCTTATACAGCCAGTCCTAAGCCCAGAAAAAGAAGGAGAGTTGTGCATTAGGTAGCTGACAACTAGCGTGTCAAAAAACCCATCAAATCACTATGAACATGAATCCAAATAACTATACTTAATTGTAACAACTATGAAGGTATTAAGTTGATGAGTTATATGATGAAGTTATGAGAAAGAGTGATTGAATACCGTCTAAGGTTAATAACAACAGTGTCACAGAATTAGTTTGGTTTTATGCTTGGTAGATCAATTATGGAAGCAATCCACCTACTAAAGAGATTAATAAAGAAGTGTGGAGAAAAGAAGAAATATCTTCATATGATTTTTATAGACTTAGAAAAAGTCTAGATAGAGTGCATAGAGATATCAGATGGCGGGCGTTAGAGAGAAAGTGAGTGACAAAGCGGTACATTGACGTAATAAGAGACATATATGATGGAGCAGCCATGACAGTTAGATCACTTGCAGGGGAAATAAGTGAATTTTTGATTACATTAGGATTACACTAAGGATCAGTTTTGAGTCTTTATCTTTTTGTCTTAGTTATGGATGAATTGATTAGACATATTCAGGATGATGTTCCATAATGCATATTGTTTGCTGATGATATTTTCTTAGTAGATGAGATTAGAAGTGGAGTTTACACTAAGTTAGAAATATGTAAGGAAGCTTTGGAGTCAAAAAGGTTTAGAATAAGTAAAAACAAAACTGAATATCTTGAATATAATTTTAGCAGTAATAGAAGTATTCATGAAAAAAAAGTAAAGATTCAAAATCAAGAGATACCTAAGAATAAATACTTTCGTTATTTAGGTTCGATTATTAACAAAGATGTAGATGTTGCAAATGATGTTGTCCATATAATCAAAGTTGGTTGGTCTAAGTGGAGGAATGCTTCTGGAGTTATATGTGATCAACGGATACCTACAAAGATTAAAAGAAAATTTTTATAGGGCAACTATTAGACCGACGATTTTATATGTGACAGAATATTTGGCTGCTAAGAAAGATCACATAAATAAGACGAATGTTGCGAAAATGAGAATGTTAAGGTGAATGTGTGATAAGATTAGAAAAGATAAAATTAAGAATGAAAAGACTCATGGAATAGTAGGGGTCGCACAAATTGAGGACAAGTTAAGAGAAAATATATTAAGGTGGTTTGAACACAATAACATAGATCAGTTGATGCAATAGTAAAAAAAAAGCGGTAAGATTATGAGTAATAAAAATACTAGAGGGAAGAGTAGACCTATATTGACATAGGATGCCGTACTAAAAAAATATATGAATTTATTAAAACTAACTGAAGATATGACCTTTAATAAAGTAGAATGACATAAAAGGATTCATAGCCGATCCCAATTGATTGGGATAAAGGTTTAGTTTGATTTCTTTTGGTTGTGATATCCCATTCCACATCGGTGGAATATAGAAATTATGTATAGTATATAAAGAAACTTGTGGGCTACCACTAAACACTTGGGCTTAAGTTTTTGAGCTGCGTTTTTAGGCTCTTTATTCAAGTTATTGGGCTAGTGGTTCACTTAAGTTGTTACAAATGGCATCAGAGTCAACATTGGTTCCCATGTAGGGCTCCCTGGTGGTGTAGATAGAGGAGTAAAGGCTCTGGAGAGGGGTAGAGGCCCTGAGGTTTTATACCTAGAGCACGCTAATGGGCTGCTATGTGTCCGCTAATGGACTGTTATTCATATCCCAACTAGAAAAAGAATTTAGGCCACGCTACGAGGGCGTCGCGCATTTTAGTTAGGGATATTGTGATTCCCATTTCATATCGGTGGGAGATAGAAAATAAGTCTGATATATAATGAAACATGTGGACTACTACTAACAACTTGGATTTAAGTATTTTGGGCTACATTGTTAGGCTTTTTATTTAAGTTATTGGGTTAATGGCCCACTTGGGGCATTAAAATGGTATCAGAGCCCACCTTGGTCCCATGACGGGTTTCGTGGCAGTGTGAATAGAAGAGCAGAGGTTTCGGAGAGGGATAGAGGTTCCGAGGTTGTATACCTTGTGCATGCTAATGAGTTGTTCTGTGTCGGCTAATGGACTGGTATCCGCATTCCAACCAGGAGAAGAACTTGAGTCATGCGACGAGGTAGTCGCGTCTTTGAGTAGGGAATATTGTGATACTCCATCTCACATCGGTGGAATATAGAAATTATGTCTGATATATAAAGAAACTTGTGCGCTATTACTAATAACTTGAGCTAAAGTTTTTGAGTCATGTTGTTAGACTCTTTATTTAAGTTATGGGGCCAGTGGTTCACTTGGGTCGTTACAAATATGTGCCTATGGGTATGTGTAATGAGCCTCAATGTGTATATATATAATATTATGTAGAATCCTTTGTCATTTGTTTTAGTGTTGGAATTTTGCCTTCACATCTAATCCGACATTGGTGGGGCTACAATCTCTGGACCCTTTTGCTCCTTATTTAAGTTGTGGCACACTGCAGTTACCTAGACCAGCCCACCTGGCTGAGATAGAGTTTAAATTTGCAACCAAATCACTGGCTGACTGGTTTAATTGAACCACGATCGGTCTCAACAATTCATTGTTCAACCACGGATTTTCAGCGGTTTTAATATGAATAGAATAGTTGAAGAGGTTAATCCGGACCAAAATTACATCTGGTTGATGAGTCTTTTGGTCAAACTGTCCAGTTTGGGCTGGTTTTTAAAACGTTCAATCAAACTACCTAATAACGCTGAAAGTGACTAGCATTGTAGGTTATTGTCGACCAAGAGATAATTCCCAGATTTTTCCCACTCTTTGCAGGTGAAGATTGAATTGATTTAAGGATAGCCAATGAGGACACAAATTTATTTGCTAAAGAGGAGCCAGTTCTCCTGCAGCTTCCTGCTTAGTCTTCCCTGCAAATGGCATTTGAAATCCTTTCTATGCCCATTCTTCTATACTTTGCATCAGCTGTTATTTTTTCCTTCTCTTTTCTCTTCTCTCTCTCTCTCTCTCTCTCTCTTGAACGGATTTGGACATACATTTTGCTCTGTTCACATGTAAAAGCTCACCAAGTCCAAATGAGTTTAACATGCGTCTTTTATGTTTGAACAGATCTGGCTAGTGCCTTCTAAAACCTTGATGATATTAATTTTCTTCAGAATATTTTGATAAATCTTGTCATTTGCTGCAACTATTTATCAATTTTATTTTTAGCTGTGGACCAGCAGACCAAATTGTTATCATATCTAAAAGGACCTAAATAATTTTTTTAAAGATCATATAAGGCCAAAGTGGCATTCATTATTTTAAGAAGTTCATGAGAACTATTGTATGCTACTTATAAAAATAAAAATATCTGACTTTATACTCGTTATTACTGTTATCAATAGCAGTTTGTATATAAATTTATTTTTATACTTCTTTGTGCATGTTAGGCGTGGGGCAATTGCTGTGACCATGTATAACTTCGGGTCTCCTAGAGTTGGAAACAAAAAATTTGCAGACGTTTACAACAAGGTATTTTACTGTCTAATTATAGTTTTTAGGTTATCAACTAAAGGCCTTTTTCTTTTTCAATAAGCATAAAAAAGGGTTGTAAATTGATGAAATATGATGCAATTGTCCCCCTTTCTTCCCTATGATTCATTTTCTTTCTGGCGGAGTCATTTCATGATGGAAGACTATTGTTTTTTCCTATTGCTTCATCAGAACAATCAGTTTTTCAAGTCCACTTAATGCTAGCTTAGCCATCTTTGTACAACCTACTTTTCAAATGTCATCTTGCTTTGCTAAAGTGTAATATTTTTATAAAGTATTAGGCTTAAAAAATCTGACTGATAAATTTTTATTTCCATTTGTGTTTTGGTTATGAATTTAGCATCTTGGGTTTTTCTAACGACTGTGATTAAAAACATTGATTTTTTGAGAGTTTGGATCATATTATACCAAGTACTTGCACAAAATTAGACTGCTACAATATAAAATTCTAAATGATTCCAGCTCATTGTTTGACTCATAACTCATTTCTATTGCAGTTATAGTCTACAGGAAGTGAAAAAAGAATTGTATTTTCTCTTGAAGATGACCTTGCATTCCAATTGAACTTGATTGGCAATATTATATTTATAGGTTCAGTAAAATTTATCTACTGAATTTATTTTTTAAGTTAGCCATGAAGCTTTAGAGGCCTGTTCAATTCCAAGTTATCATATCTTGAATCCTTATTTCAAACCTTCCAAGACTCAAAACTTCCTTTCAAATTTAAATTAGAAAGATTGATTTTAGTTTGTTTAGTTGATTCATAGGGAGAAGCCTAAGTAGGAAACAGTAATGGAAATTTTGTAGAAGGCAAGACTCAATTTGTCATGTACTGATTAGATATGGATGATTCGATAATACATGGAATCCTAAGTTGTGTATGATGTTGAACAAACTACCTAAATCTGTTCTTGTCATTGACATTCCAATATGCTAAGTCACCAATTGTCCCCAAAGCTCAAGTTAGAAAATGAGCCCAACAATATATGTCAAGCTATCCAATACTCTTTCCTCACGTGCGACCCTATTTCGCATATGGAGAGACAAATAAGCTGAACAGGTACACTAGCACACACAGAGCATAGTGCAGAATAACAAAAATATTGGGAAACAAACACATATCACAAGACTTAGGACTCAGGATCTCTTGGAACCAGAGCTTTAATAAGATGTTAAGTCACTAATTGTCCCAAAAGCTTAAGTTGTTAGGAAATGGGCCTAACAATATATATAAAGCTATCTAATACAACACACCATTAAGGTATATCTAGGCCAAAAGCCCTTACGCGACCTAGCCACTAGACAGCCCTGGCCCTTGGCATTCCTTGATAATGCTCAAATTGTTAGTTCCTCTTGCACATGAAAAAATGTTTGGACAATGTATCATTAAATATTGGTATCTGATTGTTCTATAACATCCTTTTTATTATTTTCTGTCTCATAGGTTCACTTAATCTTTGCTGCTTACATTGCAGAAAGTGAAAGATAGCTGGAGAGTTGTAAATCATAGAGACATTATTCCTACAGTGCCACGCTTGATGGGTTATTGCCATGTGGCTCAACCTGTTTATCTAGCACCTGGAGATCTAAAAATTGCTATGGTGGGTAGTTGTTTTGGAATTCGTATTTTCTGCCCTGCTTTTCTATGGTGAAGATTAGAGGAAAATAAAAATACTTCAGGCGGACTGAGATTCATAATGCATGCCACTCTATATTGAACTTACATTCCGTTTAAGTGTTTGCTCAACTTTTCGGTTTAAGTGATTGGGCAATAAGGCATTATCAACGGTTTTAGCCTTTTAGATGTTTAAATTTTAAAATCTTGGGTTTTCACTGTAGGGGACTTGTTGATGATTAGTTTCAAGCAGATAATATTTGTTTCCACAATCCTTTTGAAACAGCCACATCTATTCTGCAGGAAACATTTCTTTCTGCTTAGGTGGAATTATTTAGGAATTTGTTTCCTCTCCCTCACTACTGATATCGGGTTTAAATTTGTCCATTAAGAATTAACAAACTGACTCAAACAAATGGTGTGTATCCATAAACTTGACATCAGCCAGGCAAATCCTGTAATCATTATCAACTTATGTTTTTATTGAACATCTTGAGTACTTGATGGGGGATCCTTGGGCCAGCAAGACATATCCTTTAAATACCATCAGCTTATGTTTTATTGAACACAAGTCATTGATGAGAGAATCTTGGTGCGTACTTAGGCCTTTGGGGAAGATTTTTTGGGACTTGTATGGTATTGCAGTCATTCAGAGGGATAGGGGTGCATTGTTGGAGTTTTAGACCTAATCTCCTATAGGTGTAGTATGCCACCTATTCCGAAGTTGTAAGATTGAGAATTGGAGTCAGTTGATGTGTTTTTTTGGGATGCTTCAGCATAACTTGGTTCAGGTAGGGGTGGAGGACATTGTGGCTTGGAATGGAGTGTTTTCTGCAATGTTACATGGATTTTGGCTTGCGTGTTGGGTGTGGGTATCTGTTAATTATAGTATTAATCTAATTCTTATGTCCAAGAGCAATAGGATGCGACCAGATTTCATCTTTTCTCAATACTGCTCTTTTATTTTATAGTGTAAAATGGTAGTTCCAAAATTTTAATGTCGTTAATAGAAAATGCTGACATCATTTTCCTACTTTTGTTATATTACACGTATTCCCTTGTTCAATAAAAATAATAATATTGAAAATCAAAATCCAATACTTTCTGTTCTCTCTCTCTCCCCTTCTTCTCTTTCCAAACTTGACTGTCGAACTACCCTTCCCTCTCCCCACCGCTACCGGAGTACCTCTTTCTTCTCTCCCTCCATAGACCCACACTACCAATGTTGGAGTACCTCTTCCCCCCCTCTCTCTCTCTCTCTCTCTCTTTGTGCAATAATACCATCACCATCTTCTTATTCTTCTTGTTCTTGTTCCTTTTCTATTTTTTTCGTAACTTTCGTTCTCCTAGATCTTTCGTTCTCTTCTATTGCTTCTTTGGCATGCGTGGTTTAGCTAGAACTCTCTGAAATAGTTATGACGATGTTGACTTAGTTCACTCGGAGAAACAAAGCTGCATGAACCGTGAAGCCAAAACAACACATCTTATTGCCGCAACAATCGAGTTCGTAATCGCCTTTTTATATTTCTGATCAAACCCCATTTCCTGGATTGGGTTGTTGGTGCTCAGAGAAGCGCCATGTAGAGAGGCGTGGAGTTGGTGCCAAGAATTTTGAACATCGTTCTTTTCATTGTCTTCATGGTGTTGTCGGAGGAGAGATCGGATGGGTTGAGCTAGAAGTAGCAAAAAACGTGGCCCAAGCGAAGCAATGGTTCAGTTTCCCAACACCATTGCCCATTTGGAGAAAAAATCCGAGAATAAGAGAAGGAGAATGTAGAGAGAGACAGATATGCTTCTAAATCTGATTGTTCATAGCGGATGCTCTGGTTCTATCTAGAAGATGAGAGGGAGAGAGTAAGAGGGAGGATGAAAAGAACCAAGGTCCTCTGCATTTGTTTTTCAGTGCAATGCATCAATCTAAGGGCTCATCTCATACAAGTTTTGTGCAATGTATCATTAGCCGTTGGATGAGAATTGCATTGCAAAGGATCTTGGGTTCGGATGAGAAGAAAACAAATGTATATAGGGGTAGAGAGTGTGAGAGAAAGAGAGGGAGAGAGGAGTTTACTTTCTTTTGTTAATGGGTTTAACTACGAACATGATGCCCTTTCTTTAGGAGTGGCGGTGGATTAGGTAGGAGTAGGGCTCGGGTGAGATAATGGTGGTGAGATCGCTCAAATGTCAATTAAAAAACAAAAAATTAAATTTAAGGGCAATAAGGTAAGATTTCTATATCAGTTAACAGCGTTGGGCCGACAACACTAACAAGGGAG
>JAULJZ010000024.1:1921555-1943113 GCA_032270985.1 Heliamphora pulchella
GTCTCAGGGGTTTCGAATCAACGAATGTGACAAATGTGTATATGTTAAAGACACTAATGAAGGTTATGTCATTCTGTGTCTTTATGTTGATGACATGCTCATTGTGGGAAGTAACGACAAGGTTATCTAGTTTAATAAAGATATATTGAATTTAAAGTTTGACATGAAGGATATGGGTCTCGCTAATGTGATTCTAGGTGTCTAGATCACCAGAACATTGGACGGTCTTATGTTGTCTCAAACTCACTATGTTAACAAGATTCTTAGAAAATTCAACAATTCTGATACTAAAGTAGCCAGGACCGCGATGGACCTGTGTCTCCATTTATCCAAGAATGAGGGGAAAAGTGTCTCCCAATTAGAATATTCTCATGTCATCGAAAGTCTAATGTACTCGATGAGTTGTATAAGGCCTGACATAGCCTATTCAACAAGTAGACTGAGCCAATACACGAGTATTCCAGGACGTGATCACTAGAAAGCAATAATTAGGTTACTACGCTATTTGAGATATACTCGTGATCTGGGACTGCACTACACCAGATATTCGGTAGTATTAGAAGGGCATTGTGATGCAAACTGGATATCGGACACGAAAGACTTAAAATCTACAAGTAGATATATCTTTCTACTTGGTGGTGCAGCGGTATCCTAGAAATCTTCTAAACAGACATGTATAGTACGTTCTACGATAGAATCAGAATTCATTACTTTAGATAAAGCAACTGAAGAAGCCGAATGGTTATGACAATTTTTAGAAGATGTTCTAAGATGGCCTAGACCTATGCCAGCTAGTTGTATCTATTGCAATAGTCAATCGACAATAGGTAGGGCACAGAGTCATATGTATAATGGTAAGTCTAGGCATATACATTATAAACATAATACCATTAGAAAACTACTCTAAAGTGGGGTTGTCACAATTGACCACGTAAAGTCAAAGAACAATATTACGGATCCGCTTACCAAAGGGTTAACCCGAGAGTTAGTTGAACGGGCATCGACATGAATGAGATTAAAGCCTATGACATAAAAAGAAAACGTGAAAGAAAACCTAACCTAGCTGACTGGAGATTCCAAGATTTAGGTTCAATAGAACAACCTAATTGCATATACCTAAGATAATCACTATGGAGTTTCAGAATTCTTACGTATTTCTATGATGCAGCGGTGATTTGGGAGGTTAAGTATTAGCTTTTAATGACTTTTTTCCTGGTGAGCCAAGTTGGTATAGAGAAATACCATTGAATAAAAGTCACTTATGTGAGTATGAAGTGGGGTCGCTTCTTTGAGAATTTGACAAGGCAAAATTCTTGAGAAAATACTTACAGAATCAGGAAGAGCATTTCATGGCCAAAACGAACACAACCGTGAGAACAAAAATTTCATTGTGAAAGTCTTTGTGTGAAGCCTATTGTCTCGGTTTACTGCTAAGGCGATACAGTTCAAGGTGGTACTGCCCACTTGTTTGCCGGTAAACCTAAGAGGTTCTCACAAGGAAATGTTCAAGGCTAACCGCTACATATCCTATGCAGGGACTTTTAGTTATCTCTCTATCTCTTGCAGTCAGCTTTGTAATCTGGGTCTATTCTCCCGCCAATTTCATTCAAGGGAGGAATTGTTGTAACTATGAATTCAATTGGTAACCTTTTGTAACCGCTGCATTCATGTACAACATCAATACTTTGTAATTCAATACCATATTTGTAACCCCCCTCCCCCCCCCCCAAATTGATTTTTCTCTTGAATTCTAGTTTGTAATCCCCAAGATAGAAATTCTATATAAGAACTTTTCTGGTATTCGGCATAGAGAAAAGAATACAAAATTACAAATTCTGATATTACAAGTTGTGAAAGAAAAAAGACAGACAATGTACGTTCGAGTAGCCGATCTTTGGAGGTGTTCCAACATTCGGGTCAACCATTTTATCCTCGAAGAGTGATGCCGGTGGAGATACCTACGACGCCCTTGGTATACGGTGAATCATTCTTAAAGAAACTGCGTCTGCAGGACTCGATTTGCATATTTTAATCACGTTATTTTTTGTATTTTCGTTTTCTGTAAATTCAGTATAATGTAATTGTTGAAAGTTAATAAACATATATTTTCTGGATCACCGAGTATATCTTGTATTATATTGCCAACAATATTGGCATGCACAAAAAAATTAAAAAGTTAACTCTTAAATTTTTTTGAATGACTCAAAACGTACGATCTATTTTACTTTTTTTTCTTTTTACTTTTTTTAGCAATAGTTTTGGTTTGCCAATCAAGGCCCACATCTTCCAAAAATAAAAAATAAAATCAACCTATAATTGCTAATGTATACGCTACTTAGTCATGCATTGTACAATGTGTTGTGCGTAAAAGGACTTACACAACAATATTGAATTTCATCATTTTCAAGTTTAAATAGTAACTATTCAAGTAGATTATTTGTCCAATAACTTAAATAAAGAATTGCTGATACGATCTCAAATATTTAAACCAAATTTATTAGTAGTAATTCACAAATTTTTAATATACTAGTTTTAATTTTTATCTTATATTGATGTGGAATGAAATATCATAATATTCTTTACTCAAATACGCAACAATCTCGTTGTGTGGCCAAGATTCTTATCTTGACTAGGATGTAAATAGTAGCTCATTAGCGTGTACAAAGTGTATCATTTCACCCCCTCTACCACTTTTTGGAGTCCCTGTTCCTCTATATAAAGTCATAGAGCTCTTGATGAGACCAGAGTTGAATTTAGAGCCCGATTAGTAACTAGCTTAAAAGCTATTTTTTTTTTTCGTTTTTAATTAAAAAGCTAAATTGAGTTCAAAATAGGTTATTTGGTAACTTGGCTTCTAAGATAGATTTTTTGAAATTAGTTGTTTGGGTAAAAAACTATTTTTTTTGCTTTTTGTTTAAAATTGACATTTTTACCCTTTTATATATTTAATATTAACAATTATATATAATTGGTAGTGGTCGTAAATAAGTTATGAATAAATGGTATTATTGTATTTTAAAAGTGGTGGGAGTTTGATTTGAAAATTCTGAAAGTTTGTGTTTTAATTTGACGTTTTGACTTTTTAACTTTTTTATTTTTTACCAAATAGGAAATGTTAGTATTTTTGCGTTTTTAGCTAAAAAGCAATAAAAGCCAAGCTGCCAATCAGGGCCTTAATACCATTATAGTGACCCAAATAGACTACAAACCTAATAAATTGAATAAAAAGCCTAAAACATGACAAAAAATACTTAATTTATAGTTATTAGTAGTAGCTTACTTGTTTCATTGTATATTAGACATATTTTTTTTTATCTCCTATCGATATAGGATGGGGTATCATAATATTTTCCATTCAAATAGGTTATGCCCTCATCACGTGAACTGAGTTCTTCTCATAATTAGGATGTGGATAGTAGCTCGTTATCATGCAAAGTTATACAATCTCAAGGCCTCTACTTTTTTCTGGAGCCTCTACTTCTCTATTCACATAACACTTGATGAGATTAGAGGGAGTTAGCTCTGATACTATTTGTATTAATCCAGGTAAATTATTAACCCAATAATTTAAATAAAAAGCTTAGTAATACAATCCAAAATGTTTTAAGTACAAGTTAATTAATTATTAATAGTAACCTATAAATTTATTTATATGCTATACTTAATTATTAGTAGTCTAATAAATTTATTTATATGCTAAACTTAATTTCTATTTCTCACTAATATGGGATGAGGCATCACATAAACAACGTGAGATGTGCTCCAAATTAGGGTCATTCTTTGATTCAATCTGGTTTAATTAATGTTAGATTTCTTTGTTTCTTTTTTTTTTTTTAATTTTTTTATTTAAGTTAATTAAATAAAAAATTTATTTGGTTAAAAATTGATTTTAAACTATCATATAGTGAGAAAAAGTTATAATTTAATAATTTATTTTTATAATTTTAAATTAAAAGACAAAGATCCTAACTTTAAGACGAACCCAAAGGAGGCCCTTTCTGCATGTTGTTAGGAGCAGCGTCAAATTCAAATACATGTGAGAATGATTTTGATACACGTTCAGTGATTCTAATTTCCTAATTTTATACCCTTAAATTATTTCATTTTTGTTTCACTCTCTTGTTCATTCATTGATTATGGGTACCACTAGAGATTACGAATGTTTCTCTATTTTAATGCATTAGTGATCGGTTGGAATTTTAGGAAAGATTATACTATTCACAGGGCAATAGACGGTGAATGATAAGAAAAAAATGTATAAATATTTATTAAAGTGTATTAATATTTGTGAAAGTGATAAGTCTTATTTCTAAACTGTATTGATATTATGAATTTTTTGTTTTCACTAATCTATTATCCTTCACTCAATGAACAGTGGTTAGCATGACTTTTCAAGAATACCAAATTTCAAGACATGATTGAGCATCCGATGATAGTCAGAGTAGGGTTCTCGAAAATAGGGTGAGGTCGGATTGTATTCTTAACTCATTATTTGACCATATGTATTTGGTTATTTATTTTGGCACATGTAACTGATCAACAGGTTCGGGATTTTACGTATATAGGTTTGATAGGTACAATAGTGGGTGTGGTTTGATTTGACGATTTAGACTTATTTGTTTTAGGCGTTTTGTTGTACCCGTGCTATTTTTAAACCAATTACAATAGTTTTTTTTAGTTAATAATAGTTAATTTGGACAAATTTAAAACTCCAAGGTCACAAATTTATTAGTTAAATCGTATCTGGACTTATATTATATAAACTTCACATAAGAATACCAAAATAATTAATATGCAACCTAATCTCATACAAAAAATGGGAGACCCGTCACCCGATAAAAATATGGGTCAAGCCATTAATTATTAAGTTGGTTGGGCTGAATTTGACAATTTTAATGAATCGCACTAATCCATAGATATTCCTAACAGAGAACGATGATATTTGAATGTAGAGGATCCCATGACTTCATATTAGATTTAGGTGGTGTTTTGTATTGGTGAAATTAGTAACTTATAAATTGTAATTTCTAACAGAAGTTGTGAGTATTTTGTAAATATTATAATTTGTAGTAGAAGTTGTGAGTGCTTGGTAAATATTGTAACTTGTAACTGAAATAGAAGAAAAAATAGTTATAAGTTGTAGCAAAAATTGTGACTATTTAGAAAAAATTTTAACTTATAATTAAAATTAGTAGTAAAAAATTAAAAACTATTAACAATAACTTTGCCAACTACCCCTGTAAGCCTTGTTGATTGAGGTTTCATTTAGGAACTGGTTGGCTTAAAGCATCTTTTTGCTTAAAATTTTGAGAAAGTAATGGCTAAAATAATAATATTCTCTCTCTACAACATAACTTAAAAGTCACATTGTTGCATCATATATATACAAGAATTGAAAAAAAAAATTATAATCACCTGTAGGCGGTGGCCGCTCAATAAGCGGTGGTTAACAGGACCATTGAAAAAATATCAAATATTTCTAAAATAATTGATATAACGTATGCAATGTACTTGATAAATAAAAAAAATAGTTGTTATTTGTCATTTATTTTACCAACAAAAAATGAGCTCATACTGTCTCTATCGCCGTCGAACGGGATCACTTTATAAATAATGACGCATAATAGTATGGTATCCCTCAATAATTACCCTACTAATTAACCCATTTCCAAAGTCAAAGGGCAGTCAATGAAAGTTTTTGAGGGAGAACACACACAACCTTGTTGAGAGAGGACTCTTTCTCTTTCTTATTCTTTTTCTTTTTATTTATTTAATTTTTTTTTTTTTTAATTTATTATCTTTCTTGTTATTATCTTCTCATGTTTAGATGTGATTTCTCTTTCAAATTGAAGAAATTAATATTATTCCAAACCTCTCATTCAATAACACTAAAGAATACAGATGAGGTCTCTCTAGTTCTCTCTCCTCTCTCTCATCAAACTTTTTCAAGTTGTGGATGCAATGAGTGTGCCAATTTGATTATATAATTAAGAGAAAATTAAGGATTGCCCAAATAAGGATTAGTAAACCATGTTCTATGATATTTTGATTATACCCAACTAGATTATTTTGATTATGCCCAACATTGTTCTATGATATTCCCTTAGTTGTTGATTGGCCAAGAAGAAATTGAAATCCACCAAGACCCATGTTTTGATTTTAAACAACAATACTCTTGTTTGTGAGATCTAGATATATAATTCACACCCTAATATTCTATAACAGTTTTTTTTTCTTTATTTGCAAGAAATATGTAACATGTCACTGAGTTTAATATGCATTTTTAATGAATATGCATCTTGTTTGACGTATGTAGCCTGATTACTTTTTGGGTTCGACTTATGGCTTGATCAATTTTAAATATATCACGATTTAAAATGAATATTTTATGAGACTTAGTCTATAGAGCCAACGTAAGGAAAGCGTCCCCGAGAAAAAAAATTTAACCCTTTTTTTATTTGTTTCTAAACCGATTATGGGTATTTATATTTATTACTTCTGTCAGGATTTCTGAACCTTTATAATTTTTGTATCGTTTCTTTTCATAATGAAAGCTGTCGCAATTCTGTAGACGTATTCTTAATTTTGGGTGAGTCATGTAAAATCGTGTTTTCTGTGTATAATTGATTTTTTTTGGTTGGTTTGATTGTTGCTCTTTAATTTCTATAATAACAAACTCTCATTAGTAAGAAGATACTTATTATTTACCGCCAAGTGGATGTGCGGTGATCAGTATTTTTTATAATTTATATAAAATCTCTAAAAAAGAAGTTCATACATCTCAAAGGCTATGAATATGTAATTCAACAACCATGGACTATAGCACCGATTAAGGGTTGTCAATGGGTCGGGTCGAGCCGCGTAAGTAGTGTCTAGATCTGCCCACGGGTTATGCCTGCCAAGCTATTTTTTGTGACGGGCCGGACTTGAACTTAAATAATTATGCTCAGTCCCTACCCAATGGGGTTAGCCAAACTAGGCCGATGGATGGGCATGTGAGTGGGCTAGTGGGTTTAGAAATTTAAATACTAATTTTTTTTTGTAAAAAAATTAACTTAAAATTTTTAGACTTCTCGAATTATTCAAGAATTAAACAATTTTTTTATTAGTGAAACAATTTTATTAATTACATAAAACAATTTCTATTGGGCAGGCTACCTGGTGGGTCAGGATTTAATACTTATACACAGGCCCGACCTGAATAATATTTGGACGGGCTCAGCTTGCCCGAGTGTCGAGCTTGGGCCGAATTTTAGCTCAATGGGCCCGGCGGGCTTGGGCCAGATAATGGGCCAACGAGTAAAATAACGACACTGATCAATCCTAATTGTCAACTAGCTTAGAAGTTAGTTTTTTATTTTTTTATGTTTTTAGCTAAAAGATTAAATTTAGTTCAAAGTAAATTGTTTAATAACTTAACTTGTAAACTAACTTTTTAAAAGTTGGTTATTTGGGTTAAAAGTTATCTTTCATGCTTTTTATTTAAATTGAACAATTTTACCCTTATATATATTTGATATTAACAATTGTATGTAATTGGTAGTGGTAGTAAATAAGTTATGAATGAGGAGTATTATTGTATTTTCAAAGTGATTTAAGTTTTAAAAAAATATTTCAATAGTTTATGTTTTAATTTAACTTTTTTACTTTAATTTTTATCAAACGAACTATATTAATTTTTTTTTATTTCTAACCAAAAAGTTAAAAGCTATAGTTACCAAATGCCCTATGTAATAAGCATGACGTCTTAAAGAAACTTTATTGCGCTTATATTGCACAAAAAATCTTAAAACTATTATTGTACATAAAATCATGTAATTTTGCATTAACTTTCCATATGAGATAGTTTGATATGTTTGTTTGATTTGATTGTCGTTTCATAAGCACTTCAATCAACTTGTTTACTTCAATACTTTTCAAATCATTTAAGATTGCGAGAATGTTTTTTTTCTTAAAAAAAAAAAAACCCTCCTAGACTCTAGTAACTTTATTCTTTATTAATTAAATAAAAAACCATATTATAACAGTATAGAGGTTGAACCAGAATTTGCTCTCATGTTCTAGTGTCGTACAAATTTGTTCTTAGCATATGCTTGGACTGAAAAGCCTTGTGGCTTTTTTTAGGAGTTTTTTTTGTCTTATATGAATATTTTTTATATTTTAATTCAAGTTTTTTATTTTTTTTGATTTTTTATAATGGGAGAATTCTAAAAAGTATGCTCGTTTGGGTTAATTTTGAATTTTTTTTTTACTAAAAACAAAAAAACAAGAAAAAAAGCCAAAAGCCTGCTAAATTGGCTTTTTTTTGTCTTATAAGAATTTTTTTAAGGTTTTGATCAAAAAAAATTTACTTTTTTATTTTCTCATAACGTGAAGAATTTAAAAAGTACACTCATTTAAGCTAATACTGAAAAAAATTTACTAAAGACGACAAAAAGCCGTAGAAAAAAACTAGTCTAAACACAAGTTTAATTTTTTACTTGAACTTTATTTTTATTGGTAACTAAATAGAAATATTGTTTTTTGGAACAACTATTAATATATATTTATTTTCTTCTC
Organism: Heliamphora pulchella; assembly: GCA_032270985.1. Lineage (NCBI taxonomy): Eukaryota > Viridiplantae > Streptophyta > Magnoliopsida > Ericales > Sarraceniaceae > Heliamphora > Heliamphora pulchella. The sequence continues at coordinate 1,930,115 of JAULJZ010000024.1, forward strand.
ATTTTCCTAATTAAAAAAAAAAGAAAAAAAGAAAACTTCAACTTGTATATATTTTTTTTCTTTTCTCTTCTTCTAATTAAGAATCCACCATCCAAACTGGGAAGAAACGTAGTGCGGGTGTTTGGGGGCCGGGGTGGGGAGTGATTAAAGTTGGATGCATGCATGTATATACTACTTTTTGCTTTGAACAGATTTGAATTCTTGGAAAGAAATAACTTTATACAAAACTTGAATTTTTCATTTAAATACTTTTCTATAAATTTGTTCCGACCAAGAGCGTGTTATGTTTTGAGAAACAGCACGTTGATATACTCTCAATAAACCTAGCTCTTTAAAAGGGTGTCCATGTTTTGGCGAGCTTGGTTGAATTAAGCTCTAACCCATTACTCAATCACACGTAAATTTTAGTACACTGTTAATTATCTAAATCCTTAACATTTTTTCTTTTTGAAATGTATGGAATGGTCCATGGTGAATGTGAAGTGAGTACATGAACTCGGAAAAAGGGGGGTGGAGTCAATAGGGCATAAGAGGTGCATGTGCATGGAATCTTGTAGGATTGCTAGGGTCTCTTCTTTTCAGGCAAGAATGAGGGGTGTTTCTTTTATCATCAGAAGAATGAGGTGTGTTTGGTTCTCTTAAAATATTTTTTTAAAGCAATACTATGTGTACAGATAAATATGAACAGATAGAACACAAACCATTCACAATAAAGTGGGTTCGACGTATTATTAGCTAGATCCGTGATCCCTGAGAAATGTACACGTTTATATGTGCATAATTTTTTTGTCAATGTCTTTGGAATAAGTGATATCATCATTTGACATATTTATATACTTTCAAGAACCCACCCAAAAATTAAAGAGTAATGCTATTTAAGTTTACGTTATATGACTACTTTACAGGTCTACTTATATGACACAGTTGAATAATTAATAATTTTTATTGTTAAAGAGACAAACAAATAATTTCAACTATACCACATAAGTAGGCAAATAAAATATTTCTATCAAATTGGCCTAAATATCATTTTCCTAAATTAAAACCCTCTTAAGTCTTGTTTTGCAAAATGAGCAGAGTTTCCCAAACATCGATTTCCAGAAGAAATGACTGCCACTGCCCTTGTTTCATGCTCCCAAACTTGTTTCTTTCTTCCAAGCCTTTCAATAATTTTCTCTAAGTACTTTTTCAAGAAACTTTATAGCAAGCCTTTTGTTTATTAGCCTCTGTTTGGTCTAGTTTTTTTTTTAAATGATTTTTGCTTATAAAATCTTTTTAAGAATCTCACTTGTTTCATCTCCCACCGCAATCAATTGACTTTTTTTTACATTTTTTCACATCTACTTTTTTACAAAAAAATAACCAAAAAACCAAAAAACTTACAAAAAAAAAAAACTAGGCCAAATGCAAGCTAATACTGGCTATTTATTTTCAAGTTAGTTTTTCATTCATGATTGATACTTTAATTCAAGATATTCTTCCTAATAACAAACACAATAAAGAGAAAATTCTTTTAATTTTTTTAATCTCAAAATCAAGTGTCTAGTCCTAAGGCTCTTACAACTTATTTATAGTAAAATCCTAAATAAAAGAATCAACCTATTAAGAAATTTGAATTTTGTCAAATCCCTAGTTAATAGAAAATTGTCAAAAAAGACAAAATTGAGATTAACTCAAATTTGACTACTAAGAATATATAAAAATGTATCAAAACAGACGGATTAAAAAAATCTGCCTAATTTTTTTTAACTAAAATTAAAAGTTCCTAAAATCTTTCCTACATCAATGACTACCCTTCACTCTCATATTTCTCTTTATCTTCTCTCACAATGTTTCCAAGGTGATAAATACATTTCAGCAAGAAGGTATATTATATCTATTAATTTCTACTCCAACTTAGTTTAAGGAACAATTAATGTGTTGTGTAAACATAAATATTTAAATTACCCAAAAAAAAAAAAAACATTTATAGGTAGTTGTTGTTATCCGAATTATCTAACCAGCAACTAGAATTTGACCGAGCATGATCCGTATTACTCGAGACTAAATAAGATTTACACAAATTAGGTTGGCCTCGTGACCAAGATTTGAGATTTGAAAGTTTGCTCTCTCGTACGGTTTCAAGTTCGAAATATCTTAGGTGCTATAAATTATTTGGGATTAGTTCACACGAGATTTTGCCTTGGTTTTAATTGGATTCCTCATTAGTAAACGGTAGGATTGATTCTCAGAAATTAATCGAAGTATACGTAAGCCGATCCAAACATCTTGAGATATTAAAGAAAAATTTTCTTTTCTATATGTAAATCACCATAAAGAATTGAGAATTCTCATTTGTTTCCATTCAAAGACCAAGAGTTTTAGTATTTGGCATTTTTGGTTTACTATTATGAAATCTTCCAAGAGTGGATTGAACACAGTCAAGATATGTTCTCAAGTGTAGATGACTACATCAATGTTTCCTTCAAAAATACGAAACCAAATTGAGACTATAAAGGACTAACAACCACTACATAGGCTTCGTTAACCTGGCTGCTTAAAGCTGGATTTGGTTACTTAATTTAAGTCAATATGTAAAATAGTGTTTGGTTAAAAAGTAACTCTAAGCTGTCAGTATAGAGATCAAATGCTGTTTTTTGACATGTTACTTTTTTAGAACTTCAAGCAAAAAGACAAAATTTCGGTTTTGAGGTACGAGGTAAACGAAACTGTAATCTTTTAGTTCTGATTGGTAATGTTTATAACTATTTATTTTTTGTTTACAACAAATAGAAAATGTATTTTCGTTTATTTTCTTAAAAAAAATAAAACAAAAAGTACTTTTGGCAATGACATATTTTTATAAAAAAACTAATTTTATAAAAAACAAGAGTTAATCGGAGGCAGCCACCAACGGATGGAGAGTTTCCCAAGAGCGCTTTTGGAGGTGGGGATGCCTAGAGTACTAAAAGTAGTCACAGGCGATAGCGGCCAAAGGTGACCCAACAAAAGCGGTTGATAGTAGTGAGGTTAAGAACTTGTAGGTAACAATTGGTAAAGATACATGGTTGGCAGTGGCCAGAGATAATGAAATGAGGTAAGCAAAGATGCTAAAAATGATGGCTGCTTATGACGATGGTGGCTGTCAATGATGGGTAGAAGTAGAAGCCGGTGAGCAAAGGTGGCAATCGGTGAGCATAGGTGGCAGCCGGTGAACAGAGGTGTCAATTGGTGAGGGAAGTGGTGGGTGGAGGTGGCAGCTTGTGTGAAGAGTTGGTGGTAGATGTGGTGACAAGCGTGGGGTGGAGGTGGTAACTAGTGGGTAAAAATGATGGCCAAAAAGTGATGGCAGTGGTGACTAGCAATGGTCGGTACGTGGAGACAGCAGTCGACGGAGGGAGGTGGTGGATGGAAATGGCGGCCGGTGATCAAATGTGGTGGCCGGAGATTGTGGTCGAAGTTAGTGGTTGAAAGTATTTGCCGGTGATAGTATTAGGAGGTAGGAATTGTAAATATAAACGTGTTTTTATTTACAATTTATGGAATTTTTTTTAAAAAAATAAAAAATAGGTAATATAAGCGCTAACCAAACGGGGCCTTAGTGATACAAAAGGCAAAAGTCTGTAGTATTTTCTTTCTAACAAATAAAGGAGCATATGCCATAAGTGCATTTGCACAAATCTGCCCTATAATTGCAGCTGCTTGTTTTACGGAGCAACTACTAAACTTTCTTTATTCTTACTTTGGAGCAAAACTACCAACCTCCAAGGCTCCAAGTAACTAGCTAGGTTATTCTAAATTATCTATCTGTGCATAATAATTTCTTAAGTGATAAAATGTTTCACACACCTAGATGCTGTTGAGGACTAGCTAGGGGTTCCTCAAGAAATATGATAAAATCCAAATATCTTGTACTATCAAAGGTTATGCCGACAATGGTTCATCATTCCTTGCACTCAGATCAATTTTCATTAGTTGAGCATTATTATCTTATTAATTTCAAAAGAACTCGTAAAACATTAGTCAATAAAGCGATTAAATTCTGGTTGATGGGTTAACTAGTGGTACTTAGCCATACTAAGGTGTTTGATCAAATGGTATGCGTTTAAGTCTTGAAGTGTAAGGTATTAGGTGGGTGTATTTGTCAATAAAAAAAGAAAAAAAAACTAGTTGTTAGGCATATGTACGGCCAAACTCATAGTTGTGTTTCTTCGGCATTGCATTTAACGGGCCATTTGTCTCTCACCTATATTTGAGCCTTATCAAGCCTACATTCTTGCATAATTAAATCTTACAACCTCTATTTGTCCGCATGTTTGAGGGTGATACACATGGCTGAAGTCAAGCTTTGTGTTGGCCATCTTCCCCAAACACCTCCAATAGTGACTAAGAAGTTGCGTTTATTTGTTAGACACGATTGATAGTGGCAACCCATAAAGACAGTCGACCTTCCAGAAAGCTAGACTTTTGTTCGACGAAAAACAATGCAAAGAGTTCAGCACAAGTGTTCATTGAACAAAGAGCACTTTGAATTTTAAGACTATTATGACCATTGGGAACCCTCTTAATTTCTGTCTCTTGGTGTGGAAGGTATATGCTAATATTTATTGATAATTTCTCTCTAAAAGTATAGATCTATATTGTGAACCATAAGAATAAAGTCTTTGATCAGTTCAAACAATAAAATGCTAACATATCAAACGCCTGAGAATTTACGACGAGTTGGTCACCAAAAAGTATTATCAGCAGGGATGTGAGATTTAATGAGTCTGCAATGCTAAATCCCATCGACGAGGAGAGTACTGATATGGCTAACGTTAGCCATACCATCGTTAGCCATACTTTTAAATCTCACATCAGTACTTTTAAATCTCACAATGAGTCTTGTTCGTTAGCCATACCATGTTTGACATTTTCTATCACTTAAATCTCACATCGTTAGCCATACCATGTTTGACATTTTCTTGTTCGTTAGGTCATTTCCAATCAAACATGGTATGGCTAACGATGAGTCTTGTTCGTTAGGTCGTTTCCAATCAAACATGGGCCTTCTGAGCCTAATTCGTCAACGTTGAGTCACGCCTCTACTATCACTTTTTAATTAGTTTTCCAATGATCATAGGCTTCTGTGAAAGAAAAATCCATAAGCTCTGCATCAAGAAGGCACAGTAGGCCACCTCAAAAGTATAGATATGTGGATCTAATTGCATACACACTCAGTAGGGCGATGGATTGTATTCATGAGCGAGAAGATTTAATCTCTTCACAAGAATTATACTGAAGGGTCAAAAGAAGATTATTGATTGTAAATGGGCTCTCAAGAAAATGAAAGATTCTAAAGAAACTGGAGTGAGTTAAATATGTGCAATATAAAGTGTGTTTTTTGGATGCATAGTTGGGTCTACAAGGGGTGTACTGAATTTAAAGGGTGAGAAACAATTTGGTTTTACAATTTTGCATGTATATTTTTTCCTATATAATGTAATATTTTTGCCATCCTATACGTAAATGTAAATTAAGCCAAATCACATAAATCTGTTACGTCTCTTTGTAAATGTGTATCTCATTTCTCATTAATTATTTTTACTACTTTTGTACTCAAATCCCCGCTATTTACACGTTCAATCTCGGCCCCAACTTCTCCTTCCGATGTTCTTTTTCAATCTCTGCAATACCTATGTTCCTGTTGTGATACTCTATCTAACATCAGTGGGAGATAGAAAATAAATTTAGTATAAAATGAAACTTGTGAGCTACTGCTAATAACTTAGGTTTAATTAAGCATTTTGTTTTGCGTTGTTATACTCTTTATTTAAGTTATTGAGTCAGTAGTCTATTTAGGTCGTTACCAATAATATCAAAGCCAACCTTGGTCCCGTAACGACTTTCGTAGCGATGTAGATAGAGAAGTAGAGGCTCCGGAGAAAGGTAGAGGTCCTGAAATTATATACCTTGTGCACATTAATGGGTTGTTCTGTGTCCACTGATTGGGTGGTATCTACATCCTAGCTAGAGAAAGAACGTGGGCCACGCGACGAGGATATCTTCTCTTTAAGAAGGAGATATTGTGATACCATGTCTCACATCAGTTGACTACTACTAATAACTTGAATTTAAGTATTTTGGACCGCGTTATTAAACTCCTTATTCAAGTTATTGAGTTAATGGTCTACTTGATACGTTACACTTACACCTACCCCCAAATTTAGAGAATAATCTGAAATCATTGCAAGTTGTTATTTGCCTTGGAAACTTAGCCAACTCAACCCCCACCCCACAGACATTAAGAAATAAAAATAAAAAATATAAAGAAAGTAAAATAAAGCAATTCCTTAGCCAGAATATTTATGCATCTTCATCGTATAGTGGTTGTAAAGAAAATCTCAACTTGATTAGTTTCAAGTAGATGTCATCAGATCCTGCATCAACAACCATTTAGCTTGAAAATATAGAATCCATCCACGCTTTAAAGTCTAATAATTAAGAAGGTAAAACAACACTTTTCCATCCATTAGCATTTAGTTAGAAGCTGTATCTCTAGACAAACAAGAACAAACAGTTCCATCTTATAACTTGTTAATTACATGTTATCAAGCCTACATTCTGGCATAATTATCTCTTACATATTTCAATATTATTATAGCTTTTCCCAATTTCATTGAATTCTCCAAATTTTATCCGAACTTTCACAAGATTGGTGAGGTCATCAAGTCAGCCAAATTCTTTAACAATTTCCAAATTCTGAAGCTGATTTGAATACAATGTGGCATTATTTGACTAGTCGACAGGAACATGTTCATACGGGTTTTTCTGAATACTGCAGAGCACAGAGCCTTCTTCGCGACTTCAATGATTAGTTCTTCAATGAAATGACTTGGTATAAATCAATTGAATTCAAAAGGTACAAAACCTAAGTTAAATTGAATCTCAGGAGGAAGGATGTGAATGCGTGGAGGGATTAGCTCACAGAAATTGGCAACAAGTATCTGCAAATGGACATGAAGATACTGCATTGGTGGGCATATCATAGACAAAAGATTGCATTAAATGAACTAGGATCTATTTCCCAAATTGTAATCTTGTTCCTCTATCTTTGGCTTCTTTTTCTTTTTTTTTTTTTTTTTTTGTTAACGGAGGAACCCCGACCCTTGGGACCCAGCCTGTGAAACGTAAACCACTGGATACCTGCAATTACACGTAAGTCACATGTATCGGTTAAGTCAAAGTATTTCCAGTGGACCAATAGTCAGCATCTAGGTTTACAGTTGGTCCCAGTGACGAGTTTAAAACACTTTGCTCACGGGTAAAACATAAGATTCGCATTAAAACACGATTGTAGAATAATAAATCTAAATTTGTGTAAGAAGGTAAATAAAACAATGATTGGTAGGCTGACTTTGGGAGGGTTGATTAGTGCTAAATATGAAACCTAACCATTGAGAGATATTGGTCTACCATGTGCAAACTTATGCCTTTTATCTCTATTGGCATAGGGTGTGAGTAGGTACTAATTAGGTGGTCATACCTGACTACTTGTCTTAATTTGGAGGATACTGAGATGATACTTTTTAAAGTTGGTTATGGGTATGGAGTTCCATTTCACTTGACAAATTACAAATTGAATCAAGACTTCACATTAGTAAGCAAATGATATAAATTTGGAGGATACTGAGATGATACTTTTTAAAGTTGGTTATGGGTATGGAGTTCCATTTCACTTGACAAATTACATATTGAATCAAGACTTCACATTAGTAAGCAAATGATATATATATATTACATATTGAATCAAGACTTCACATTAGTAAGCAAATGATATATATATATATATATATATATATATATATGCATGCATGTATAAGCATTAAAAAAGGAGGCAGCCACAAGTTTATAATTTAAGAAGACTCAAAAGCATCATTTTTCAATCCAAACACATTACAAAAAAAGTCCCAATCACATGCTTGCTCATAAGGCCAACTTCCCTATTTAAACCCCTCCATCCCTGTAACCCCCTCCACACATTGCTTCCAAACTACCCATCTTTTCCTATTCCTCCCTTTGTCCCATCCATCACTAAACATATATATAACTATTTTCTACACCTGGTGGGCATGTTTATCATCCCCACTTTTCTCTATTTTGCCTTCTAACACTACTTTGGATACACCACCTCCATCTAAAAGTTGCCTAATTCTCTTTTTGTAATCCCGAAAAAATATATAGTTCCTGATGCAATATACTACTGATCTTCTTCACATACCAACAATGATTCACACTCTTGATCACGAAAACTTCTTTGCCGGCCGGTGCATCTTGGTAAATGGACCTGTCATTGTCGGGGCTGGTCCTTCGGGGCTAGCGGTTGGTGCTGGCCTGAAACAGCAAGGTGTGCCCTTCGTCATCCTTGAAAGGGCAAGCTGCATTGCCTCACTTTGGCAAAACCACACTTATGATCGCCTCAAACTTCACCTCCCTAAGCAGTTCTGTCAACTTCCCTACTTCCCATTTCCCGACAACCTCCCGGAATACCCCACCAAATATCAGTTCATCAACTATCTCGAATCTTATGCAAGGCATTTTGACATTAACCCACAGTTCAATGAAACTGTACAGTCAGCTAAATACGACGAAACTTGTGGCTTGTGGAGGGTCAAGATTAGCACTGCAAGTGCTGCCAATGGCTCCGTGAGAAGGGAGGAGGTTGAGTACATTTGCCGGTGGCTCGTGGTGGCCACCGGCGAGAATGCAGAAAAGGTGGTGCCAGAATTTGATGGCTTGCAGGAGTTTGGTGGCCATGTCGTGCATGCTAGTGACTATAAGACCGGTGAAGATTACAGAGGAAAGCGTGTTTTAGTAGTCGGTTGTGGCAACTCAGGCATGGAAGTTTCTCTTGATCTTTGCCACCACAATGCAATTCCATCAATGGTGGTCCGGAGTTCGGTTAGTCAATACAACAGCTTTACCGAGCAATTATTTTATAATGCATAATCCAATGGCCATGTATTGCACAAATACATTGTGCAACACATTGTGCAATGCATTGCACAAAAATTGCATGGCAGGAAACTCTCATTCTTAGCTCTGTGATCTTCTAGTATTAAAATCCATGTGAGTCCAAATTATAACTTCTTTTTTTCTCTTTTAATGTTCTTCTTTAACTAGCAGGTTCATGTTTTGCCCAGAGAAATCCTCGGGAAATCGACATTTGATCTGGCTGTTTCAATGACAAAATGCCTCCCAATTTGGCTTGTCGATAAAATACTGCTAGTTTCTGCATTTTTGGTTCTTGGGAACATGGAGTTCTATGGTCTAAAAAGGCCATCTATGGGTCCTTTACAGCTCAAGAACAATGAAGGAAAGACCCCTGTGCTGGACATTGGTGCTTTGCAAAAAATCAGATCTGGTGAGATCAAGGTGGTCCCTGGAATCAAGAGGTTCACTCCCGGTCGAGTCGAGCTTGTCAATGGTAAACATCTTGAGATTGATTCAGTTATTTTGGCCACAGGGTATTGCAGCAATGTCCCTTCTTGGTTAAAGGTGAGAGAACTTGATGTTATAAGTAAAAGAGCAAGGGATGTTGAAGGCTGGATTTTCTCGGCCGAAACCGCTATAGTTGTTGGAATGTGATTTGTCTCGTCGATGAGTGGGGCCCACAAATCGAGGACCAATCACAACCAACAAGGTAGTTTGTTTTAGCCGAAGGCTGGATTTTCTCGGCCGAAACCGCTACAGTTGTTGGAATGTGATTTGTCTCGTCGATGAGTGGGGCCCACAAATCGATGACCAATCACAACCAACAAGGTAGTTTGTTTTAGCCGGAAAAAAAATCCGGCCATCACATCATTTTCTTTATGGTAATAAATAGATTTAAGTTATTTCCTACATATGGATTCATGTGACAGTAGTTATGGAGGTTGGGTTCCTTTGTAGATTCTCTGTCCCTATCCTGTTCCTGATCAGGTTGTTGGGTTCTGTTGGTGGCTTTTATTTCTATATATTTATTTTCCAATTGTTTTAAAAAAATGCTTTCTAGAAGTTTCTTCTACTGTGTTCTTTCCAGAATTATAATAGGGTTTCCAAGAAAAAATTGAGGAGAGGATGATGAATGGGCAGAGTTGCTTTGTATTATGAGACAGTTAAAACATGACTGATCGAGCACAAATAACTCATAAGGATGAAAACTCTGCGCACTCAGAATTTATTAACAACGAACTCTAAGCTTTCAGAATTTTTATTCTTGTATTTTATCTGTTTTCAATCGGTCATCTATACAAATATCATTTTTCTTGTAATATTTGCTCTGTAACAGAAGTAGATTACCATTTATATCCCTACTGCCCTTTTTGTGTTTTGCTGATGTTGATGTAATATTTGAAGTAAACAGCTCTGACCTTGTCATTGAGCTCTGTTTGGTAGTTTTGATAATGCCATCTCGGATGGGTTGAATAGTATAAAAAGAATAAGTAATATTTATAAATCTCACATATAATATTTTATATCAGGAGATTATGAATAAAATTACATATACATAGTAAGAAATTTAATTCATATTTGGTCAGATTTGAATAAAACTTATAAAATTATTTTTGACCGTTAAATAAAGAAGAAAAATAATTTAGAATATAATATTAAGGGGTCTTATATTATTAATATTATGAATGAGAAATTATTTATTCCTATTATTAATAGGAATATGCTAACTACTGCTAATTGAACAGTAAATATAACTAAAAAAGTGTATATGTGAAAAATAGTAAAACCCACTTTTATAAATATATTGATATTAAAATTTTTTCATCTCTATTATATTATTATTCCTTGCCCAATGGGCTATGATTAGCAATGCCCTTATTAATATTATGATTAATCTCTCATCCATCATACTATTTATATCAATTCTATAATATGCACACAAAATTATTTATGGCAATATTAAAAATGAACTCATAGAGCTTTATATCTTTTAGTCCAATTCTTTTTCCAGTGTCCCTCGTTCTAAACATAATAACCTTTAAAGTTGGAGATGACAATTTCTCTGGTCTTGTCCCACTTTGTAAGATTTTTTTCGTCATCGATAACAAACGGGGTGGTGACGGTATTTATTCTCCTCACTCCATTTTTTTCCGTTCTGCCCCCCGATTATATAAAATAAATATTTTTAAAATATTATATCTATTTTAAATTTTTTATTTCTTATATTTTGTATATTTAGTTATATTAATTTATCAATTATTATTTTTTATTTATTATATTATTTATAACTTTTATTAATATTACTCGTTTAAATTTTAAAAATTATACTCGAAATATCTCTGTACCCGTCCCGTTCTCCTCTACTTCTTCAATATTTTCCTTCATCCTCTCTCCGATTAAATAGGAGACAGATATGGGAGAACTAATCCCCAGTCCCGCCCCGTCCGGCCCCATTTCCCAACTTTGAGTGAAAAAATTATTTTCAACTACTTCTTGCATTATCTCAAATTAATTTGGATGAAACATTTGTGTGGGTCCCACGTGCATTCCACCAAAAAGTGATAAACTCACACAAATATATGACTCAGATTTATTTGGAACAGCCAAAAATTACTCATTTGAGAGGGTGGAAAAGTATTTCAAGAAGTTTCTTTAACCATACAAGACTTGTTCTAACATTGTGAGGAATGTTTGTTTGTTTTCCAGGAAAATGAACTCTTTTCCGGGAATGGGTTTCCAAAATCTCCATTTCCAAACGGGTGGAAAGGCAAGGCAGGGCTGTACGCAGTTGGGTTCACAAGGAGAGGACTATCTGGTGCATCACTTGACGCCATTAGAGTAGCAACTGACATTGGCAACATCTGGAGAGAAGAAACAAACCACAAGAAGCATTCCGTCGCCGTCGCTTCTCACCGGAGATGCAAATCCCATTGCTAATCTGCCCCATTTTTGTGGGAGAATCTCCTCTTCATAATCATACCCCTTCGAGACTAAGTTTTGAAAGTTTTAGGACCCTCATTAATGATATGCGAATCGTCCATCTTATTGCAAAAGTTTAATTTAATCGGATATCAATATATACGTGAATAAATTATGTTTTATTTCATAAAATAAATTATTTAAACTTATTGATATCTGACTAAAAAAAATTATTTATTTTATAAAACCATCGATATCCAATCGAGCTAAATTTTTATATGAATGAATTTCTTTACAAAGCATAAGACTTGAATGGTTCGAATTATTGTTGTAAGTTTCACCTTAAGCTTACAAAATGTAATCTTGAAAAGTATAAATGGGGAGACCACTCTTGGCTTACAAAACGGAGTCTTGAGGGGTATATAGGCATTGTAAAGAGTAACTCATTCTGATTTTTCTATCAAGAGTAATTTTTTTTGAATTTCATCTACAAAATAGAGTCTTAAAGGTATAAAACGGAATAGTATAGAGAGGAGCTCATCCCGATTTTACTATCTAGAGTGTTTTTTTTTTTTTCATCTTTTGCTAATGTTAGATGGCAAATTATTGATTCAGATCTCAGGTTGTGTACAAAAAAATGAGAGAGAGGAAAAAAAATAGAGAAAGAATCTTATTATTTATTAGACATATTTTTAGAGGTGCTAATTAGTGTGCTGATCACTTATAACCACCATCGGAGCTGAACAGAATAAGGATTTGATTTTGTGTACTTTTCTACCCGAGTTCTTTGACTACTTCTTGTGGGATGACGTCGTTGGAACGGTATTTTTCAGAGATTAGTTTGTATTTTTTTTTATTTTTTGATGAACCCAAAAAAAAAAGAGAGAAAAAAGAAAAGAAAAGAAAGAAACACATAAAACAGAGGGCCCTTTGTGGGAAAATCCCAAGTCGTGGAATGGATTGGGGATTTTTGTACCAAGAACAGGCTTTTTGGTTGTCTAGTTTTATGCCTTTGTATAAATTTTTATATAATTCATGTGAAATGATAAGGACTCTCTCTTCATCCAAGTGAATTGAATAGCAATTTCCCAACTTCCCCCCCACCCCCCCCCCCCCCCCCCCCCCCCC
>JAULJZ010000024.1:1943213-1970081 GCA_032270985.1 Heliamphora pulchella
AATTTGTTTATTTCTTCACGCGCGAGGTAAGGTCACACATGAGGGAGAGTGTTGGATAGTTTGATATATATTGTTGGTCTCAATTTCCTAACAGCTTAAGGTTTTGGGACAATTAATAACTTAACAATTTTCCCCCTTTATAACAAATTGAAATGATTTAAGTATTTTTATTTTGAATCATGTTAGGTCTAATTCCAATTACTTTGGTTGGGGTCTGTCTCAAACCCCAACCAGCCCCTATACATAAAGAGATATCCCTCTCCCAAAACGCCAAATCAAACCCTTGCCTAAATGCAAAACACAAAGGGGAAAAAACCCAAAATTTTGGGCTAGGGGTGCTGCCCCGAAACCTCTGGCTATGGTAAAAAGACCATACAGTATGAGAAAACTGCCCAGGCCTTTCCACGGGGCAGAGGAATAAGAATTCAACACCATCCCAATTCTACTATAAGATGATAAAAATCCATGTACTTATGATTAGGAAAGAAGAAATAAAAACACGTGTAAGATGTGAGTATCATGGAGATATTCTCAGAAAATGACATTTGCTAATAATAAATGCATGACATCACTACATACCAAACTTAGCGTTATCATCGGCCTTAACTGTCTCCATGACAAAAGGACGCCGGTCCCCCTAAAATATGAAAAATAATACAATTCAGTTACTCCATAATGGCTTGATAGCCAAATGTATATTACAGATATGAGAATATTACACTACTAGTGGTTGGAGTAATGTCCAAAAGGTCTTTCACCAGACTCAGCATTTCTCTACCCCGTTCATTTCTGCCATGTCAATGGGAAAAAAAAGGGTTAATACAATAATTTATTTCCATCTTAGAATGAGTATGAAATACTATAAAGGTAAGTATAAGTAAAATGAACAAAAAAAATTAGTTGCATAATATTGGTTGTAATATCTAAGTTAGCACTGATTTACCTGACAGTAACATACTGGGGATGCTGTGTCATGCTGACTCCACCATATTTGGGCACACCCATGTATCCCACTACCAAATCCTGAAATTGTCCAGCATTATAATTCATTCCAGATCAATAAATATTAATGAGGAAGCATGAGTTTTTGAAAAAAAATTAGGCATCAAGTGTGTGTGTGTGTGTGTGTGTGTGTGTGTGTGTGTGTGTGTGAGCGAGAGAGAGAGAGAGAGAGAGAGAGAGAGAGAGAGAGATTCCAAAAATCATGAATCTGACTCAGATATACTACAAGGTCAAATCTGACAAATCTTTAAGGTAATGCAAACCATCCCAATTTCTACTGATTCAGGTTTTTTCAAGTTTTGAAGATTGCATTAGTCGTCACTCGTCAAGGTCTCAGAGAATTTTCAAGAAACACATTTTTTACATACTTTGTGGGCAGAGAGAGGCTATGAAGACTCAATGGCTTTGAAGTTTCCATGGTTAGCAATATAGGAATCCTGAATACAGCAGTTGAGTAAAAAGAATAAAATTGTTTTATGCAGCTGATACCAAATATGCAATATTCAATTGGGATGATTTAAAAGTTCAAATAAGCAGCAATGAGATTTGATATGTTCTCATATGTTAAGATGTTCATCTGTTTTCCTAATGTCCTCAGACACATGCCAGCCCATCCATTAAAAAAAATGAATGGCTCATGAAGAAGAGTGCTTGGAGATGTGAAGGTAGGCAATTTTTTCAAGTACATCAACAGCTTAATAGAGGGAGCCACTGTAGATCATTAATTGTGGGTTGATAAATATCGTACATTATTTGCGTCAAATGATGCTAATAGGCCATATCGTTTCTCATCATATTTGGACATGCGTCTCCATTAACTTGCCATCAAGGGCTTTGATGTCAGCTGGATGATGTTGAAAAGCATTAAATGACGAAAAAATTAGCATAGTAACATAAACAACAGTTATGGGGAGATAACATTATAACAACTGTGTTTGATTTGTGAGTCATGTATACTCCGTTCCACTCCCTTCTCCTCAACACAAAAAGTAAAAATAATATAAAATAATATATAATAAAATACCTCATTTGATGTGACAATTGTGTATATGTCACCAAATAAAATACATAAACATCGCAATAAAATGATCTTAGCCTTCATTTATCCAAGCTTTCTTTCCACTCGCACTAGATCACTTTGGGCACATTTGATTGCAGGATTATTTTAGTAAGGATTGGATCATGTAACATTTTTGTGTTTTATTCTTATTAATTTTAAAAAACAACCTTTGTATATCTATTTATGTATACAAATAAGCATTTTCTCTCCTATGTCCTCTCTCTAGCATTCTCTCTACTTTTATCAAGATTTTAAATATCGGCCGTTATGTATCGTATCGACTGATACACATGGGGATCTGAGACTTCTATTACCGATATTTAAATGTAGCAGCCAATATTGTCCAATATCGGCTGATGTATAACCATATCACCGATATCGATACTGATAATGCGATTTAGAACCCTGCTCTCATCTCTCTTCTCAATAGCACTCCCTCTACAGGTGCTTATCATATATTCTGCTTCATTATTGTTCTCTCTCTCTCTCTCTCTCTCTCAAATTTTGTTTTTTGGTCCATTTGATTAGAAGGAAAATTTTGGAAAGTGAAAATTGTAAAAATTGAAGTGAGAAAAATAAAATAAAATTTATGTTCTTGTTTACATTTGATTAAGATGGAATTTTTAGAAGAACGTCTTGAGAACAAATTATATACCTAATTTGCCTCTCTTTTAAAAAAATTAATTTGCTGGAGAAGCAATTGTAAGAAAAAATGATAAATTTAAAACTTCTAGTCAAGGATAATCACTTACATTTCAAATAAATAGAAGGAGGAAATGATATAAGTTAACAAATTTTTTTCATAGAATCCAACATGGCCATTACAGTTCAAGACATATACCCACAATTGCAAAATTTTGTTGGGTTTCCTTCTCTTTGGATCAAAGTTGAAGGAATCCTCTCAGCACCATACCCAAAGGTCCCAAACCCATCGAAGAGATTTGACACCATAATATTGCTCCGCTACAAGTCGCTCTCAAATCGGATTGATAAATTAGATGTGATAACTTGCTCTTTAACAAGTTGCTCTCAAATCCGATTGATAAATTAGATGTGATAACTTGCTCTTTAAAAGGTAAGCTTTAAGATGGGTCATTTTCCTGATGGATGAAATACTAATGTGTTTTTCGGTCTGTCATCTAAAAGGATAGCAAATGCAGGGTACAAAAGAAGAGAACAAAAGGCTTGAAAATTTCCTTATTTCTGTATGACGGGGGTGGAGAAAAAGGATAGTAAAGGAAAGAAAAAGTTTAGGGTGCACACCAGCTGTCCAGCAATTTATGTTTACCCTATGCTAAAATATTGGTTCACTAAGTGTCGAAATCACCTGACTTTTGACGTGGTAGTTTTGTTCGGCCTTGAAGATTTACTATTCCCCTTTACTTACCCGATGTCTCTCCTATTTTGCTTCCATAGTTTCATCTGGATTAACATCATGATCAAAAAGGAAAATTTTCAATTGTTCGCTCTTCCTTCTCCATTGCCAACAGTGCATAAAGATGAATAACATTCATAACTCGAGTAAGCCTGTGTTTGGACTAGCTTTTTTTAGTGGCTTTTAGGCTTTTTGGTGTTAAATCATGGCTTTTTTGTATGAAATCATGGCTTTTTTTGTGAGAGAAAAAGTGGAAAAAGCTTGGTTTTTTTGTGGGAACCCAAACGAAGTGGCTTTTTTTAGTGGAAAAAGCCAAAAAGCCTGGCTTTTAAGCCAGGCCAAACACAGGCTAAATTAATGAAAACCCAAACTCGTAGCAATAATATTGATAAATATCATCAACATATTGCAATATTACCATAGCTGATACCTTCAAGTGAAACAGAGCCAGGTTCTTATGACCAGAAATAATATAAAAACATAAATCCACCATGCACAACTAAAAAGAACTAAGGTAAATAAATGAGAGTAAAATTGATAGAACTCTCTTCAAATATTTGAGATAACAAATTTCATGAAATAAAGAAAAAAAAAACTTACTGCTAATGCATTTGTGTAGTCAAAACAGCTGCAACAACAAAAATTTGACAAATTAAGACCAGCATTAATGAAAGAGTATGCTGAAAGAATGGTCCTTGCTATAAGATATCCTATACATATAGATAATCATTGAATTGAATTACACAGTACCATGGATCATAAAGCCAGTAACATTGCACAAGGGAAAGGCAATAATCAAAGGAATCAGTATCCCACAATCGATGATACAAACCTATAATATGAAATTGGTGAGTTGCATGTTTAGTGTAACTTATGATCTCCCATGTGATGCATGTGATGCGTATTTCTACACAAATATACATATCCATACACATATACATACATACATACATACATACATACATACATACATACATACATACATATATATATATTTTACATGAAACAATTTCGGGCTTTTTCACGCGTTTTAAGAAAGGCCAGCTTTATTCTATCTGGAATCAACTATCAATATCCAAAGGTACAATAACTGAAAAAGAACCTATGCATACCAATTATGGCTTGCAGTCTCATTCTTATCTGGGTGATGCAATTGTACTCTTTCAACACTGAACCGCATGCACTAATGCTATTCTCCCTAATTTTAAAGTTGTAGTTTGCTTTCTAGGATAATTTTGCCTGAGGTTGGCAGAAATGGTAAAGTTAGAGTCTTGAATTGACAAGCATGAATAAGGTTAAAGGCTGAGGGAGACTCCTTGAGAGTAAATTGAACCTTAGGTCCAAATTGGGTCCACCCCAAGGCTCCGCTTTCATACAAGCACAATTTCCAGTCTGCTTCTGCTACAATAACAACTCTCTGGGTCCATACTAATGCCGGAGGCCAAAAGTAGGGGGACCCGAAGTCTCCGCTTTCACACAAGCATAATTGCCTGTTTGCTATAATAACAACAAATCTCTGAGTCCCTAATGATGCCGGGGGGCGAAAGTAGTGGGACCATAAGGGATTTTGTACATCTCGCAACATCATCTGGATTGGAAACCACACCTCTTTTGTCACGCCCCAAAAACTACGACATGGCGATCCAGATAACAGGAGAGAAAGAAAGACTTGGAAACAAAAGAAAGGGTTCCAAGTGGATAAAATCAAGTCAAAGGTCAACAATTCCCGCGCGGAAGTCAACTTTCAAACAACGTTATTCCGGTTACATCTCGGAGCCCAAAAGCCTGGCACCATGAGATCTAAGAGTGATAGTTCATACACAAAACCCAATGTATAAGAAATTTGATAAAAAGGTCCACCGGTGATGAAAAATAATGTTTCCAAATAAGTTCGGCCAAAAACATGCGAAAAACGATTAAGAAAAAACTAGAATACCTTTACTATTTTGGTCATAACTTTTTCTACAAAAATAATTTTGATATGACGGTAGAATCATTAGAAAGTAGACTTCCGGTGTTTCAATTTGAGCACAAGAATGATCCAATTTGAAGATCGGCTGAAGGAGAGATGCCCGTTTTTTTTTTTTAAAAAAAAAAACAATTTCGACTAGCGAATACGAGGTTGCTTGAGTGAACTATAAACTGCTCAAGCAATCCACTGGCAGATTGAAACTCCCTCCTTTCTGGTAGTAGACCGCTCAATAGACCGCTCGAGTGGTCCGTTGAACCGTCTAGCACCAGTTAGCTTATTTTTTGACTATTTTGGGTTCCAACATCATCTGGACCATTTTTCATAAAAAAAAAAAAAAGAAGGTATAAGAACTATGGAGGGACATTTAATTACTCAAAGAAAAGATTCAAAACCTCTACTTAAGAGACGCAATACAACCATTCATCCAAAAACTTCGAGGAAATTAGCTTTAAGGCTTTACAAACCATGTTCTTGATATAAAATACAATTACAAACATTCCACCTTGATTACAAAGAAAACATTACAATATGTCTTTAGTTATTCCTATGCCAAAGGATCTTTTCTAACACCTGAAACGTTTTTAAACAACGTGAGCCGAAATCCAATAGGAAATAGACCAACCATGAATGAACGCATAACATGTGATTGGCAATTTATATGAAAACAACAATATTCACAAGTTCTCAACTCGGTTTTTTTCTAAGAAAATAAGGAATACGTTTTCATATAATTCAATCCTCTCAAAGAGTTTGAAATCCGTACTTTTCCAAAACAACATGGCAATTATAAATTCCCATTAGTTGCCCTCACAACCAGGCTATCATGACGCACCGATTGGCAACCTATGAGTTCTATAATTTGCCAACACAACCATTTTCAATCAATACACAAGTAGGTTTAGTTAAGTACCGCATTGCTATACCGGCATCAACCGACAATTATAAACTTCTATACGTTGCCCTCTCAATCGGGCCAATCGAGGCATCTACCGATTGGTAACGTATAAATTCTATAATTTGCCAAACAATCGCACTCCTTTTCGAGGGCTAACTGAAAGGGTAGGGCATCCAATCTTGTGCAAATTTTCGGTCTTTTACTGCAGAGCTAGTCGAGCCTAACTTATCCACATCAAATTATCCCGGTATATTAACTTAAACCATTATTTTCACCACAACGCCAAATGTGCATAAATCATGATCACACAAATCAATTTTCTAACATTTCCATAAATCCCTCAAATTCAAAACTCTCTTTGAAATCGAATTCCACAATCATGCATACAATTCCATTTATCCATTAAGAACACATTTTCATCACAAAGCTAGGTTTTATGCTCAAAAAGAAATCTAATGGCATTTTTAAAAAAAGGCACCTAATCACATATAAACAATATTTATTCAAAGATAGTTTAGAATCCTACCTCAAAGAGCTAAAACCCCCAAAATTTGAGCACACCCAAAAATCCAAAATTGTCCAAACGCAAATCCGCTCGGTTGTAAACGTAGCCCTCGACGCATAGAGCAGCTTTCTGTTCTACGGCTTTGCGAGATTCCAAGCTCAAGGTCTCCAAAAATGGAGAAGAAAAACAAAAATTTCCATGAGGGAAGAGAGCTCCAACTGTGAGAGAGAAAGAGAGAGGGAAGCTTCCCCTGGAAAATTTCCCCCACATATATGTATATTATATATGTATATATCTATACACACCTATATGTATATAACACATATAACCCCACACACAAATCCATACATATATATATATATATACAATTATTATTCCACATCAATTAATTAAAATCACCCTCTCATAAAATTACCAAAATTTTTAAAAAAATCCTGAAATAATTTCTCGAGTCCCCAACCACACACGTGGATTTAATAATGTTCGGTAAAAATTCAATGGGCCCACATGCCATATACCCAAGAAAAATGCACACCCAATAATTATTTGACGCATGCTAACAATTACATGATAAATTTAATAAAATAATTAAAGTGGGTTCGTGTCTCTAAATCTTTTGTTATTGATACTTTAATCTTCGTTAAAGCATCATAGTACTAAGGTTAAAGATCCCACCTCATATGAGTTCAACTAAACCACATGCTAAAATTTTCAGAATTTTTGGATGTTCTTAAAAACTTTCCATATTTCTAGAGAAATCTTATGTATAGCATATAATATTTGCTCCATGTCTAAAAGTATGAGAAAGTAAACTAGAACTATACGTGCAAGCTTCTATTGAGCTATTGCTTTAATAGCATAAGTGATAAGTCTAGCTCATAAGTGGCTTGGCTTAGATGGTGAATAGCAGTGTAACATTGTCTTGCACGCACGCAAGCACATGCGCACGCGTAGGGCACTAGAGGTGCACTTCTGGGAATGAAGTTGGAGCCTTGCTAACCCAATGGCCTGTTCTATGTTGTTAGGTCTAAACATTTGTATGTCTGCTCGTATTTCCTCCTTTAATCCACTGATGAAACAACTGACATAGAAATTCTCAGGAAGGCCTGTTGTTTTGTTGGCTAATTGCTCAAATTTTTCTAGGAAGGTCTTAACATCTCCAACTTGCTTGAGCTTTGTGAGTTCTCCCACTACGTCTTCGTGTGGGTTTGGGTAGAACCTTTGTATCATGGCCTCTGCAAATTCTCTCCACAACCATCGATTTACACAAGTTTTCTCAAACCACTGAAACCAAGCGAGAGCCTTTCCCTCTAAGTGTAGTGAAGCAATTCGTACCTTGTGAGTTTCTTCTATCTAGTTAAATTCAAAAAATCTCTCACATTTGTATACCCATCCGGCAGGGTCTTCTTCACTGAATCGTGGAAATTCAACCTTGGCGAACCTAGAAGTCAGTGGAAGGTTGCCATTTCTGTTGCCTCCATGAGTCATTTGCGAATTCTCCCCATTTTCGGAAGGCGAGCTCAAAATCTTGGAAGCAACTTGGTCGTACTTCATATTCATGCTTGCGAGAAGTTATCTGATATCCTCAATGGCCTCGCCATGTTTGTCAGAGCTTCCTTTCAAGCTTCTGATTGAATCCTCCGTTCGCTTCAACTCCTGTGACCTAGTTCCCTCTGCCATCTCGATTCACCACTGGCCAAGAACCAAAGGCATTGATACTAAATGATATGAATCTAGCTAGGAAAAAAGACCGTAATCCACCTGAAAGAGAACTTTATTAGTTCAGAAAATGAAATTTACAAGAGAAAAGATCACACCCTGTTTGCCCCTATTTTTCTACCCTTATAGCTGAAGCTCCCCAACTTCTCTAACTAACTAACTGTAACTATCCAACTAACACTCTCTCAGCTTCCAACTAACTTCCGAATTACAATTCCCACCCTTCTAACTAACTTTTAACTACATTCGTATCACATAACCATGGGGAAGATGAGTCATCACACGGTTGCAAATGATTATTGACAGTTACATATGACAGATTACAGTTGTTGAATCGTTACCACACAATCAGACAAATCTAATGGCACCCAATCATGACCGAATGCGTGCAGTTAATGCACCTGTTTGGTGAAATGTGTGATCAACAATGTTAAGGACTGATCCTACATAAAGAATTAAATTTGGGATGATAAAATGCAATCATAAGGTAGATCCATCATCCATCTGATCAGATGCCTGAAAGTTTGGAAATAGTCTGGAATCCACATCATCTGATGCATTCAAATATTCAGTGAGATCAGAACTATTTTTCCTCTCTTCTTCTTCCTCCTCCTCCTCCTCCTCCTCCTCTTCTTCAGCCCTAATTAATCTTCCATGTTGACACTTGTTATTAGAGCATCACATCTAACCGTATGATTAAATATCATTCGAAGACTGTTGAACACAAAAAAATTAGGGATGATGTCACATGTATGGTTGCTGACGTCATGCTGACATCAGCATATGTACGCACGCACGCACGCCGATTGGCTTTCAGCTCTTCTCGATCGCCTCTTCCCCCTGAGTTGTTTCGTGATTTTTTGGAATCATTATATCTGAGTTTTTGTTTCTCAAACATTTTTTGAATTTTTGGAGCTATTTTTTTCAATCTGCTTTTTGGTCATTTTCGGCTCGAGCCAGTGACTAGAACAGGCTCTATGGGTGCCGAAATAACTTCTTGGAGTGATTAATTGTTGTTTGTTGCAATCTTGGTTCGTTTATGATGATCAGTTGAGCCCTCTTTGCATTTTTTTGGCAAGTTATCTGGGCACTATTTCTTGCTTGTCTGGTAGTATGGTGGATTGTTGGAGGATGCTTATTCGTTGTCTTGCTTGAATATTGTTTTCTTAGTATGCCATCGGTGATATTGATTGTTTGCTTCGATATTGGATTGTTTTTAGTGTTCAATATTGGTTGTTTTGTACTGTTATGGCTGATGAGGCCAAATTCCTAATACTTAAGGATGATGACATGCACAAGTTGATTACCTCAAAAAAGTTGAATGGTGTGAAAACTTAGCTCGAGTTGCCACTTTCATACTAAGGATTTAGCACTTCCTTGGCATTGAAGTTGCGGGTTCCCATCAAGGCATTTTTCTATTCTAATGGAAATATGTGCTTGACCTTTTGTTTAAGACTGATTTGATTGGGTGTTCGACAAGTTGATACTCCAATGGATTCTAGTGTTAAACTTGATAGTAAGCAAGGCAAGTTGTTTGACGATGTTGACCCTATCAAAGCCTTGCTGAGAAGCTTATTTATCTTATTGTTACACGACCATGCATCACTTATGTCGTCAATGTAGTGACTCAGTTTTTGCATGCTCCTTGTTGTCCTCATTTTGAAGTTGTTTGTCATATTCTCTGTTACCTTAAAGGACTCCAGGCCGTGGTTTATTATACATGCCTTGCCTTTCATTGTTCATTGTTAGTTTAGGGATATTAATTGGGCTCAATGGGCTGGTAATTGCTTTGATTGGTGATCTATTGGGCTGGTAACCGCTTTGATCGGTGATTTCCTTGTAGTTATTGTACCATTGTTGGCGGTAATTTCGTTACTTGACGTAGTAAGAAACAAAATGTCATTGCTCGCTCTAGGACTAAGGCAGAGTATTATGCCATGTCACATACTGCTTCTGAGATGTTATGGTTTAGCACCTTTCTTCAAGATCATGGTGTTCCTATTTCTACTCCTTTGGCAGTGCATTGTGACAATCAAGCAGCTATATTTATTGCTAACTGCCCAATTTTTCATGAGCCTACCAAACATATTAAGGTTGATTGTTATTTCATTTAGGATTTGTTGATGCAAAAACAGCACGTCACTCCTTTTGTTCGTTTTTGATAATCAACTAGCTAATGTTATCATGAAACATTTACCTCGTTCCCAGTGGCAGATTTAGGAATTCAATTTAGTAGGGGCACAACTTCAAGCACAATTAGAATTTTTTTTTCACAATCAAGCATAATGAGAACCTTTTTTCCACAATTACTAGGCATAAAATCTAAACATTCATTAGTAAGTACAAAGAATTAATAAAGTATGCGTTTACAAATGTGTTTAAAACTTAGATGCTTACAATAACTTAAATAGTATATTTAGGCCACGTTTAGTAATGTTTATATTTTCTGTTTTCTATTTTTGTTTTTAAATTTTTCGTAAACTGTACATAAAAACATGTTTGGTAATTATTTTTGTTTTCAAAAAACTGTAAATAGTTTTCAAAATTTACAAAATTTTTATAAACAGAAAAAATGTGTTTTCGCTTGTTTTGTAAACAAGTTTGATTGTATCTTTTTTTTTTCCACTACCTCCGACTACTACATCTGGCTACCAACTCCGACCACCGCCTCCGACCATTACACTCGGCCACCCTCTCCGACCATCGTCTCTTGCTACCATTTCCGATCACCACATCCGGCCACCACATCCGACCATCACCTCCGACCACCCACTCCAACCGCCGTCTCTGATCACTATTTTCGATCACCATTACTACCTCTTGCTATCATCACCGAATAACACCTCCGACCACTGCATTCATCCGTAACCTCCAACTACTACTTTCCAAACATTTATGTGCCAAACATGTTTTTGTTTTTGTTTTTTGTTTTTTGTAAACAAAAAACAAAAAACAAAAAACTGTAAATGTTACCAAACGAGGCCTTAGTAATTGATCGCGATGAGTTTATCTTTAATTTCAAAAAAAAAAAAGAGAGAGAAGGTCGAATGAATAGATAGAAAATAAAGTTAACAAAGGAGAAGTCAATTTTGTTATTTACTTACATACATAAAGGTACCCCATAATTTTATAGGGTCACAAATAAAATAACAATAAAATAAAAAATATATCGTACTAGAGGTATTTTGATATTTTTAGTGGGGCACACAAACACAATAATATGAGAGAAATATAAAAATATAAAAGTACTATAAGTATTTTTACATTTTCAGTGGGGGCACAAATTTTAATTAGTGCTATATTATTTTTGTTTCAAAATAACATATAACAAAATATAAGAGTAATAATCAAATTTTAAAATTTTTAGTGGGGCTCTGTGCGCCCACTGGTATATAACACTGGCTCCACCTCTGCTCCTTCCTCTTTTTAGCATTTGTGTTCTAAGCTGGGCATGTTTGATTTATACGTTCCAGCTTGGGGGGGTGGAGGGGTGGGCATGTTATAGTTAGTATATCTTATATCTTTATGTTATTCACTTATTTGCTTATGTGTATTTTAGTATTTTTGTTCTTATATAAATACCGAGTTATGGTGGAGGATTTGATTAAGCACCCCAAAACCTTTTTCAAATTCTCTCTTCTTCTTCGTTATTCCTCTTCTACAACCTAAAATCTTCTATTTTTACACTAACTGATACCTTTTATGGAACTACTAAGGACAAATATAGAGCACAACATAACAATAGCAAAGATCATGGTTCGATAATCTGTTAATCAATCAGGAACATGGATATATGACTAATTTTTACAGGAATAAAGAGTTAGAGATTTACCTGTAACAAGATGGTGCAATAACATCAACTAACTCATTTGCAGGCAGACAGAAATAAGGCACCTGCTTTAATTAATATTAGCCAGGGATGAAGCAATATTATAGCAAGAGTCAAACTTAAATGGAGAGTAGGGGGACCATATCACCTCTTCAATGTGGCCATCCAAATGCTTCAAGTGGACCTAATAAAAGAATCTAGAAGTGTTAAGCTCTAAATAACATATGATAAGAAGGCATCCAGATATCATCCTCATCATGCCAAAGTACTGATAGAATTTTAACCGCCTATAAAAGCTCACCAAAGTTCATTTGCAATCTGCAAATTATTGGCAGCTACAAAATAGTGAATTACAAAGGAATCTGTCTTCTTTTCGCAATCTCTCTCTCTTTCTTTCTTTTCTACTTTTTTGTTTTGTTTTGTTTTTGTTTTCTTTTGTGTGTGTGGGGGGGGGGGGGATAGAGCAAATTCCTAGAAATGAACTATATTAATAGAGAGGAAAGGTTACAATAGGTAAGGGGACAAGAAAGAAAATACAAGAAAGGCAGCAAAATACAATCACTATAAATCATACACTGCCCCCCAATCCATCGATATAAAAAACAATGGTATGCTTTTAAAAGTAAGAGAAATCAAGACCCCAAGCAACATAAATAGCTTCCTCTATCCCATAAGTAATTAATATTCTCAAACTTATCCTAAAATATTCTTCTGTTCCGTTCCAATCAAATGACCCAAAAAATTATGAAAATAGCACAATTGCACAAAGCTTTCCTTTTCTTATTGAAGCCAAAAGCCCCAAAGTCAATCTTAATCATTTGCAAGCACAATTCCGGAGCCACCCAAGTAATATTCACCATTGCAAATAACCGATGCCATATAGATAGAGCCAATGAGCAATGCACAGGAAAAGCAAAACAAAACTATGCACCCATTCTACAAAATTCAACAGAAGACAGAAAAAGGAGGTCAATCTAGACATCGAACCTTGTAATCTTGCATAAACTCATAATGAAGAACTGTTTCTGGTTCACTGCTAGCAGCCTTAAGAAATTTATCAAGTCCTTCTCGAGTTCCATTATCCACTAGGGAGAAAGAAAGGGTATCAGTACTGACTCTGGATGTGTGTTTTAATATTTCCACTAAATTACAAAATCTAAAACAAATAGGCTGGTCATGCATGAACATACTTTGATCACAAATATTCATTTTTAATTAATTTATTTATCAGTGTACTACAAAATAGGAGGACATCAAAATCGAACTGCATTGGTTTTGTCCCCACATATGCAACTTGTACAAAGTGCGTACATACAAGGGGAAGGGCGTGGTCCGAGTAACTTCCTTGATAACCCAATTTTCAAGGAACAAACAAAGCAATATGAATAGAACTTCAAAACTTCCAACTGATACAATAATTTGTTCTTTTAAAATTAATTTAAAAGTACATCAAATAACATCTAGTAATTTTTCATGCAAGTTCTTTATTTGTCAAGCCCACCATAGGATGTGGTTTCCATGCTTACCATGCACACCCAAAATAAAATAATTTGATTTATTTTTCACACTTAAAGTTTCATTATAAATGATTTTTTGTTCGGAGAAATGATTTCTTATGGATTGAAACTCGGTCAATAATCAATCATGTTATTATGCCTACCTGACAAGCAATATAAAATCATGTGCCAACAATCAACTAGGAAATGCAATGCCACAAAAATTAATATGGATAACTGAGTGTAAAGAAATATACTTATGCAGCTTAAACTAATCTGACGTATTTTATATGGGCGGGGGTATGTGCTATGAGTGCAAGTATGTCGCAAATTGTTGGATTCATCATTCCAGGGACATTTCAATATCCTTGTTTTGTGTCATGGTATACAATAGTGTTATTCAGAAATAGAAGTAAGCATTGCCATTTTATTTTGAAGCAACCATGTTACAAAAAGAACATGTTACAGGAGTTTTAACAACAATTACACACTTGAATTACTAGACATGCTTGTTGGTGCAACCGTGCAAATCCAACCAAACAAGCAGAGTTATGTCTCCTATCTTTATTTAAGTGTCGTGTGTCGGACAAGGGTACGCTGGTTTTGAAGTTCACATAATTTAAATCCTGACATATCTGACTGGGCATTCTCTATATATAGCATTTCATGTACTAATGTTTTGGTTGGCAGACCCATATCCTACATATCTCACTTCTATTCAGAAGTCCAGGTCATTGATGGGCATAGCCAGCATTCCAGACAATTGAAAATGCAAAATATAGCAAACAGGATGGAAATTTTTATTTACCGCAATTAGTTCCTAAAACATAAAGCTTCTCCAAATTCAAATGGTGCTCCACAGATCTTAATGCTGCAGGTTAAGAAATTACCCTGCATTATAACTGTACAAGTCACAACAAAGGAAAGAACTAAAATATGAATATGCCAGATCTAACAACTGTACCTTGGACTTGGCAGCCAACACCACAGAAAAGGAGACGCTTCACACCTGCTGCCTGTTGTCCAGACAAAATGACGAACTACGTCGATAAACACATAAATAGAAACTTGTGAAATTGACCTTTAATCATATTAAAATGCTATAACTATAAACAGGTCAGCAACATTTCCTTACAAGAAATCATGAAAAAGTGTGGATGTTTTTTTAGAGTATTTTCGTTATTTTGTATGTAGCGAAAAGGGTATTTTAGTCTTTATCACTAATTAGAGTTTTTGGGGTTTGCTCTCTATTTATATTGTGTAAAGTATCATTGGTTGTTATGGGTTTTTTTCATTATTGCAATAGTAGATATGTGAGACCCGGTTCCTTTTAATTTTGTAATATATATTCTCGACGTGTTGTATATCGTTTTAGTCGTTATAGAAAAACATATTTCTATATATTTTATGTATGTGTTGGCTTAGATATGCATGTTGGTTTCAATCCCGGTCTCGTTTGGGCCTTGTGGCAGAAAGTTGGAAATCTTCTGGGCAGGACCGCTCGATCGGTCTTTGGACTGCTCGATCAGTTCTTAGACTCGCGAATTATATAAGTGGCAGCTAGTGGCTTTGGTTTTTGAACCAAAGCTTGTTGTGTAAGCTTTCTTCTCTCTCTCTTCATAGAAAGACTAAAACCCTAGCCTTCTCTCTACCCTTTGGCTTGCTTTAGGCTTGGTTTTTGGCATTGTAAGGGTAGAACGGTGTTCTTCTCGCCAAGGGCTTCGCGTTCATCCAAACGGAATATTATTTCAGCAACTTTGGTTTTACGCTGGTGGTTAAAGTTTCAAGTTTTTAACTCCATACGATAGGATTCTAGACCCTTTGGAACTAAAAGCATGCTATATGTGATTATACGCATTTCTATCGTTTTAAAATGCTATGGATGTTGGATTTTGTGTTTAAACATTGTTTGATTGGATAAAAAACATGTTTTGCTATCCTAAGATTTATTACAAAGTTAGTGGATGAATGTGTACGTAATTTTCAAAAGTATGAGTTTTGAAAACCGGAAGAAATTATGAATATGTTGCGAAAACATTGGTTTTTTATGTTTGGAGCTAACCTCTGGGGCTAAGCCTTGGCTTAAATGATGTGGTTGAGGTGGTGGAAACAATTTGAAAATTTTGGTTAATTTCCATGGTTATATGGATAATGTAACTATGTGCCTTTAGACGTTTTGTACATAGCTATGTGCGTACAAACGTTTTGATAGTCGTGTTGTGGGCCTTTTAATGATTCAATAGATGTATCGTAACAATGTGTGTATACGTGGACCTCAATTGCTCCTCGGTGAAAGTTTAGAAACTTGCACAAGATAGGTGCTTCGCTCTTTCGAATTAATCCCCGTAAATGAAGTGTTTGCCCCATTGGGAGGCGTTTGTTATTGTAGCAATGTATAAAGTTTGTCATTACCTAATAGGTCGTTGGACGCCTCGGAACTAAGTTAATGGGTGAGAGTTTATAGTTGTTACCTTTGTCCCCGGGGCAATAGAGTTTGTACATAGGAATCATTGTCGGTTATGGAAACCTGGTTGGAAAATAACGTGTTGTTAATATTTATTAAACTGTTGGACATTGCTAGATTATATGAAAACTCGTGGTTTTGAGGATGAAAAATCGTTTTGAGATTCGTGAAGTCAAGTTGTTTATATAATCCGTGATTACATATTATGCCTTAATTCATGGTAGTCTGTTTCTATTGGGTTTCGGATCACGTTGTGGAATTTAAAACTTTTCAGGTGAAAATGATCACATAGCTTGATCTTGAGGAGCCCCAAAGGTGGCAGAAGACAAAACTCTTAGTTTTTGTTGTTCAGTAATTTATTCCGGTTTTGATATTGGATCATGTAACGTGTAATATGTTTTAGACTTGAAACATATGTTTTGTAAGCCTTAAGGCCATGATACCAATGTATGTATGTTGTATGATGATGAGAGGAACCTTGGAGATGGTTGTTTTAATTTCATAGTTGTATGAAATGATTTTTGTTTAGTTGATCTCAACGTTTTAACAAATGGTTTTCAGTTGGTTTTATGTTATATATCAAACCATGTGCCTCGAGGAAGGTTTTGGACCTCGTTTTAGAAGGTTTTAGATTGCTTGGTTATGTTTTGAAGGTTTTCAAAAAGGTTGGGAAATGTTCAAGTGTTGGGTTTCAAGATTGGATTTTGAAAGGTTAGTTCAAAGCCAGACCGCTCGAAGGACCGCTCGAGCAGTCTATCGAGCGGTCAAAGTGAACTCTCGGTTTTTTTACAGACAATGGAAAAAGAGTGTACAGGCAAAGACCGCTCGAGCGGTCTTTTGACCGATCAAGCGGTCTGGGCAGATTTTGAAATTTTTGGTTGTTTTGTTTTAAAAGCTTGGCTCTTGGAGACCGTAACTGTATTTTTCTAGGTGCTTTTTTACTTAAAATAAACCCTCGGGAGTGCATTTTCAAATGTTTTAATTTCGTTTTTGACTTGCATTCTTGACCCATTCGGGCTCGGGTGGTCTTGGTGGATCTTGGTATCACAAAACAGGTTTTCTTGGGAGGTTCACATGACCCAGGTTTCGAGGCATAACAAGATTTTTTCTCCTTTATATTGTATCACGATATCAGAGCGGGCTTAGTAACCCTAGCTATAGGCTAAGCATCAGCCATTGAAGCTATTGCAAAACCATTACAAAGCCATGTCAACTCTAAGAATCAACCATCACTGCCTTTGATCAACATCAGCTAGTTCTCTTCTGACATCATTGACCACCGTCGACTTCTAGCTGACCTCTTGGGTCTAAAATCCAACCCAATTGATTCTTACCCTTTGTAATTCTCACTGGTTGATTTGGCCACCGCAAACTACTCGACTACCATGGGCAACTACTTGGTGATCAAATCTAACCTCCAACACAATTTTATTCCTAGATTTGGCCTGTTTCCTTTGGTACTCATGACTGGCCTAATTTTTTCCTACTCCTAAAAATTTCATCGGCCTCTCCGTATGCCACTGGAGACTTCGACAGGCTTCGCCCTACTCCGACGACGTGCACCCAACTTGTTACTGACCCTCATTCTTGTTCTTGTTTACTTCATTTTTTAATGTGCAACTGTGGCAAAGTTCTGCATGATATATTGATCAAGAGATTATCATATGATATTTTGCTCACCAAATTTTGACGAGACTTTAACTTAAGCCTACAACTTTTTGACTTGGACCTGCAATATTTTACTTAAGATTTCTTTTCAGTTATTCAGTAAGTTAGATGACACATTATTGGGATCAGTTAACTCTTATGGAACCCGCCAATTTGTAGATGTTGGAAGTTGGATAACTATACACATTATAGAGAGAAGTAAAGGCTAGTACAGTTTCTTATGGCCCTTCACGATTAGTTTGAGCCTCTTCATGGCGCTATTCTACACGGTTCAACTTTACCATCAATCGATGGCATAGTCTGTGAGCTTATTGCCAAAGAGATAACGGTACAAGGTTGCTCAAATTGCTACCCCTTGTTAGCTAGTGTTTGCCACTCCGTCTCCATTGGTGTGTGCTACCCTTCCTCATTCTCAATTATTACCTACTCCCTCCTCTCTGATTCAGGCCACGAGAAAGCCAAAACCATGTATTACTAGATCAGTTTCATCAGTTTCATTCTATGTTTGCATCTTTTAGAACTCAACCACATGCTTCTATGACTACCTCTCATTTCGTTTAGGTTTGCATAGTTCTTCTTTTTCAGGTATTTCCACTTTGACGTGGATCTTTGATTCTATTTTTTTCATCACATAACATCATATTTATCTTCTAGTCTTAGTCATTGTATTTCTCCTTTTCCTATTAGTGTTTTCACTGCAGATGGTTGCTCTGTTGTCCCATCTTCATTGTCCTCTTTGCCTATCGCTAATGTTTTTTGTCTCACAATTGTCTGTTAGTTTACTGTCTATTAGTCAACTTTTTGATTTTTTTGATGTAATGTTTTCTTCCTCTCGTTGTGTTTTTTAGGATCGAACTTCCAAAAAGAAAACTCGAATCGGGCGTAAAATTGGTGACATATATATTTGAAGAGTTTGTACATTCCAGTAGTTTTTTCTATTGCTATGTCCTTTTTTTTCTTAGGTCAGAATTCATCTCCTTTTTATCTTTGGCATTCTTGATTAGGTCATTTCTTTAGGGAACATTCAAAAATTTTCGTTCAGCCAAGTAGTTTGGGTCAAGTGTCACTACGTGACATTTCTGTGTAGTAGCTGCAAACTTGCTAAAATGTCAGCTTCACATTTGAATTAAAGTACTTCTATTGACCTGTTCCTCTTGTTTACGCAGATGTGTGGGGCACCTCTCCAATTGCAACAGAGGATCGATTATTAATTTTATCGATGATTATAGTCGATTTTGTTCTTTCTCACAAATTTGATCTTTTCCATATTTATCGCACTTTTCGCTATATGGTTTAAACTCAGTTTTCTACTACTATCAAGATTTTTCATTCTGACTTAGGTGAAAAATATTTTTTGACCGTATTTGTGGATCTCTTAGCTTCTAATGGCACTATTCATCAATCTTCATTTTCAGACTCTGACACAAAATGGTTGACCTGAAAGAAAACATTAGCACATTCTTAACAGCTCGCTCCCTTCTTTTCTCCTCATCTATCCGTGTAATCTTCTGCGATGAAGTTGTCCTTACAGCAGTGTATGTTCTTAATTGTATACCCACTCCCCTTCTCTCTAGGACCTCGCTTTATGAGAAATTATTTGATCAAGCTCCTAATTAACCTTGTTACGTGTCATTGGTTTTATGTATTGCGTCCTCCTTCCCAAATGAGAGCAGAGTAAACTCAATGCACATTCTGCTTTATATGTCTTCTTAGGATATGGACTCCAACAAAACGGGCATAGGTGTTTTGATCATGTCTCTAAAGGATTATATATCTCTCGTTATGTTATATTTCTTGAAAGTCTTTCATATTTTACTCTTCCTCCCAAATACGCTCATGTTTTCAAAGAAGATTTGATTCATGTTGACCATTTTCCTGTTGATTTGGCGTGAAAGGAGTTTACTTCTACACTTGATGTTGCTGATCTTCCCCCACCTCTCATTTTTCTTATGGTTTATCTCTATTGTTAAACTTTCTCACAGGCAGATTGCTCCTTCTTAACCTTTACCGACCACCTTTGACCATACCCCTTTTACTTTTGTGGATCTTGATCTCCCTGAATGGTGCTATCAATTGCGTACTCATACTCCGCCGAGAAGATTTGGATTTTTTGACTTCTATTCATCTTATTTTGAGTCTCGATTTTATAAAGAAGCTTGTACTAATCCTAACTGAATTACTGCAATGTTTGAGGAATTAGCTTCTCTTCAAAAGACTTGTACTTGGGAGTTCTATCCTTTGCCTGAAGGTAAAAAATCTCCTTAGCTGTAAGTGGTATATAAAGTCAAAACCTACTTTTATGGTTCATTGGAGCGCTATAAGGCACGTCTTTTGTTGATAATAGTTATTTTCAAGAGTATGGCATAGATTATAAGGAAACCTTTACCCCTGTGGCCAACATGACTACAATTCATACTCTCCTATTGTAGTCCGTCACTAGCCTCTCTTCCAACTTGATGTCAAAAATGCTTGTATCAATGGCGATCTCCATGAGAAAGGTTATATGTGCCCTCCTCTTAGTCTCTCTCAGCCCTTGACTTGGTATGTCGTCTCCGTCATGCTTTTTATGATCTAAAATAATCTCCATGTGCTTGGTATGAACTTTTTAGGTCTAGGTATTGAGATTACTTCTTCTCCCAAGGGCTATATTTTCTTTCAAACTAAGTATGTTCATGAAGTCATTCACTATGGTTGTGATACTATTGATAAGATTTTAAACTCTCCCATTGAGTTAAATGCTAAACTCTCCCCTTTTGAGTTACGTGTTAAACTCTCTCCCCTTATGCTCATGAAGTCATTCACCATGGTTGCATCACTAATGATCAGATTTTAAACTCTCTTATTGAGTTACATGCTAAACTCTCCCATTGAGTTACATGCTAAACTCTCTTAAGGGCTATATTTTCTTTCAAACTAAGTATGCTCATGAAATCATTCACCGTGGTTGCGTCACTAATGATAAGAATTTAAACTCTCTCATTGTGTTACATGCTAAACTCTCCCGTGAAGTCATTCACCATGGTTGCGTCACTAATGATAAGATTTTAAACTCTCTCATTCAGTTGCATGCTAAACTCTCCCCGTTTGAGGTCCCTCTGTGTATCGAGAGTTGATTAGGTGTTTAGTCTATATTACTGTGACTAGACCTGATATTGTGTATGTTATTCATGTTGTTAGCTAATTCGCCTATGCTCCCCGCTCAACGGATTAGGTCGCTTTGCTCTATATCTTTAAGTATGTATGACATGCTATTTTTCAGAGTTTATTATTGGTCTTTGCCTCCTCATTGACTCTCCGAGCTTAAGTCGATGCTGACTAGGCTAGTGATGTTTCTGATCGCAAATCTACTACTATTTTTTGTATTTTCTACGTGACACCCTTATTTCCTGAAAGAACAAGAAACAGTCTGTAATTGCTCGTTCTATTGCTAAAGATGAATGTCGCGTTATAGGTGATGTTATAGCAGAGATCGTCTTGCTCCGACGGCATTTCTCTGATTTGGGTGTTTCTTTCACTTCTACTTCTTTCTATTGTGATAATAAGAGTGCTAGCCAGATCACACACAATTTAGTGTTTTATGAGCGTATGAAGCACATCGAAATTGATTGTCATTTCGTTCTACATCATCTTCCGTTGAGTACTATTGCTCTACCATTTGTTTCCTCCTCCTTACATCTTGCTAATTTCTTTACCAAGACTCCACTACAGCCCCCTTTCAGTTTTTATGGACAAACACTCACTGCCCTTTGGGCTCGCATCATAAGTTTGAGGAGCTGAAAGTATTTTTGTCATTTTGTAGCACCTTAATCTATATTTTCTCAACTTCACATCAATTGGTGCAATCCCTACATTCCACTAATATTTTCATTCATAATTTTCTCTTTTCTAGTTTTTCCATACATCCACCTTAACATTCTCATTTCAACAACACTCGTCTTATTTATATGATCTTTATTAGCAGTCCAACATTTTGTCCCATATAAAATCGTTGGTATTATAGTTGTCTTATAAAATTTTCCTTTTAATTTTGTGGGTATCCGTCGATGACACAGAACGTCGAAAGCACCCCTCCACTTGAGCTAACCAACTTTATAGAATGAATCAACAAGCTATAAAGCATAACGTATCATTTGTAGTCTCTTACAAATACTAATTGCATGTTTTGCCACCAAAAAAAAACCTACCAAACTTTGTATCCCCGTCTTTGACCTGGTTCGAAGAAGCCTGAGCCAACTCATACCTCTATTGTCTTAAATAAAATGGTGCTCAAACCAAGTTTTCTTTATCGCCACAATGCAAAACAACTAGCTATAAGAGAGGCATAACAATTAAAAATTTTCAAATATTTGTCCCTTTTCCTGACTCCCACTTTGGGCCTCACATTTTTAGACAAGTCTTTAAAACTATTTTCAATACTATCCAAAGACCAATACCATTTCCAATCCATGCCTCCTTTGATCAAAAAATCTCCATCTTCACAACCACATCGAACTTGACACGCCTTTTCTATCACAAAATTCCCACACTCCACAATCCTACTATATTAGGGCCTTTACCTTTCACTGGGAAGAAGGGATGACCAGTTACAAAAGAGATAATTGATTAACAATTTTGAGTTATCGGGTGACTAATCCTACTATTTTGGCCCACAAAGGGATTCTCAATCAAACTGATCAAATTCAATTTCCTTCCAAACCCAACCCAATTGAAGTCCTCAGTAATTCATGTCGTTTAAGCCATGGAAGAAGGAATTTGGAAAGGGGACACAAAATAATCCAAAGTAAATAGGAGAGTGCTCCTCCTCTACAAGCAAACATTACCCCCTCATGCATATAAAGTCTCTTCCAAACGCTTACCTCCCCATTCGAGCAACTAGGATACCCAAACTGCCTTAGCCTCCGGAACAAACTCAATACTACTAACAAAGCTAAGATAAAAAGGTGGAGCCCCCAACTTTGCCAATTAAAGGAGCAGAATACATCAAATTGAAGCAAATGATTTCATTCTTACTTCAAGGATTACCACATAACAATATGGATATCGAAAAAGAAAAATAAAAGAAGAAAGATTGCACTCTCTCATATTTAGCTTGGGCAATTTTCAATTTGTATTAACAACCAATCCCATAAAGGAGATTATTTGTTCAGGACATGCCAAAACATGGACGAGAGAGAGTTTTTCTCGGAATTATGAACACCCAATCCCATAAAGGAGATTTTTTTAATTTCAGATCATGCCAAAACATGGAGATTATTCAGCATATTTCCACAAACATAAGAAAGGAAAATGCCCATTATCATGGATGATCACTTTTTTTTTTGAGGAGGAGGGGGGCATATTAATGGATATTAAGCTTTTGCAAAAAAGTAACCATAGACCAATAGGAAAAAAAAATCAATCACTCACTTCTATGTTACACAGACTGGGTACGCGTGCCGAGTGCAGGTGTGTCTAGGGATCGAACACATGAAGCCTCAAAACTAAAGATACGAGGACTCGGCTAAAAAGTATACAAAAATTAGATATGGGTGCATGAATATAGCAAAAAAAATGAGTTGGCTAGTAATCGATAAGGCAATATTCTAGCTTCTTCAGGTATTTATTGGTTTATACATACTGTTTTCTCACATCAAGCATTTGTTTCCATTTTTAATAGCTTTGTTACACATGATAACTATAAGCCACAGTTATTCTCTCGTGATTGAAATCAAGAGCCGTGTCCGATTAAAAATCGACACACCTGACACATATTCTGTACCCATACCCATGTACACGGTACTCCAAAAATCGCGAGTTCGTGTGCAGTCTTTTGCCCCAATTTCCTTGGACAAACCAAGCGGCAATCAGCAGGAAATTATCAATGTCCCACTTAAGCATACCCCAACAAGGAAAAATCCTTTGTAGTGTACCACCAGTTGTTTGATCAATAAGAGTAATAACTGTACAACTTCAATCTAATCAAGCCTGCAATCATCCGGTTTGGAACCTTACAATTACTTTTAAGTACAAGAAAAGTATCCATTACGGTATGCCAGTTGTTTGATCAATAAAATAAATTTTAAGCACGACTAAAGGAAAAAGTGCATAGAAATTTTGTATTACTTAAAAGTGATTGAAAGCACCTCAACCAAGGCAAGGGTATTTAGGTTAGGAGATAATGTCGGCTTAACACCTTTAGCTGCTAGAACTTCTTCTGGTGTCCTATTGGAAATAGATAACCGTTAGATCTCAAGTGGGGAATAAGTCGGGGGCACAGAAATGGAAAGCCAAATTGTACAAGCAACTTGAGCATTTGTCATCAGAAATAAACCTTGCCAAAACTGGTCTTGGAGTGAGTCTATCCTCTGGATCACTGAAATTGATAAAATAAAAAGGCCAAGATGACAAAACTTCAAGAAATTATGAAGTATCAAAAAAAGCTTAAAAAGTCAACAAACAGCAAATTGTTCATGATTCACAGCAACAACCTCTGTACACAAACAACAGCTTCTACCATTCCTGCTTTCAGCATTTCAATGGCAATTGTAGTAACTATCCCTGTCCACTGAGCTCCTACCAATAAATGAATTCATGCAGTACAAATATATCAAATACGAATATAAGCATTTCACCGTCAATGATGTCCAACATGTCTGCACTAGTAATGGAAACAAATCCAGAAGCCAATGTAACAATCCAACTAAATTACAGGCTAAATAATTTGAATAAAAATCCTAACAACACAGCCCAAAAGCTTAAGCCCAAGTGATGCGAGACAGCCAGCAAGATGAGAACAAATAAAAGAAAAGGGGATCCAAATAAAAGAAATAAACGAAAAGAAAGCTCACACCTAAAAAAAAAAAATTGATCTTAATATCAAGACTCAATTTATTCAACTCAATGTTATAATCTCCTTAAACCTATTACATATTTGATATTGGCCTATTTATAGGCATAAAGAAAACCCAAATTTAATGCCAAGTTTAAAAGATTTAAATAAAATCAAAATATAAAATATTACTGAAATTAATAAATTCCTAAATCTCGAATTCATTCTATACCTTCTCGTTCCCCACTATGAAACATGAGTGCGGGTACACGGTGCGGGTACGGATACATCGGCACGACAGAATCTGAAAGAATAGAGTGTGGGTACCGATGTGGTATGGCGATAAATTTATTTATTTTTGTACTTTTTAGCATTTCATTATATATATACTAACTACAAAATTACTTTTAGATTATAAGAGAAAAAAATAATATGTTAGATTATATCAGTATTGTTGTCCCAACCTTGGCTTGACAATGGCTAGTTTGGACGGAAAATGGCGAGACTTGTTAGATTGAACGACGATTGCTATTTTGGACAGCAAATGGCGAGACTTATTAAACTGGACGACGATTGTTATGACAATCGTCTTGGTCGAAAATTATTTTCGACAGTCGCATATCCTAAAAGAAAATACCTAAAGATATATTTTCTTATACAATTCCATATTTTTAGTAACGTTACTATTAAATTAAAGAATCTAACACATGTTTTTTAACACACAAATTGACTTTATATCCAAAGAGGCAACATATTATTTATTCTGGTATTTTTTTAGTTTTGAAAAACTTCGTATAAGCCCCAATATACCTGATGTCATAACCAAAACGTACCGTTGTTGTACCCAAATGTACCGATGGCGTACCCACAACATACAAGTGTCGTACTCAACATTTGGAGAGGTGCCTGTTACTTTTTGGTGTACCCAGTACGTATTTTGCTGTACCGGAGTCATACCCTACTTTTTCATTTATTTCTTTTGTTTAGATCCCCATTTCTTTTATTTGCTCTCATCTTGCCGATCATCCGGCATCAAGTGATATTAGAGCCAAACATTGATCCACCAATTTTTGATCTACTCCATAGCATTGCTTCATTGAGTTGCACAATTCGCAACTTCACAGAGCACAGCCGCCACTCGTTAGGCCTTTAGCCCTCGCGAAGTTGCAGCTGCCGCACTGCCTCAGCCATCGCGAATACGCCACCGCCACACCGCCACAACACCATCGGCCAGCATCGTCACCAGCCTTCGCCTTACGTCACAGTCGCCATGTCACGACCCTTTTCTTAGAATGGTATCCGTGACCGGCCAGTGAGTTAAAACCCACCCGAGGCCTCTTGCTTTGATAACTCTTTTGATGTGCTTTGGTGTAAAAACGACTTTCTTTTATTAATTTCACAAAATTACCCCAACAATCTTTTCAAAAATTCTCAAAGTATACTAGTGCATATATAAGAAAATATTCACACACCATCCAGTTTTCATATATACATCAAAAAGAAGAAAATAAGGAAAACATCCACTCCAGCCAGCTCATTTAAGTATCACCTGAAACCTGAAACGTGATTTCAACAATCATTAGCAAAACTAGTGTGAGTGCATAGATATCTGAACTATTACTCGCTTTTCATTTTTAGAATGATATCAAAATAAAACGGTTTTACTAGCAATTCAGGGAGCTACCCTGCAGTGGAAATGATCACTCCCTAGTCACCTGACCGTGACCCGCCGCCCTTATTACATCATCTCGCTGGTATGCTTTATCGTCCCCCAACGGCCGGGACGCCGTTTAAACTATCATTCTTATCTTTATAATATCCATAATTCCATAATCATTTTCAACCAGTATCATTAGTGGTGCACCTCAAGATCGTTATAAAGTGATAATCGAAAGTTAAACTAACTCAGTTATCATAAGACTCACCTGACGTTTGCAGAAGTCGGTAAATGTTTGCTTAAAAATCCCAAATCTAAACAACATAAAAATACAAGTTTCAGTACAATGTTTATATCGTGTTACCATCTAAAATAATTTATAGTCAAAACTATGTTAAAAAAAAAAAATTATTTCTTT
>JAULJZ010000024.1:1970181-1996164 GCA_032270985.1 Heliamphora pulchella
GCTCCAGCTTGAGGGGGTGTTAGTAGCTTATTATTATTATATTATTATTATGTTATTATTATCCGGCGTGTGTGGGTATATGATTGTAATAGTATTTTCTAAGTTTATTATAAATAAGAGCTCGCCTACCCATTAGGGTACGATTTTCTATTATTCTTAACAGTTCTTTGTTTCAACAATTGGCCTTTAAGGTGGGTATGTTTGACATTTATACTCCAGCTTGAATGAGAGTGTTAGAATGTGTGTCATTTTCACGGTATTTCAATGATTGTGTCCTCACTATGAGTTTAATATAAGAAGCTTTTGGTGTAAAATCCACAATTAACATTTCATACAACACTAGGTCCAACAAAAAAAACTTCGACTCTTAAAGTCCATTATGTCAAATTGGCCCAAAATACCCCTACTACTCTAAATACTCATCCCTTCACCTCAATATCTTATCCCTCCACCTCTACCTCCGGTGACCACCTTGGAGCTCCAACAACGATCTCCGATGATCGCCGAAAAACTCTGGCGAGCATCCCTAGCGATGATTCCGGCGATCAGCTCCAGCGACTTCTAATCACCAGTTCTGTTGACTTTCTGGCGGTAAAATTTAACGACTTCGGACAATCAATGCTAGTGCTTTTCCGACGATCTCTGACCACCAATTCTGGCGACTTCTGGCGACCATCTCCGGTGACTATTAAAACTATAGATAAATTTATCTGTTTGCATCTATAAGTAAGTGAACATAGATAAATTTCACTGTTCGAAGATAACGAACAGTGAAATTTCTCTTTAGTGTTCACTTATAATAAAACTAGAGATAAATTTATATATTTGCATCATGAAATAAGTGAATATAGATAAATTTCACTGTTTGAATACAACGAATAGTGAAGTTTATCTTTTGTGTTCACTTATCATAAATCTAGAGATAACTTTATCTACAAGTATAGTACTTGACATACTAATAGTAGTAAATTTATCTGTAAAAATTATTCTTGAGATAAATTAACCTATAACTAACATTTTTTTATTACAGATAAATTTATCTCAATGAATTTATGTGTAAGTGATAAAGTTAAGTAACATTTGTCTATTACAGATAAGTTTATCTGTAAGTATTGTCATTAACATGCTAAAAGTGATAAACTTATCTGTAAGAATTATTCTTGATATAATATTAGTGAAAGAAAATTACCTTAAAAAGAAGGGGAAGAGTTGGAAATCCAGAGAGTGAAGAACGTTAGAAGAATAAGAAGGGAGGCTATCGTTTTGGAGAATAACGGTCATGTCGAAGTCGGAACCACCATAGACGCTCCCACCCTCCATAGCTTCTTTCTTCCCTGTATTTGTATTTCTTTGGGGGGATTGAACGTTAAAACTGATCTAGGGTTTATGACAGAAGAAGCTAATGATGAGTATGGTTGTATGAAAAGTATGGGAATACGGGGAGCTCATGCATCACTCAGACGAAGCAGGGAGAGAGATCCAACAAAATTTTGACTGAGGGGAGAGAGAGAGAGAGATTCTTTTGTGGGAGGGAGAATTTGATGGAAATTATGAGGAGAGTCCAGCAATGACAGTGTCTTTGATGGAGACGATAGCGAGCTCGATATTCCCAACATGGCCGGCGAAGGTTTTAGTGACGGCATCAAGCATGTATTGGCAAATGGATGTAAAGATGGCCAGACGGGCGAGGTACCAGAGCTTGCCAGACTTGACGAAGAGTTCTCTGAAGATGCGAAAGAAATGAGTAATCAGGATAATTTTATCCATAAAATTGTCTAAGCATTAAATTAGAATACCTTAAGCTTTAAAACTTTTAAAACAATGGACCTAAGAAGTTAAAGAAATTATGTGAATTAAATGCACTACAAGGACTAAAAATTGGACTAATGACTAATTATCCCTTAATATAAATACATGTAGTGTAGGCGCTTATTAAGACTCAATTATTTTTCTCTCCCCTATCTCTTTCCTTCTCCTTTTTTCGAACCGTAAGTTCCCTTTTCTACAATTCAATTCAAAGAAATGAGAGCTAAAACCTAGCTAAGGAGCTTTTAAAACCTGCCCAAACACCCAAAATGTATGTTATCCAAAAGCTATATAACTCGCATTACGCACATTCTTGGAACATTCCAACTAATCCAAACTTTACAACTCTCAAACTCCATTCCTTTTCCAATCATCAATTACTTATGTACCCAGCCAAGACAAATGTATACAAAATCCATCTATTCAAGCCACAATAACCCAAAAATCATATTTTTTGGATATTCACATCCAATTAGACAACACCACTACACACAATTTATTAAATTTTCCAAAAATCATTCTTAACACTTATTCATAACCACTAGATCATACTGAAGTCATCTTAAACTTATGAATTCCATAGAACCAAAGTCCCTAAATTCACATTACATTCAAATCCTAGATTTATCCAAACTTCAATCACCAAAACATCCATAGGAACCAACTAGAAGCATAAAACCCAACAAAGAAAACAGAGATAGAATAGATCATGAAATTTTGCACCCTATTTAAAGAGGAGAGATTCTTACCAACAAAAAGCTTCTAATCCATGCCCAAACAAAGTTCAAACAGTGATTCTTGAATGGGTTAGGAAAATCTAGAGAACGACCAAGATTTTAGGGTCATTTTGATAGAAAAAGAGAGTGGTTAGCTACGAATTTTCGGTGGCCGGAGGACAATGGTAGATAGGTGGTGGTAGTGGTGAGATGGTCCAACAATGGACTATTTTGATGTGTTGATGAGAAAATGAAAAAAGTAAAGGAAAGAAGAAAAAAGTAAAAGAAAAATGTTGGGTCTTCTATATAAATGCAAAATAGGGTAGAGTGTTTGGTTGTTCAGATTTTACCCCGCTATAATTCTATTGCTTGAAAATCCATAAAAGTGGAGCTAATGGTAAAGATAGCACCAAATCTTAGAAAAGTGTAACTTTGAAGGTGGAGAGATCACTAACAACATCAAAAAACTCATCAAGGTTATATAATCCATCAATACATAAGGAAAATGAAATAAAATGTGTTGAGTTGGACATCAAGTTTAGGTTCCGAGGAGACATAGGCACTTAATATGACCAGAGGCTCAACAAAAGCTCGCGAGAGGCTCACCAGAGGCGGAGGATGTGAGAGTGAGGCACTACTAAAATAGTAACGATGGCAGTACTCGAGGGTGAAGATGGGAGAACACAGGACAAAGTTGAACCATTATTAATAAGGATTTTTATATAGGGGTCATCGAAGGGGAAGCCACAATTGTTTGGGACATGTGGCACGGTACTCTTTGTTTGACCTGTCCAAGGTGAATCCCTTGGAGACAATAACATTAGCGCCAGTGTTAGGTGCGATAAGTCGCCATTGCCCAATGATATGAGCCCCAAATGAGTCCATGGCCAACATTACATCCGCCTTAGAAGTGATCAAGGGGAGGGTTTTCCATTTGGATATGGTACTTCCAAATGGACTTGGTGATCTTTAACTCTAACCTCTAAATTGCTTGCCCTCTAAGTAATCCCAATTAATTGTATGTCCTACTCGCAATTCGGATTTTGCAGAGTACTGCACGGTGAAGATAAAGTTCCTAACTGTCGCAGGGATGCCACCACAAGCAGGGATGCCACCACAAGCAGGGGTAGGCGATCCGACGTAGAAATCGTATGGTGTGTAGCTCATTGGCGGAATTCCTCGCACAGTGGTTGATCAGCAAGCACGCCATGTGGCGAAGATCAAATGTTATTCCAAAAATGTACCACATGGCACCTAGAAAGTACTTACTCCAAAAAGCATCATATTCATCAATGACATAGACAAAGGACCATCGAAGGGCGGACCTTGACACAGTAGGTAGTTTGCTCCATCGTAATTTAGGCATCATGGTTTCAAATCATGAAAACAGTCCTTCAGCATGCGAAGGTAAGGTTGTGTATATTCTACCCTTTATAGAATCTAGAGTGTAGGAATCTCATGCACTAAAGTGTCCTTTTTTATAGACAAAGGACCACTTTAGACATATGTCAATCATTGTTGATGTACCATGTAACAATCTATCGAACATGAAACTTGATTGCTTACCATTATTAACAAAAAAAATTTAAAAATAATATATTAGAAAATTAGAATTTTTTGTTCCTTTTTCTTTCTATATTATCTATATATTAATAAAAATAATTAGCTTCCATTATCACTTTTCTACATAGCTAGGAAACCAGTTGATCCACTCCAAGCTTGAACTTCATTTGAAGTCTTGCCAAACCTTATTATGTTTCTATTCTTTTCATTTTCCTTGATTTCCCAATATTTCCATTTTCCCCAAGTTTAACTACAAATTCCCCTTCAATTCTTTTTGCTAAATTTTTTACCACCAACTCATCTAAATGCATAAGTTGTTAAAAAGAGAGGT
The DNA here is from genome assembly GCA_032270985.1 of Heliamphora pulchella. Taxonomy (NCBI): domain Eukaryota; kingdom Viridiplantae; phylum Streptophyta; class Magnoliopsida; order Ericales; family Sarraceniaceae; genus Heliamphora; species Heliamphora pulchella. Next base: position 1,974,598 of record JAULJZ010000024.1, read on the forward strand.
AGTTTTATTATTTATATTCTGAAAACCCTTTCCAAATAATGGAGCCATCTCAATTGTGAAGCCGTTAGAACTTAGATGCGTCAAGGGGAAGCAATTGTGGAAACAAAGCCAATATACATAATACATAAAAGCTTGGGAAAGGAAGTTCACATAAATTATTAATCAAATTCAAAAAGCTTACCTTCAAGAGGCTTAGTTTTACGAGCATATAGTAGATTCTCATAGACTCCTAAGTACACCTCATCCAAAGAATCTCCTTTCCTTCCTCGGCCATGGACCACAGTTTCCAGGCCCTGAAACAGAGAAACAGGATAGCAACAATTGAGCAGGCAGTTTCAGTAACAATAAAAAGAGGGCATAAAAGACGTTGCTAAACCAGATTCATACATATCCTAGATGTCTATTTACCTGTAAAAATAATCAAAAGAAAAGGTGATGCAGCATGTTGAAGGGGTGAAAATGGTGAGATAGGTAGCACACATGGGTAAACCCTAACACAAGGCCACACCCTTAAAACTCAACTCTTTATTTATTAATTCAACTCTGATTAATAAATCAAATGAACTTCTTATTTATAAGCTTAAAACCCTAATATAAAAAGAAAATAATAAAAAAATAAAATTCTAATTAATAAAATTAAATTAAATATTAAATAACATTGTAAATGGTCCTTTGTATTCCGCATCATTCTCCTCTATTAGAAAAAGAACTCAACCTTGGGTTCATCCTGAAATATTGTACTCTGCCATGCCAAATACTCAAATACTTCAAATATACAAGCTACTTCACTTTATTTGCGGGCCAACTAGACTTGATCTTGAGGCAATTAACAAGGTCCACCAAACATGGATTGAACACCCAATCAATATCTTCGACACCAATTAAATCAATGTTTTCTAACCTGTTGGAGGCTTTTATTGGTGGATCATCAAAAGGAAGTGCCAAATTGAGTGCATCTTTATGTTCAAGAGTTCGCTATTCTACATGAAAATGTCTAGCTCTTCAATGGGAGGAGGAGGAATAGAACCATTAATCTCTTGAGATGAGGTAGAATCAAGTATATTGTGGTCCTCATTAAAGTCTGGAACAATGAGTTTAGAATCGTCGTCTACCTCAATTAATTGTGACTCCTCTACCTGGCATTAGTACACAAAGATTTGTGATGGATGAGCACCTAAAATTCCCAAATCAATAGCTTCTTTGTCTTCCTTTTCTTACAACAAGAAGGCAGTCAACTTCTTTAAGGTAGCTCACACCCGTGCTAAATTGTCGCTACACACCCGTTAGTCTTTACGTATCGCTTGCAAAGTATGATGCATAGCATCAAATTTGGAAGCCAACTCGACGTTGATAACCATGGTTAGGCTATTGGGTACAACGTGGAGAACATGGGTTTTTTTTTTTTGGAAGCAGGTTTTTTTTTCAAAAAAATGGTTATTGGGCTTGACTGTTTTTATGTTTCAGTTAATGTGGGCTTATTTTTTTAAAAAGGTTAATGAGCTCGGCATTTTTATTTGGGCTGGGTTTAGAAAAACAAAGGTTAATAGGCTGTTTTTACTTTGGAATGGGCTATGTGAAAAAAAATGGGAAAGGATGGGTGGTCTGTTTTTAGTTTGGGTTAGGCTATGTGAAAAAAGGGAAAAGGATGGGTAGGGTTGGGGTCGGGATGGGTAGGGTCTTAGGTGGCTACCGGGAGCCTTCTTCTTCATTGCTTGGCGACTTGTGCACCTAGGGCTTTCTTGGGAAAGGTGCCCCTAGGGTTTAGACAATGGAAGGAAGAGAGGGCAGCAGCTAGGTTTTAAGCAAGTGCTGTCTAGGATTTTGGCAAAGAAGAATGAGAGGGGCGACGGCTAGGGTTTTCATAGGAGGTGAGTGGCAATGTCGATGGAGATCGTGAAGATCGTCGAAGCAACTAGATAGTGGTGGCGACGGCTAAGAACTTATGCTGGCCGCAGGATGGGGGAAGGAGCTTCTTTGGCTACAGGAGTCAACGAAAGAGAGAATGTGGAATCCCGAGTCTAAGCTCTGATACCAATTGATGCAGCACGTGAAGGGTATGAGAATAATGGATAGGTAGCGCACAAGGGTCAAAATCCTAACCGAAGGTCACAGCCTTAAAACTCAACTCTTTATTAATTCAATTCTGATTAATAAATCAAATGAGACACTTATTTATAGGCTTAAAAGCTAAATCTAAAACGGAAATCAAAATCATAAGAAAATAAAATAAAATCTTAATATAATCTAGAATCCTAAACAAAAAGGAAATAAAAATAAAACTTTATTTAAAAGATAACTAGAATCTTAAACTTTATAAAATCCTAATTAATAAAATTAAGTTAAATATTAAATAAAATTGTTGATGATCCTTTGTATTCCGCATCATAAGGCTTTCCTAATTAGTTTGATGTGTTGGAGGTTCATTTGATCATAGTCATCATAGGCTCAACCCACTCTAAGCACAAGCTTGAGTGAAAGTATGGGATGAGTGACATGAATCTACATTAAGCATGTTCAAAATTGAAGCAATTTGAAATATGTAACATACATAAAGAATGTGAATTTTTATATACAACCATAGAGTTACAAAAATCAATATACATGTATAAATCATTTTAATTGATAAGCATAGCGACGTGGGGTGGGGCAAAGGCTGTTTGCATACTATCTCTTTCATACCCTTTCATAAGCAAGCCTTGTGCACAAGGGAAGACCTTTTTTGTATCAAAAAACCAAATAGCCATTGAAAATTTTCAATAACGAAATGGTGGTTATAACTTTTGAATATAACCAAACCAAACAAAGCCAAACTAAGCCTTTATTCTAATTAATTGGGGTCGTCTGCATAAATTCTTTTTATACCGTACTGCTTTGTTAAGGGCAATATATTCAGTTAGGTTCAATAAATCGTATCATTTTTTACTACAGCATCCCATATCAATTTAGGTTTATCTCCCTCTCTAATGTTTCCATTACCCATACTACTGCATCGACTGACCTACGTTGTATGTGTCCAAACCATCTTAATCTATATTTTCTCTCAATTTGTCCTCAATTGGTGCGATTCCTACTATTCCACGAATCTTTTCATTCTTAATTTTATCTTTTCTAATCCTACCACACATCCACCTTAACATTCTTATTTTAGCAATACGCATCTTATTTATGTGATCTTTCTTAGCAGCCCAATATTCTCTCATATAGGATCATTAGTCTAATGGCTGTCATATAAAATTTTCCTTTTAATCTTGTATGTATCCGTTGATCACATAGAAGGCTGTATCCACCCCTCCACTTGAGCCAACCAACTTTGATTTTATAAGTTATATCATTTACAATCTCTCTATTTTTGTTAATAATTGAACCTACATAACAAAAATATTCACTCTTAAGTATCACTTGGTTTTGAATATTTACTTCTTTACTATTATTACTCATATTACTATTAAAATTATATTCCATATATTCAGTTTTATTCCTACTTACTCGAAAACCTTTTAACTCAAAAGCTTCTCTCCACATTTCTAACTTAGTGATAACTCCACTCCTAATTTCATCCACTACGACAAGTGTAATTTCTAACACTAGAAATTAAGTACTAGTGACACGTTGATAACTATTTCAAGCAATCAACCATAAGCTCTTGAATCTAGAATATAAAATACTAAAAATGAATAAAGAAAATTATATCCCAATAGAAATTTGAACAAAGTATATGGCATGACAATTAGTGACCACCGACAAATACAAAAGATAGAATTAAAGATTTGATTGGATTACACAATAAAAAAGACGAATTTCTTGAGCCAAGAGCCCCTAAACCCTTTGTAAGACCAGGTTCCTTTTTGTTTGTAATGTATATATGTGACGCGTTGATTATCGTTTTAATCGTTATAGAAAAACATGTTACCATGTGTGTTATGCATGGGTTAGCTTAGATTGCATGTTAGTTTCAATTCCGGTCCTGTTAGGCGCGTGACAGAAAGTTGGAGAACTTTTCTGGGCAGGACCAATCGATCGATCTGTCTGTGTGGGTTATATATATGGCAGCTAATGGCCTTGGGTTTTGAACCGAAACATTCTCAACAAGCTTCCTTTCTTCCTTATTTGGAGATAGACTAAACCCTCTACCTTCTCTCTAACTTTTTGCTTGCTCCGGGCCCGGGTTTTGACGTTGGGATAGTCGCTTGATATCCTCGCCGTGGGCTTTGCGTTCATCCGAGCGGAATCTCGTTTTCACAACTTTGGTTTCTCGTCGGTGTTCAAAGCATCGAGTTTTTAACTCTTGGTGGTATGATTCTAGATTATCTTACTTTAAAATGGTGCTACATGCGATTATATGCATTTATATCATGTTAAGATGCTATAAATGTCGGATTTTGTGTTTAAACCATATTTAGTTGGATAAAAAGCATGTTAGGCTTTGTTTTGGGTTTATTACAAAGTTGATGGACGTATGTATACGTGATTTTCAAAAGGATGAGTTTTGAAAACCGAAATGGATATATGTATATGTTGGGAAAACATAGTTTTGGAAGATTGGGAGCTAACCCTTGGTGTTGAGCCGTGGTTCCAACGGGTGGTTGATGAATGTGTGCCTCTAAATATTATGCATGGCTATATGCCTCTCTAAATGTATAACAACTACGTGTTTAATTTGAGATTCGATTGCTCCTACAGTGAAAGACTGTAAAGAATTGTTTAATTGGGGCTGGTACTGCCCTGCGGTAAAAGACCGTAAAGGATTACATAATTGGGACTGATGATGGTCCTGCGGTAAAAGATCATAAAGACTTTGCATAAGTGGGGTTAGTACTTGTCTCTCGGTGGAAGGCCGTAAAAGAGTGCAAAGTGTATAGGAAACCTCGTAGGTTGTGGAAACCGAGTTGGAATGCAATGTGTTGTGCATGATAATTGAACTATTGAGTATTAGAGGATTATATGAAAACTCGTGGTTTTAAGGATGGAAAACCATTTTGTGGCGTGCGTAGTCGAGTTGTTCATATAATCTGCTATTGCATGTTATTCATTTAATTCATACTAGTCTTTTTCCTATTGGGTTTCGGCTCACGTTGTGGGATTTAAACCTTTCAGGTGAATTTGACCACGTAACTTGATCTTAAGGAGCCCCGGAGGTGACTGAAGACAAAATTCTTAGTTTTGTTGTTCGGTAGTTGATTATCGTTTTGTTATGGATCATGTAATGACGTCCTATGTTTTGGACTTAAAGTATATGTTTTGTAAGCCTTGAGGCCTTGCTTGTTATAATATGAAAGAGCAAATACTGAAAGTGTGTACTCTCGTAGAGAGGCATACGCACACACTTATTAAGTTAAGAATGACTACAATAGCTACTATGGGCATACCCATAGAATAACATAAATATAGATTAGCACCCCCTTCAAGTTGGAGCATAGATATCTATCATGCCCAACTTATTACAAATGTACTGAAAACGAAACCCGGGTAAAGCCTTAGTAAATAAGTCGGCAAGTTATTCACCAGATCGAACAAAACCAAAATCGATGGTGACTTTCTTGTACTCTGTGTCTGATGAAATGGCAGTCTATCTCGATATGTTTTGTTCGCTCATGAAAGACTAGATTGGTAACAATATAGATAGCCAACTTATTATCACACCATAACTTGGTAGGACCCATAGGCTGTTCATCAAACTCGGTGAGAAGCTGTCGAATCTATATAATCTCAGACGTGACAAACGCCATAGATCTGTACTCCGCCTCAGCACTGGACCTTAGCAACACATCCTGCTTCTTGCTTTTCTACGATACCAGGTTACCACCAACGAAAACAGAGAACCCTGAGGTGGACCTCCTATCAATAGGACAACTGGCCCAATCCGCATCAAAATAGCCCTCAGTACGGAAGTGACCCCGGTCACAAAATTGTAGGCCCTTCCCAGGATTGGAATTGAGGTACCGTAGAATACGAACCACTGCATTCCAATGTGGGACTCGAGGATCAGACATGAATTGACTCACTACACTGACAAGATAGGCAATATCAGGTCTGGTCATGGTGGTCAAATAATTAAATTTACCCACCATTTGATGATACCTATCAAGGTGAGGAAACACATCACCGTCACTTGAAAGAAACTTCACACTCGGATCCATTGGGGAATCTACACTCTTTGCATTTAGAAGGCATGCATCCCGCAAAATATCAACCACATATTTTCTTTGAGAAACAAAGATCCCACGCTTACCTCTGGCTATCTCAATTCCCAAAAAATACTGCAAATGCCCAAGATTTTTAGTTTGGAACTGGGTCTGCAGAAAAGCCTTCAGATCACTAATCCCAATGCTGTCATCGCCAGTGATAACAACATCATCAACATAAACAACAAAAATACATCCTGAAGTAGCCTGACGAAAGAACACTGTATGATCTTTCCCTGACTGCCGCAGACCAAACTGTTGCACCACCGTGCTAAACCGCCCAAACCAGGTCCGGAGAGATTGTTTCAAGCCATATAAAGAACGGCGAAGGTGGCACACCATATCAAATCCCCCCGATCAACAAAATCGGGAGGTTGCTCCATATACACTTCCACCTGGAGATCACCATGAAGAAAGGCATTATCCAACTGATGCGCGGCCAGTTCCGAGTCGCGGCAAGAGAAAGGAAAAGACAGATAGAAGTCATCTTGGAGACCGGAGAAAAGGTCTCAAAATAGTCAACGCCATAGGTTTGGGCATAACCCTTAGCAACAAGGCGCACCTTCATGCGAGCCAAAGAACCATCAGGATTCACCTTTACTGTATAGACCAATTTGCAACCTACCGCTTGCTTCCCGAATGGTAGAGGAACAAGGTCCCAAGTGACATTATTATCAAGTGCAGCCATTTCTTCCAACATAGCACTACGCCTACCAGGATGGGAAAGAGCCTCTGAAACACTACCAGATACATCAGTAGTATCAACTGTAGAAATAAAACCACGCAAAGATGCAGACAAGCCCTTATAGGACTCAACATAACGGGGTGATCCCGACAGGTGCGATAAGGACGACGAGTAGCAATAGAGGGCTCACATACCGGTGGATCAACCGACAAGAGAACTGGCTCAGTAGGAGCGGGATCACGCGAGGGTTGTGCGGAAGGAGGCGGGGTGAAGGAAGCGGTGAAAGAGAGGCTACAGGAGCATCAGTGGAAACCCGATAGATAAGAAGGTCGTCGGACAGAGGAGATGGAGGAGACTCGCGACCAAGAGAAGCAGAATAGAACGGAGTAGATTCAAGGAATGTAACATCCTGAGACACAATAAAACGACGCAACACGGGACAATAACACCGATACCCCTTTTGGTGTTAGAGGTAGCCAAGGAAAACACATTTTAGGGCACGGGCATCAAGTTTAGTCACATGTGATCGGGTGCCGTACATAGTAGACACAATCAAAGATTTTAAGGGACAGGAAGTGCATAGGCGAAGTAGGAGCTAGAACAGACATTGGGGAAGCACTACCCAACACAATAGACGGCAGGCAGTTGCTAAGATAACATGCTGTGAGAACAGCCTCACTCCAAAAATGGTGGGGAACATGCATATGAAATAGAAGAGCACGTGCAGTCTGCAAAATATGTCTATTTTTCCTCTCTGCCGCCCCATTCTGTTCGGGAGAATCGAGGCAAGACGTCTGATGAGAAATACCATGACCCACTATAAACCCCCGCATAACAGTAGACATATACTCCCCCCATTATTACTCCGTAATACCCAAACACATGTACCAAACTAGGTTTTCACAGTCATAGAGAAAGAAATAAACACAGATAACACCTCAGATTTATGCTTCAATAAATAGATAAACGTGGCACGAGAGTAATCATCGACAAAGCTCACATAATAATGAAAACCAAACAAAGAGGTGACCGGACTAGGTCCCCAAACATCAGAATGAACTAACTGAAATGGAGCATAAGCTCTTTTATTGACTTGAGACTGAAAAGGCACACGCAGGTGCTTTGCAAAACGACACGACTCACACTCGATAGTAGACACAGAACGTAAACTAGGATAAACAATTTTAAGACTCGACAAACTAGGATGCCCAAGACAACAATGGACATCAAGAGTGGAAGCAGATAGGGCAGAGTAGGCCTGAGCAGGAGCAGCATCCAACAAGTACAACCCCCTCGAGACTTGTCCTTTACTGATAGTCCTCTTCGTCATAAGATCCTGAAAAATACAGTAATCAGAGAAGAATGTCACTAAGCAGCCCAAATCAGAAGTAATCTGACTAATAGATAACAGATTAAAAGGATTATTAAGAGTATGCAAGACATTGTGTAAAGGAAGCGCAGGATTCGGTAGCGCGACACCACAACCCTCAACAACTAAGGAGAATCCATTGGCAACCAAAACACAAGCATGACCAAGAATCAGCTTATAATCGGATAGAATACCTAATGATCCAACCATGTGAGCAGAAGCTCCAGAATCAATGACCCAGTGTGTGGAGTAGCAACACATGCAGTAGGGTTACCTGCAAAGATAGCCACTGGTACCTCAGAGGAACTCGTACTCTGGCCAAACTGACCATACATATACTGATCATACTCTGCGGCAGTCATCTCAACAACCCGTCTGGACAACTTGGACGCCTCCTAAAGGTTCGTCTGGTCATGGTCCTGCTAATTGGGATCAGTTGTGGCATTGGCTGCCAGTAGGGGCTTCCCATGAAACTTATAACACTCACTCAGAATGTACCCCCGAACCCTACAATAGTGGCACGTACGGGTCTCACGACCGCCATCACGACCTCTTCCACAACCAAACTTGACGCTACCACGGCCTCGATTGTTGCGGCCACCATGAAACCCTGCCAAAGCATACTAATCAGAATTCTCCATAGGAGATGGACCACGAGACTCATCCCAATGAGTCGCCCGGCTCACACGACAGAATGTCTCGAAGAGAGTAAGAATGTTCGCCCTAGCCAGGATTTGAGAGCGGGCTGAGTCAAACTCGGAGTCCAGACTAGCCAGAAAACATACCACCAAGAGTTGCTGCCTCTACTCCTGGAACTGAGACAGTTGATTCGTGAATGGTAGGAGGCGATCAAATTCGTCAACCAAAACTTTGAACTGCATAAAATGATTCTGAAGGGGCTTCCAAGACTGTCGGGACTGAAAGAAACACTCATAACATCGTAGAGGCGAGAAAGATCATTAGTGAATGAATAGATCGATTCTAACGATGACCAGATCTCTCGCACAGTGTCAGTGTTAGCCACCAAAACCTGAACAGATGGATCCATGGAGTTCAGCAACTGACTAAATATCCGGGTATCATCCCAGGTCCAAGTCCAGAAGGTCGCTGATGTGGCTGATGCATAGTTTTAAAAAGCGGCCGTTACCGTTACGTAACGCCATTACCGTTACGTAACGGTTTCGATGAGTTCCGTTACCCGTTACGGCCAATTTTTCGGTGTGAAAGAAATTCACAAGTGTAACGGTCGTTACACCACCGTTACGGCTGAAACGGACCGAAACAGCATCGCTACGGCCGTTACGGCTTGTGTAACAGGATTTTAGATCATGAATTTTTTGATTTCATTTTTTCATCAACAGATCGCACGTTTTCTATTATTTTTAACCTAAAATTATTCATAGTGGTCCGACAAGCCAAATACTACTTGGGCATTGCGGAATTTGCCTCAAATTTCTTCAATTTCATAACAATCGAGTAATTTTTCTCTTCGTTGTTAACTTTTGACTCTCTAACGTGTTTATTCTTCTTCTAGTTTTGATGAGTTCATTAAAATTAAATATTTGCTGAAAACTAAACAACCTATTTGATTTAAGATCCATATTTCTTGAGGATCCACTGTCTATGAATTTAAATTTTTGTGATGCTATAGGTACAAAGTATGACGTTCAAGTATTTTGTTTTTAAAAAAATTATTCAAGATCCATACCTGTTTACAACCCCCCTCCAAAAAAATTAAATCTATACAAATTAAAGTTCAAACAATATAAATTTTGAAATAGTGAATTCAAAATTAAAATTTAATTAACAAATCAAATATTATGCTTTAATATTTACAATATTTTATAGTCATTAAAAATTCAATGACATTTTAGTTGTGCATTATAAATTTATAATACATAAATTCATTAATTACCACAAAAAAATAATTAAACTGTTAATTTTAACTAAATTATATAACAAAAAAATTAAGACATATATTGAATCATGTCTAGAAAATAAACAAAATTTATCAAAAATTATTTTAAACTTCAATAAATATATTTATGAAATAAAAATATGTAAATTAGTTATTTTTTATTGAGTTGTGCAAAAAATAAAAAAATTCACGGCACTAGGTACCGCTACCGTTATGCTACGGCCGTTACACCCCGAAACCGCGTCACTACTACCGTTACCGTTACGCCAACCGCTACCGCTATTTAAAACCATGGGCTGGTGGAGGATCATCAAACAGATGAGAATCAAGTTCCATGCCCTGAAGAGACTCAAGGGCGCTCTTCTTCCATAGAGCATACCCATTGGCGCCATCGAGTCGCCGATCAACTAATCGTGTGGAGGATGAGACAACCTCTGTGGTACGCTGCCGTCAAGCTTCAACCTGGGATTCGTGGGTCATCGAATCCTCTGACATCCCTGTCTATCAACAAGGAAACCAAAAAATACCACGGAGCACAAGTCACATCCACACGGAAGAATGACAGAGAAGAGAGAACTATGCGAAACCTTCACTGCATCATCAAACCAGCAGACCACAACCCATTGTACAAAATGGACAGATACAGTGAGGGAAAGAGAGAGAAAAAGCCTCTGGAAGGGACTATCGGAGGTTCGACGGTGGTCGGCGAAGCTCGCCAGGGGTCGGCGAGTGGCCGGCGAAAGGTTGTGGAGGCTGGCAATGGTCGGCAAGGAGGTTTGAAGCCTGTTCCACCGACTGTGATTGGTTGCGAAGGCTGACTGTGGTCGAGGGAGGCCCGACAGAGGTCGGTGGTGGTCGGTGAAGGGCCGACAATGGTCGACGAAGGGCCGACAGTGGTCGGCGAGGGTCGGCGAAGACTCGACGATGGTCGGCGAGGAACCTAAAAGAGTCGGCAATGGCTGGCGGCTAGGGTTTGTGGCTGGCGGCGGGGGACCCGACAGTAGTCGTGAAGGCTAGGGTTTGTGGCTGGTGGCGGCTGGAGTGCTGGAAGCTAGGGTTTGTGGGCTGGTGGCTGACGGCTGAAGGTTAGGCTTAGGGCTTGGTACTGGCGACTAGGGTTCCATGACTCTGATATCATGTTTATAATATAAAAGAGCAAATACTAGAAGTGTGTACCCTCATAGAAAAGCACACGCATATATTTATTAAGTTAGCAAGGACTACAATAACTACTATGGGCATACCTATAGGATAACATAGATATAGATTAACATTGTTGACAATGTATGTATGTTGTATACTTATGAGAGGAACCCAGGGTTAATTGCATGCTTTCATAATTGTATGAAATGGTTATCGTTTTCGGTTGATTTTATGCTTATATCATCTCTTTTGCCTCAAGGGAGGATTTTGAACCTTATTTTAGCACGTTTTAGATGGCTTGGTTATGCCTCGGAAGCTTTCAAAAATGTTGAAAAATGGTTAAGTGTTGAGGGTGAAAAGTTGAATTTTGAAAAAGTGGTCCAAGGCCAGACCGCTCGATGGACCAATCGATCGATCTATCGAGTAGTCTTATGTAAGCCTCAGTTGTTTCGCAAGCGTGGGAAAAACAGTGAACTATTAAAGACCGCTCGATCGGTCCCTTGACTGATCGATCAATCTGGGCAAGTTTATAAAAATTTTGTTTATTTGTTTTAAAGCTTGGCTCTTGGAGACCGTAACCTTATTCTTTTGGGTTGTTCTTTCATATAAAATAAACCCTCGGATGTACATTTTTCAAAGGTTTTAACCTCGCTTTCTTTTACGTTATTGGATCCATGTAGGCACGGGTGGTTTTGTTGGAGCTTAGAATCATAAAATAGGCTTTTCTTGGGTGGTTCACGTGACCCGAGTTTCAGGGCGTGACACCTTTAGTCTTGGGATATAGAGACCTCTATCCAAAGTTGGAAGTGGAAGAAGCCGTATCAAAAAGAAATTATTTCTTTCAACTATATTTCAATTGTTAACACGAATTTCTTGAGCCTGGAGCTCCTAAACCATTAATCTTAGGATTTATAAACATCTAACCAAAGTTGGAAGTGGAAGAAGCCCTATCAAAAAGAAATTATTTATTTCAAATATATTTCAATTGTTATCTATCTTTTGCACATATAGTGTTTGATTCGTTCCATTTGCATTAGTACTTTTCAAATGGAACCTTGAGTGAAATTGATGTACTCATACACACTTGTACATGTGTATGTAGCTATGTGCAACACAAAGCACACATGACTCTTTCCTCTTCCTTGTCCCTTCATACCCTCTTCTCCAGTTCTCCCAATGTTTTGTGTTCCCTTTCTTTCCAGTTATTCTAAAAAAATGTGATTTTTTATAAAATAAAAATTACTCCTTAGAAATGTAATCTAATTAAAATCTTCATGTACGCTTCCAGTGAGACCATCTTGCTTTCAGTAATTTAAATGTCTCTTGAAACTATAACTAGAAGAATCATTTGGTAGATCTCCAAAATTTGGGGAGAATCGCCCATAATGAAGATATGTGGACCCCCCAGTATACACAAGATGAAAAAAAAAAAAAAAACAACAACAACAACAACACACGCACACACAAAAATGGAAAAGACTGAACTTTGTATCTTTAGGAGTCCCAGCTTCTATCCTGGAGGACCTGGACTGTCTTCAAGACCTGAACACTTCTTAATATCTTGTTGGTGATAGCCCCAATTTTTTGCAACAACTCAATGTCATAAACTCATAGTAAATTATATATGTCCATCCCATAGGACAGTTCTGCATCTGTAACTACCCAGACAATAAGGATATCTATTAAATGAAAACATTCAAACAATTTCCTTTTCCTTTCTGTTTTGGCTGTTCTTTTTTCTCTTTTGGTAATAGAAATTTCTACAACTATAGAAAGAACATGTTCTTAATATTCTTGAAACTGATGTTCTTAAGATTTTCAAAACTGATGCCATTGACATCTTTTACTATGGGATTTGCATCACTAGCAATGACCTCTAGACTTATAAAAGGTCCATTTATATTTTCTACGTGGTGCAACAGGAAAGTTTACATCCTGTGGAGACCATTAGGTAGATTCTTATTTAACAGGTTCATGGTTCCTCTTCACCATTTGAATTTGTTGATGACAATATGTACAACTTACATGTATATAAATATACATATTTTAATAAAAATTAATGACTTCAGAATTTTCCCACCATAGGAGATGATTGAGGAACAATTTCCATATCCTGAATAAAGAGTAATTGGGATAAATTGAGGAGAACTCACTTCGACTCTAGACATGCCATCTCCTAAGAAAGCACAAGCATTCTTCACATGAGCTATGTAATAAGTATCGCACAACCCGCATTGACTGCCAAAGCCAACAATTCTTTAACAACATAAGCAGAAGAAGAAAAAGAAGAAGAACAATTCTTTAACACCGTCATGATATAGAAACACGTGTGGACATTAAAATTAAGAAAGAATTTAATTACTGTTTGATTAATTGATCTAGAAACACACATGGACATTAAAATTTTTCCATAATTTAATCACCATTGATTAATCATGATCAACAAATCGTTATGATTGATCAAAAATTAAAATGGTCAAAATCCACAAAGAAAGTGTGTACACAATAAATTCATTTCAAGATAAGGGTAACCCACAAAAAAGGGGTCGATCCATTAATTTGACTTAATGACACGAGCCCCACAATGACACGTATCAAAATCAAATTTAAATTTAAATTTTTATTTTATCTCCATAAAAATAAGGATTATTACTCTCACTTAGAAAATTAATTCAAATTAAAGAAATTTCTAAATTTAACATCCTTCTTTTAAGCCAATAAATAGAGGCCCTTACTCGTGAAAAAGGGAACCTTTGACCAAGTGAATTCCCAACCACTCTTTAAGGCTCTCTACTCAAAGTTCTTCTTAAAACTCTCATAGAGAATCATCAACGTGCCGACTTTTCTACGAGTTTCATATCACCCGCCATCCAAGGTGTCAAAATTTGTTGAGATTGCAAGCCTAATCTCTTCATTTTGTGAAGATAAATTCGAAGTTCGTTTGAGATCAAGCTTTTAAGCCCTCGATCAAGTTTATTTCTTCAATCTTATCCATTCGAGGATTTAAAGAAATCGTCAAATGGTTCGATTCGACAACAAACTATAGCAGTCATTGGATCATAACCCTCTTTTGGAAATTGAATCAGAGGTTCACTATTTTCGATGTAAATAACATAGTATTGTACCCATCTATTTTAATTTAATAAAATATTACTTTGTGCATCTTTTTGATATTCTTTATTGCGAGACTCGAAATATTTGTTACAACACAAAAAAAAAAAAAATCCCATTTTCAAGAATAAGTTCCACGAGGAGGAATGGGTCTAGACCTTTTTCTCTCGTCGTCTCTAGGTTCACTGAATTTGGGGATGAGTTTGGTTTTGTTTCTAAAGGATTAGTATGCTCCCCAATAGCGTTATAAACCTCGGCAATGTTTTGATTTGACCCCTATCGATATGAAATATTTTGACGTCACCTTCGAATGAATAAACTTGCTTCTAATCAAATTATTCTTAACCGTGCTCGAATGTATCAATTTCCGTATCCTCAATAAAGTCTCTTCATTTCTACCCTCGATAGCAAAAAACTCAAAACCCACAGAAATCTTTAAAAAAAATTATCACGAATACCTTTAGTATACCATGAAAACGTACTAGGAAAACCGAGCTTAATAGAAATACTAAGATTAGTTTCTCGTTAGAAGAACTATACCCTGAACCCCACCCACTCCAAGGATCTCAGATTAAATGATCTTAGGAAAAGCAACTAAAAATTCGAGAATTGTTAGACAAAGGTTTATTAAGCCAAGTGTATCACCTTAAAGAGCCCTAGTTTCACAAGAGAGAAAGACGAGTCGAAGAAGCTATGTAGAAGCTAAAATCATAATCATCGGACATATGTTAGGAAGGGAAGGAAAATTTCACAAGACCAGAATTCGTTCAAGAGACAGCCAAAAAGATTCGCAAAGTTCGAGAACATCTTAAGAGCACACAGAACTGATAAAAGAATTGTGCTGATTTCTTAATAAGAAAGACAACTTTAAGCGATTTCACATATTGTACAGAGAGAGAGAGAGAGAGAGAGAGAGAGAAAGGGGGGGGGGGGGGGGGGGGGGGAATTCTCGTGAAGAACCTTTAGATGAAAAAGACGAAGAAGAAACAACAGATAATGTGATGGGCAATGAATAGAGCTTGGAACCCATAATAGCCATAGCCATGGCAACAGAAGAGCCAAGAATTCTTTTCCAAAAATTGTTGTGACGATTTCCAAGAAATGTTGTCCTCCACAAATATATGAACGTTAGAACAATCAGCCCTATCTACAACAACATTGTTTAGAATTATCAATTGGCCACATTTGACTCACAGGCTTTTTCTCTAGAGTTTTTTTAGCCTGAAGAGAGTCGGACGACATGCGCACCTTGACTAATTTTTTCTTTGGTCTGGTTAAAGGCACGTAATTCACACCAGGAGTAAGCAGGGTTAACCCTATATTTTTGGGGCTCGAAAAAAATTCGTATGATGGGGCCCTTATAGAAACAAAATTTTTAAAAAAAATAATTAATTTTAAAATAAATCATAATAATACAATTATAAATTCACATTATTTACCTTTCAACCATATCTTTTGGAATTGATAATATAGTTAATTCGTTTAATTTTTTTATTTTAATTGACTAACAATCCAAGTATATAGAAAATTTGAGCCTTATTTTTTTGACTAAAATTTGAGGGCCTAAAGCAGTTGCTTTGATTGCTTCCCCAGAGCTAGCCTTGAAACTAATCACAAGCAAAGCTTGTGACTAGACTCTATGAATCGAACCCAAGATGGCAATGTGAGGAGCAAACCCACCATCAACTAGGATAACCCTTGGAGTGTTTTTAAAGTTTTACTATGTACACAGATCTAGACAGAGATCTAAATAGACTCCCCTCATATAAGGTGAGTTCCACAATTATGTGGAGCCCAATCATGTGAGCAGAGTATGCCCGAATCTTATTCGGCATTTTTACAACTAGCATTTTTGTTATTTTAACCAAAAACCTATAAAGAAAAAATTTAATTTCATTTTACACTTCTTTAGTTTTCTTTGAAGAAAAATTCAATTGGCAACAATAACAATATTTTTTAGTTTAATTGTTTCAAATTGAACACATTCTATCGTTAATTGGTATTTTAAAATTTGCTTGTAATATTTTGAAAAATAAATTTTACTTTTTACAGTAGCAACTTCAAGAATTTTGGTTGAAGAGGTCCTTTCTTAACCCTATGTTTATTTGAGAAATTTTTGTTTAAAATGTAAGTTGTTTCATCATGAGTCCAACAATAGAATAAACAACTATAATTGACTTATGCTAAGTTTTATCTTAAATTTTAGTTGCTTATTACTGGCTTAATTTTAAATTTTAGTGACTTATTAAAGGCTTAAAAGCCAATATGCCAACAAACCTCTAATTCAATTAAACATTAAAATTTACTAATTTTATAAGATAATAATTTTTATTTTATGACCCTACTTTTGAAAGAAACTAACTCTATTGGATAATTCTGAATGCACACACTACTTTGCTTTATACACACAAAATTAAAACTTTCTTAAGTATAATTTTGCTACTCATTCAAGTAATCATTACTATTCACTACCTTGTTTGCCGTCGGCCACCATCGCCAGCACTTCGCCGTCTCTTTCCTTTCTCTTGCCAACCCCCCAGCGCGTGTCCCTCTCTTTGTCCCTCTTCTCCCTCACTGCCTATCACTGTACTCTCCCCCTCGAAAGTTCATTACCTCATAAGTCTCTAAATACAACACAGTTTCTAGTCAACAACTTAGTAAAGAACCAAACATTGACCCTAAACAAGGAAGAGGGGTGACCGTTGGCCCTAATGTAATATTCATCCATTACTCTGCGTCAAATCACTGGTAGAAGCTTCTAATAATGATCTTTAATGCGCTCCCCCTTCTCACCTCTCCCACGTCCCTCTCATTTCCTCCCCTTTATGAACCCAACACTCTTTGGTGCTGTAAGTTCAAATAATCACGATCTCATTGGCATGAAAACTAAGCCTTCATTTGAATTGAGGGGAAGGAGAGTGAAAAAAAGTATTAGTTATGGGGGAAAGAGAAGAGAAGGAGAAAGGGTGAGAGCTAACCCTCTTCTAGTTTGGTTATTCAAGAGAGAGAAAAAAAGATTGTTATTTTCTTCCTGTTAGGAAATTAAGCCTCTGGTTTAATTCTTTTTTATTTGGTAAATCTATGACAAATTAATTTATATTTTATTCTTTGATATTTGACACTTGATCTTTTGAAAGTATCTTTGTGTATTGCAGCGTAGCAAGAAATAAGCCGAAAAATATTAAAAAGCTGCAAGCAGTGTCAGACCGCTCGACAGACCGATTGAGCGGTCTGCAATGACTCTCGATTTTTACATCTGTTCTGCATAGAAGTGAAACTGAAGCAAAAAACTGCAAGGCTGACATGGCCAATCGATTGGTTAATAGACCGATCAAGCGGTCCGTATGTGCAACCAGTTTAAAGAGCAACCAACAGCTAGGGTTTTGGAGTGTGCTATATATAGGCTACTAGGGTTTCTAAAAGGATAGTCTCTTTAATATATTCAAAACCCTCGCCGCCAAAGGGTGATCCCAAGTTGATTAACAAGCTCCCAAGCTAGTCAACTCACTTGATGAACATTTAACTTCCGCGCAGTCAAGACAATCATTAAGTTAATCAAATCTTCAACGTTCATTCTAGTTCGTGGAGTCTCTTGAGTGAATTCTCAAGGATTCTAAGTCTGGTGGTGGATTCCGTCAGCATCTGAAGTCCGGTGGTGGATTCCAGCGGCAGTCAAACACGGAGTTGATGTATGTGGATTCGGCAGGAGTAAGCTTACATTCGAAAGTTGTGGATTCAACGGTGATTTATATGATTCTCTTGTAACCAACGAATTAGTATAGTATTTGATCTTTTTGAACCTAGATTTGTCCCGTGATTTTTACCCGATTTTGGGTTTTTCACATAAAAATCGTTGTCTCATATGTGGTTGTGATTGCGTTATTCTCGATTGTGTGATTGTTTAGTTATTTATTTATTTGTGGCGTTTGATTTTTTTAATTAAATCAATTAGTGTAAATTAGTATGCAAAAGGGGTTTTTCACTTCCTATGATTTATTTGATAATAATTAATAAAGGGAAGGAAGGTGTTTAATACTTGTTTACTTTTATAAATTCTTCATGTTAACTTGAATTAGTTACTCTCAATATAGATATAAAAGTTGACATTATAAAAATAATTTTATCCATCCCTCCACTCCCCCTTCGTTTTCTCCTAATTATGGAGGAGAAGAAAACCTCTTAACAATGAGTTATTTCTCCTCTCACAAGCCTTCCATCTACTTTTCCTCCCCTTTCTAAAAATACTCTAAACAACATTATAACTAACTTTTTTCTTCCAAACCCTTCACTTCCCTTCCAAATCCTTCAATCCAAACGAAAGCTAAACGATGGCTACATGTTTGGTGCTCCACACCTAAACAACCACAGTATTCGAACCAATGAAAAATGTTCATAGAAAGACCACCAAACAATGAGCAATTGTTAGAAGCCATACCACCAAACAAAAGGCGAAAGGAAAGGCAAGGGGGTTGGGGTAGCAACTAGGGTTAGGGATAGAGAGAAAAGGCAGCGTAGAAAAGAATAATAGAGGAAGAAGAGAGGGAGAAGACAGAGAGAGAGTAATAGAAGAAGAACAATTCTTTAATATCATAGTAATATGATATTGAAATTTTGCCATAATTTAATCACTGTTTGATTAATTATGATCAACATATTGTTATGATTGATCAAAAATCAAAATTGTTTCCACAAAGAAAGTGCGTACACAATAAATTCATTTCAAGATAAGGGTAATACCCACCAAAAAGGGGTCGACCCATTTATTTGGCTTAACGACACGAGCATCACAAATTATGAGAGAGAAATTTAAAATTAAAATTTTATTTTATTTCCATAAAAAGAAGGATTATTTCCTCCCATTGAGCAAACTAAATCAAATAAAATTCAAATTAAGGAAATTTCTAAATTTAACATCCTTCTTTTAAGTCAATAAATAGAGGTAAGGGAACCTTTGACTAAGAGAATTCTCAAGCACTCTTCAGGACTCTCTACTCAAAAGTTTTTCCCAAAACTCTCGTGGAGAATCTTCAACCACTTCAACAACGTGCAGACTTTTGTACGAGTTTTCATATCAACCGCATCCAAGGTGTCAAAATTTGGGGAGATTACAAACCTAATCTCTTCATTTTGTGAAGATAATTTCCAAGTTCGTTCGAGATCACGCTTTTAAGCCCTCAATCAGGCTTATTTCTTCAAGCTTCTCGATTTGAGAATTTAAGGAAATAGTCAAATGGTTCGATTTGGATTATAACCCTCTTTCGGAGATTGAATCAGAGCTTCACTATGTTCGTTGGATTATAACCCATTTATTTTAAATTAATAAAATATCAATTTTTGCATTTTTTTGTATTCTTTATTGCAAACTCGAAATTTGTGTGTTACAACACAAAGAAAAAAGTTTTCCCATTTTCATGAAAGTTGGTAGTAGAGTGTGAACCTGCAATGGTCCTTCGCAGGATAAGTTCCACCGGGAGGAATGGGTCTGGACCGTTTTCTCCAGTCGTCTCTAAGCTTCACCGAATTTGGGGTTGAGTTTGGTTCTGTCTCCATAAAACCAACAAGAAAGACTGATTCAAACTATTTCACATATTGTACACACACAGAGAGAGAGGAAATGGAGTTCTCGGGAAGAACCTTTAGATGAAGATGATGATGATGAAGAAACGACAGAGAATGTGAAGGGTAACGAACAAAGCTTGGAACCCATAATAGCCATAGCCATGGCAACTGAAAGAGCCAAAAATTCTTGTGATGATTTCCAAGGATGTTGTCCGCCACAGATACATGAACGTTATGACGGTCGGTCATATCTACAACGACGTCGTTTAGAATTACCAATTGGGCACCTCAGTGCATTTGACTTGCATGCCTTTTTTAATAGTTGTTTTGGGTCATTTGAACCAGTTTATACCCAATTAATCTTTATTTGATTCAATAAAAAGCAGGTGTCAACATTGGGATTAGAGAATTCACAAGCTAAGTTTACGGTATTACCCTATGAATCAAACGCAAGATGGTAGTGTAGGGAGCAAACCGACCTACCAAGTAAGACAATTCTTGAATAATTTTTAGAGTTTTATTTTATACACAAATTTAGACATAAATTTGAAACGCAATTTTTCTGTATAAAATTAGTTTTATATTTGTGTGGAACACAATCATGTGAGGAAAGTTTGTTTAAATCTCAGTTCGATATTTGTGCACACAACATTTTTATTTTTTTTAACCAAAAAAAGTGGTTTAATTACATTTTAAAGTCACTTCTTTAGTTTTCTTTGAAGGAAAATCTCAGTTGCCAATAATAACAATTTTTTTAATTTAGTTGTTTTAAAATGAACACTATCATTAATTGTTATTTTAAAATTTACTTGTAATATTTTGGAAAAACAGTTTTACTTTTTAAGTAGCAAATTCAAAAAAATTGGTTGATGATGTCGTTTCTTAAATTAATTTAAATTTGCAATATTGACTTATTCATTGAAAAACAAAATATAAATAAAATAATCTTGTTTAAAATATAAACTGAATTGTTAACTTATTCTAAATATCGATTATTAGTGATGAATTGAGTAGCTTCTTTTTTTTCATATGACTATTATGTCTCATGTTTCAAATGTTATTTGGTGTCAGTTGACATTCTAATTTTAAGTTATGCGTTTTATTTTTAACATTTTACTTTTAATTAAATAAGTAAAAAGTATTTATTAAAAAGTGGCTTAAAACCCTCATACAAAGACAAGAAAATTGTTTCTTAATTGTTGATTATTTTTTTTTAGTTGAGCAAAAAGGGCTAAATTAATGTTTAATTTATGCTAGAGCCAAACAAGGCCAATTGTGTCATAATTTGTCCTTGAAAATAATATGTTAAATTGAGAGTTATTTCACCGTCGAGACAAAGATAGAATAAAGTGCTTATGTTACTTAGAGTAAATTACACTGACATCCTCTGAGGTTCACAAAAGTATCAATTACTTCTCATGTGATTTTTAAAATGTTACTAACCTTCTCTCATGTTTAGTTTTTGCATCAAATTAGTTTAACCGTTAAATTTTCGTTATTATTTTAACGAAAACTACCAAAATCGTCCAAAATTTAAGGGGAGAGGAGGTTAGGATAGAGAGAGAAAGAAAAAAAAAGAGAGAAAACAAAAAAAAAAAAA
>JAULJZ010000024.1:1996264-2021432 GCA_032270985.1 Heliamphora pulchella
CCTCGTCCTCCATCACGGCCTCTAACTCGTCCTCCATCACCACGGCCTCCATCACGACCTCTACCGCGAAAACCACCGTGACCTCTGCCCCGAAATGCATCTAGGGCTGTGTGATCACCCTAGTCAGTTGTAGTAATTCGAGGCCCGTCTGTACTAATTGCTCTGTTCATTCTCCTGAAAACCTCAGATAAAGAGGGAATATCGGACCCAGCCAAAATCTGTGAACGTGCTGAGTCAAGTTGCTGGTTCACCCCATCTAAGAAACATACAACCAAGAACTGCATCCACTGCTCTCTGAAAACCTCGTACCGATTGGTCGCCGAGGGTCGGCGGAGGTCCGACGAGGGTCGGCGAGGGGCCTGGAAGGGTTGGCGGAGGCTGGCGGCTGGCGGCTGGCGGCCAGGGTTTGTGGCTGGTCGCGATGTGAAGGTTAGGTTCTGTGGCTGGTCGCGACGCGAAGGTTAGGGTTTGTGGCTGGCAGTGGCTGGATTACTGGTCGACGAGGGTCAGCGGAGGTCCGACAAGGGTCGACGAGGGTCACTGGAGGTTCGACGATGGTTGCGACGTAAAAACTAGGGTTTGTGGCTGGCGGCGGCTGGAGGGACTGAAGGTTAGGGTTTGGTAACTAGGGTTCCATGGCTCTGATACCATGTTAGAAAATAGAGAAAGAATACGGGAAAGCGTGTATCTCATTGTGAGACGTACACACATATTTATTAAGCAAATGAGAGCCTACAATAGATACTGTGGGTATCTCCACAAGTTATTATTAATACTTAATATCTTAATACTAAATATATATTAACAATTGGCGCATAACCATATTAAAGCGACCAAATCATGCCCGTGGAGACTGCTTCAATCCATAAAGAGAGCAATGGAGACGACATACCTGCTGAGATCTCCCCTGAGCGACAAAATCGGGAGGTTGCTCCATATAGACTTCCTCTTGCAAATCGCAATGACGAAAAGTATTCTTCACATCAAGCTGATACAAAGGCCAATGGCGAGTGGAAGCAAGAGACAAAAATAGGCGAACAAAAGTTATCTTGGCAACGGGAGAGAAGGTCTCATAATAATCAATTCCATACGTCTGAGTATACCCCTTCGCAACAAGATGGGCCTTCAAGCGGGTAAGAGAACCATCAAGATTGAGCTTGACTGTAAAGACCCATTTGCAGCCAATAGCATGCTTACCCTCCGGAAGAGAAACAAGGGACTAAGTCGAGGTAGACTCAAGAGCCTGCATCTCTTTTAGCATAGCACTCCGCCAGCTAGGGTCGGCTAAGACCTCGGGAGCAGTACGAGGAACAACGGCCTTATCCAAAGTGGCGATACAAGCCTGTAAAGAGGTGGAAAGACTCTTATAGGAGGTAGTATAGAGAGGATGATCCCTGTAGGTTCGATAAGATTTTTCAGTAGCAATAGAAGCATCATGGTCAAGAGGAGGAGCACTTACCGTGGGAAGAGGATCCGCAGACGAGGAGGCTGGCTTAGCAGAGGATAGGTCCAATGAAGCTGAAAGAGGTGATGGAGAAGGTGGAGAGGACCTTGTAGTAGGAGTACTTGCAGAAGAGGACAAAGACAAGCAAGACACTAAAAAATCAAGACTTCGTAGATTAGAACTCTCAACCCCCGACACAATCGAATTCAGCTCAGAAAAGAAAGGAGTAGACTCAACAAAGACGACATCCCGGGAGACAAGGAACTTGTGTAGAGAGGGACAAAAACAGCGGTACATCTTCTGAGTGTTCGAATAACCAAGAAAAATACATTTGATAGCCTGAGCATCTAACTTCGTTCGCTGGGGATGAGTGTCACGAACATAACAAAGGCACCTAAAAATTCTTAAGGGTAAAGAGAAAAGGCTCTTCCCAGGAGAAAGGACGGCCATCGGAATCTTTCCACCAAGTACCCGAGAGGGGAGGTGGTTGATCAAGTAACAAGCAGTTAACACGGTATGCCCTTAGAATTGCTTAGGTACATGCATCTGAAACAAGAGAGCTCGAGCAGTTTCCATAATATGGCGGTTCTTGCGCACAGTGACACCATTCTGTTGTGGGGTAGCTGGGCAAGAAGTCTGATGAACAATGCCATGTGTGGACAGGAAAGTCTGTAGTTGGGATGAAAGATACTCGCCACCATTATCACTGCGCAAACATTTAACCTGAGCCTAGAACTGGGTTTGCACTTCCATACAAAAAGAGGAGAAATTAGATGCTATTTCAGATTTATGTCGCATAAGATATAAAAAAGTCACACGAGAATAATCATCCACAAATATGACGTAATAACGGAAACCAGATACAGACTCGATTGGACATGGCCCCCAAACATCTGAATGAATTAAAGAAAAAGGAGCCGAAGCTCGGTTATTGACCCGAGGTAATAAAGGCATATGCAGGTACTTTGCTAACCGATACGACTCACACTCAATATTAGAAATAGAACGAAAACTAAGACAAAGACTATGCCAACTAGATAGAGATGGATGCCTCAAATGACAATGAGCCTCAAAACTGGGAAGAGAAACTACGGAGCAGGCCATAGCAGCCAACTCCTCCACCAAGTATAGCCTATCAGACACTTGACCTCTACTGATAATCTTGCTCGTCGTAAAATTCTGAAAAACACAGCCATCAGAATAAAAAGTCACACAACAGTTGAGATCATTAGTAAGCTGACTGACTGATAACAAGTTAAATGGATTCCCAGGAGTATATTAGACATTGGGTAGGGTTAAGGACGGTGTGGGAGTAGCAACTCCACATCCCTTAACGGGTAAAGAAGTTCCATTCACCATAAGAATACCACGATGTCTAGGAGTCATATGATAGTTAGATAATATACCTGCAGAATCAGGCATATGATAGGAGGCACCTGAATCAATCACCCAAGCAGACGGAGTAGTCGCCAAACAAGTACTAGGATTACCTGTAAAGGTAGCAGCGATAGGAGCGGGAGGACTAGCAACCTGAGACTGAATATACTGCTCATATTCTGCTAAGGCCGTCTCAACAAGCTACTTCTGAGAAGAGGAGGATGAGTCTGCCTGAGAGTAATCAACAGTAGCATTGGCTACTGGGGACGGTCTTCCATGTAATTTATAACACTTACTGCCAATGTCCCTAAATTCCACAGTAGTGGCAATAACGGGTCTCACGAGCACCCCCGTCGCGCCCTCCACCAGTTCGACCTCCATTACGGCCCTTACCACGGCTACGGCCTTGAGTTCCATTGCCACCACGAGAAGCAACAAGGGCAAACGGGTCACTAGCATTAGGTGTAGACCTGGTGTCGTCGGGACGCATCGAACGACTCACCCGACGAAAAGTCTCAGATAATATAAGAATCTCTGTCCCAGCAAGAATTTATGAACAGGCCGTGTCATATTCAAGATCCAAACTGGCCAAGAAATACGATTAGAATCTGCATCCGTTGGTCCTGAAATTTACTGAGAGAACTGGTGAATGGAAGAAGCCGATTGAACTCGTCAGCAAGCACTTTAAAGCTCATAAAGTGCTCCTGAAGGGGACGACAAGCCTGTTGCGAGCGGAAGAATCCTCGCATCACATCATTCAGGCGCGATAAGTCATTTGTGGAGGAATAGATATCCTTCAAAGCCCCCCAGATTTTTTTTACCGTAACGGCACTTGCAACAAAAATTTTGACACTAGTCAATTGAATTCATAATCTGACTGAAAAGACGAGTATTGTCTCGTACCTAGGTACGATAAATAGGAGAACTAGAATTAGGGGCATTGTCAATTAAGTGGGAATCCAATTCCATGCCTTGCAAGGATTTCAACACATTCTTCTGCCACAAAGGATAAGCAGAAGCATCGTCAAGCTTTTTATCGACAAGCCGAGTAGAAGAAGAGAATACCTCAGTTCTCATTGGTCGCTCAATATCCGTCAGAGACTCAGCAGTCCTAGAAGTTCGGATAGAAGACCTATCGCCCTCTGAGGATATTCTTGTTCAAATACCAGATAACCCGCAAACAGACAACCCTCACTGCATTAACAAAAATCGGATAACATAGAACTTTTGGTTGAATGGATAGCATGCCATTGCACGGATGAATGAAGGGACGCAGTGAGCGAGAAGAAAAAAGAACGGCCGAGCCCTGGTCATCCGGTGACTGTTCCGGCGACTATTCCGGTGACTCGGCTAGGTTTTCGGCGACTGTTTAAATGGTCGGCAACTGTTTCTGGGACAAGATCGGTGACTGTGGCTATTGTTCGGTGGGTTTCGGCGACTGTTTGGGTGGCGGCAATTGGTTTCGGCGACTGTCAGTGGCTGTTGGCCACTATTGTGACTGGTTTGGGGGTTTCGGCTTTAGAGGTGATGGTGTTGGTGGGTTTCGACGCCTGGTGTGGACTGGTTTGTGGGTTTCGGCGCTAGAGGTAGTGGTTTTGGTGAGTTTCGACGCCTGTCGGCGCCTGTTGGGGATTGAGTTGTGGGTTTCGGCACTAGATGTGGTGGCTATGGTGGGTTTTGGTGCTGGAGGATGAGACTGGCGTGGTTAGTGGCGAGGGTTAGGGTTTCGATGACTATTGGGGACTGGTCTGGTGGATTTCGGTGTTGAAGGTGGTGGTGTTGGTGGGTGGTGGCGTTGAAGAATGAGGTTTGGGTGATCGGCGGCTAGGGTTAGGGTTTAAGGAGGAGTTGTCGGCGGTGATAGTTCTGATACCATGTTAATTAGATAGTATTAAGTTTAATGAAGGCGTTAACCCTAATGGAGTACGCACTAGTTTATTTATAGTTAAACGAGGATATACAATAAGATATGGTGTGCCTAATCACACCGGATAACAATCATAATAAAGCTAACAAGTTTAGCAATGGTAGCACTTGTAAATTGGCTAACTAGTAGGAGGTTAGTGGTAGTTCCATAAGCAAGACATTATTGCTTCATTTTGCTGAGTAGGTCTCAAAGGGACTAATTGATTTTGCATGTAGTATTCTGAGACAGTAAGACATGTTTTCTCTAGAAATAAGTGAAAACATCTCGAACTATATGTACACAGAGAAGTGCCGTTCATGTGCATGGCACGTGTTAAACACCAATTGTCAATATATGATTAATTATATACACCTGACAAATTTGATTATATCCTTCACATTACAAAGGTTCACGTTAGAAAGTTAAAATTAAAAATAATTGTAATGATTATGCACAAATAGCTAACTACCACCATCCACGTCTCGTATCTCATTAGGGGCAGGGTGAGAAAAATAAGAAAAGTGGGGGTTGGACCATAACGAGGTAATTTGTCAACCTTCATTGGAATGATACTAAAGAGGAGGATGATATAGTGTAAGTGGATAATAAATGATTAGTAGTTAAAATTAAAAGGATGACAAATAAGAAACAGAGGTGAAAATGAGAGATAAGTGTAATATTTTTGTATTTTAGTTTAAATATATATATTTTTCCAAAGTAAACTTTTATATATATATATATATTTATGCATACAATGTATTTAATTAATATGATCAAGTGGGGTAAAGTAGGGTGGGGAAGCAAATTCCATCCTCACACTGGGAGCAAGAAATCTGCTCAAAACAAGGCAGAACAATCGGTATTGATAAAATACTAGGTACTGTTTCAGATTTATCACTATAAAAATTGTTAGCAGACGTAATTAGGTTGAATGAAAGCGTTAACCCTAATCGGGTACGCAACAGTTTATGTATATAATAACAAGATCACATGACAAGATACGGTGTGCCCAACCACGCTAGATAATAACAATAATAATAAAGTTATAATAATGATAAAGCTAATACTCCCCCTCAAACTGGAGCATAAATGTCTAACATGCCTAGCTTGTCACATATGTATCAAACCCGAGGATCCGAAATAGACTTAGTGAAGATATCTACCAATTGCTCTCCAGTATGAACCGAGCCAAACATGATCACACTGTTCTGATACTCATGCCGAATGAAATGACAATCAATCTCGATGTTTCGTGCGCTCGTGGAACATTAGATTTGTGGCAATGTACACTGCAGATTTATTTTCACACCAAAGCTTTGTTGGGCCATGGCAGGGGTCACTTAACTCACTAAGAAGTTGACGGAGCAATAAGATTTCAGATGTTGCCAAGGCTATAGCCCGATATTCAGCTTCTGCACTTGATCTAGAGATTACGTCCTGCTTTTTGCTTTTCCGAGAGATAAGATTAACCCCAAGAAATATAAAGAATCCGGAAGTTGATCGCCGATCAATGGGACATTTAGCCTAGTCGGCATCAGAATACCCTTCCATCATAGAATGACCATGATCGCTAAAATGTATCCTCTTGCCAGGATTATTGTGGAGGTATCGTAGAATGTGAACAACAGCGTTCCAATGTGGAACCCGATGTGTAGCCATAAACTAGCTCACCACTCACGGGAAAGGCTATGTTCGGTCGTGTCATTGTGGTCAAATAGTTCAATTTCCCAACCATTCTCCTATATCGGATAGAATGAGGAAAAACTTCATCCACATCAGGTAAAAGTTTTCCACTCGGATCCATAGGTGGCTCAACCCCCTTTGCTTGCAGAAGCCCTGCATCAACGAGAATATCTAGCACATACTTTCTCTGGGAAATAAAGATACCCTTCTTGCCTCGTCTTATCTCAACTTCAAGAAAATATTTTAGTTCCCCCAAGTCTTTAGTTTGGAACTGATATTTCAAAAATTGCTTTAAATTAGAAATGCCCACAGCATCGTCACCGGTGATAACAATATCATTAACGTAAACGACCAATAGAATACATCCAGCAGAGTAACGCCTATAAAATACAGTGTAGTCTTTTCCGGACTATAAAAGGCCAAATTATTGCATAACCATACTAAATCAACCAAACCATGCGCGTGGAGACTTCTTCAGGCCATAAAGGGATCAACGCAAGCGACAAACCAACTGAGACCCCCCTGAGTGACAAACCCAGGAGGTTCCTTCATATAAACTTCCTCCTGCAAATTGCCGTGAAGAAATGCATTCTTTACATTAAGCTGATACAAAGGCCAATGGCCAGAAGCAACCAGAGACAAACAGGTGAACAGAGGCCATCTTGGCGACAGGGGAGAAGGTTTCAAAAATCAACTCCATACGTCTGGGCATACCCCTTTGCAACAAGACGGGCTTTCAAGCGGGTAAGAGAACCATCAGGATTGACCTTGACCATAAAGACCCATTTGCAGCTAATAGCCTGCTTATCCGCCGGAAAAGAAACAAGAAACCAGGTAGAGGTGGACTCAAGTGCCTGCATTTCTTTCATCATTGCATCCCGTCATCCAGGATCAGATAGTGCCTCAGTAACAGTACAAGGAATAACTGCCTGATCCAGAGTGGCTATGCAAGCCTGTAAGGGGACGAAAAGTCCTTTGTACGAGGTAGTATATAGTGGGTGATCCCTGCAAGAGCGATAAGATTTCCGAGTAGCAATAGGAGCATCACTGTCAGGGGAAGAATCACTAACCGTGGGGAGTGGAATCTCAGACGAGGAGACTGGCTCGGTAAAGGAAAGTTCCAATGAAGCTGGCGAAGTGGATGGGAAAGGTGGAGAGGACCCTTTAGTAGTAGGAATACCTGCAGTAGAAGATGAAGGCAAACGAGACACGAAGAAATCTAGACTTTCAAGATTATACCTCTCAACCCCTGACATAATCGAAGCTGACACAGAAAAGAAAGGAGTAGACTTCACAAACACAATATTCCAAGAGACAAGGAACCAATTTAGTGAGGGACAAAAACAACGGTACCCCTTTTGAGACTTCACAAACATAACCAAGGAAAATGTACTTGACAGCACGAGCATCCAATTTTGCCCGCTGGGGATGGATAGGTCGAACATAACAAAAGCACCCAAATATTATCAAAGGGAGGGAGAAAATAGGGGAATACAAAAAACTGTTGAAACCATTAAATCGGTTCAGACCGATCCAAACCGTATGGTTTGGTTCGGATTTTTTGGTGAATGGTTTGGTTTGGTTTTTTTGGTGAATGGTTTGGTTCCGGTTCCAAATAATTATGAACTGTTTCTTATGGTTCGGTTATAGGATTAAACTTAAAAAAATCGTATGGAACCAAACCGATCCGTCACTTATTAACAATATTTATATTATGTATTATGTATAAATAAAAAATTTTAAAATACTATTTATTTTATTTTACTTCCTTTTTTATTCTCTTTTTTATTTTTTATTTTTTTAATACAATCGTAATATTATATAATTCATAAACTATTGGTAATAAATGAAAATGTAATAAAATATAATTGATAATTTATAAAAATGAGAATTTCTCTTTGTAAGAATATGAAACAAGTGATAAAAGAAAATGTAAAATAAAATAATATAAATAAAAAATAAAAATTTAATAGAAAAAATAAAACAAATTAATGTGTAATTTTTTAAAACATAAAATAGGCAACAAATATTTACCCTTAGAACTGCGGTTCCAAACCAAAACCGAACCGTTATCAGTTCGGTTCCATGATACATACGATTTGGTTCTAGTTCTTAAATTTTTGGAACTGTTCAGAACGGTTTGGTTCTTGGTTTAGTTCAAAACTGAACCAAACCGGACTGTGTACACCCCTAGGAGAAAAGGCTCTTCGCTGGAGAGAGCACTTGCATCGGAATTTTTCCACCAAGGGCCTGAGAGGGAAATCGGTTGATCAAGAAACAAGCAGTCAAAATGGTATGCCCCCATAATTTCTTAAGCACGTGTATCTGAAACAAAAGAGCACGAGCAGTCTCTATAATATGGTGGTTCTTGCGCTCAGCTATGCCATTCTGCTGTGGGGTAGCTGTGCAAGAAGTCTGATGACCAATACCATGAGTAGACATAAAATTCTTAATCGGGGTGGAGAGATACTCACCACTATTGTCACTTCGCAAACATTTAACTTGAGTCTAAAACTGGGTTTGGACTTCCGTACAAAATGAGGAAAAAATAGAAGTTACTTCAGATTTATATCGCATAAGATATAAAAAGGTTACATGAGAATAATCATCCACAAATATGACATAATAACGAAATCAAAAAACAGACTCGATACGACACGGCCCCCAAACATCTGAATGGACTAAAGAAAAAGGAGCCGAAGCTCGTTTATTGACCCGAGGCAATTAAGGCACACGCAAGTGCTTTGCCAACCGACACTACTCACACTCAATATGAGAAATATAATAAAAACTAGGACAAAGACTATGCAACTGGATATAGACGGGTGCTCCAAACGACAAGCCTCAAAGCTGGGACAAGTGACTACTGAGCAGGTCTTAGCAGCCACCTCCTCCACCAAATATAGCCCACCAGAAACTCGGCCTCTAATGATAATATTTTTCGTTGGAAGATTCTGAAAACACATCAATCAGGGTAAAAAGTCACACAACAGTTGAGATTATTAGTAAGTTGACTTACTGATAATAAGTTAAATGGATTTCTAAGAGTATGTAAGACATTAGTCAAGGTTAAGGATGGCGTGGGAGTAGCAACTTCACGCCCTTTAACTGGGAAGGAAGATCCATTAGCCACAAGGACACCACGATGCCTAGGAGTTACCTGATAGTCAGACAATATACCTGCGGAACTGGCCATATGGTAGGAGGCACCTGAATCAATCATCCAAGCAGACGAGGTAGTCGCCAAACAAGCACTGGGATTACCTGCAAAGGTAGCGGCAACAGGATTGGAAGAACCAGCAACCGGAGAGTGAATATACTGCTCATATTCTGCTGGTGTCATCTCAACAAGTTGCTTCTGAGACGAAGAAGACGATTTTGCTTGGGATGGATCAATAGTAGCATTAGCTACTGAGGAAGGTCTTTCATGCAATTTATAACACTCACTGCGAATATGTCATTGAATATCACAATAGTGGCAATGACGAGTCTCACGAACACCCCCTTCTCATCGCCCATATCCACCAGTCCGACCTCCATCATGGCCCCTACCACGGCCACGGCCATGGCCACAACCACGGGCTCCACTGCCACCTCGATAAGCAACAAAAACGAATTGGTCACTAGCATCAGGCGAAGATCAGGTGTTATCTTGACGCATCAAACGATTCACCCGGCAGAAAGTCTTAGACAAGGTGGAAATGTCAGTGCCAGCAAGAATCTGGGAACGGGTCGTGTCATTCAGAATCTAAACTGGCCAGAAAACACACTACTATAATCTGCATCCGTTGCTCCTAAAACTTATTGAGCGAATTAGTGAAGGGAAGAAGCCTACCAAACTCATTGGCAAGCACTTTAAATCTCATAAAGTGCTCCTGAAGGGGACGATCAGCCCGCTGAGAGTGGAAAAATCCTCGTATCACATCAAAGAGGCGCGATAAATCATTTGTGGATGAATAAATATCCTCGAGAGCCTCCTAAATTTCTTTCACTGTATCAGCGCTTGCAACCAAGATCGTGACACTGCGGTCTATTGAATTCATGATTGACTAAAGAGACGAGCATCATCTCGCATCCACATTCGGTAGGTAGGTAAACTAACATCTGGAGCATCATCAAATAAGTGGGAATCCAATTCCATTCATTGCAGAGATTTCAACACATTCTTCCACCACAAAGGATAAGCAGAAGTTTCATCAAGCTTCTCATCAACCAGCCGAGTAAAAGAAGAGAACAACTCAATTCTCGCTGGTCGCCCAGTATCCATCAGAGACTCATTAGTCCCAGAAGTCCGGATAGCAGACCCGTCTCCCCCCGATGACATCCTTATTCAAATAATAGGTATCCAAGGAAAAATCACGGATCACAACCCATAAACACATGACCCTCATTGCATCAACAAGAACTAGACAACACAGAACCTTTTGTTGGATGGAAGAAAGTCCACTTCACAGATGGCTGAAGGGACACAGTAAGGGAGAGATAGAGAGAAGTTTCGGTGTGGGTTTGTGAGTTTTTGGTGAGAGAGAGAGAGGGTTGGGAGTGAGAGGGTCGCAAGGAAGTGAAAGAGGACCGGCGAGGGTTTTGGGGCCTGTTGGCGATTGGTGGCTAGGGTTGTGGTGGTCTGGCGACTAGCGGCGACTTGCTGGTGGTGCGGTGAAGGTCTGATGGTGCGGCGAGGTGGTCGGCGAGGGTTTTGGGTGGCTGTCGGTGACTGGCAGCTACTGGTTAGGTGGTCCGGCTAGGGTTGAGGTGGCTGCTAGGGTTACTAGAGGTTCGGCGACCCTGATACCATGTTAACAGATATAATTAGGTTGAATGAAGGCGTTAACCCTAATCGGGTACGCAACAGTTTATTCATATAATAACAAGATCACATGACAAGATACGGTGTGTTCAACCACATCAGATAATAACAATAATAATAAAGTTATAATAATGATAAAGCTAACAAAAATTACATACATTTAAAAAAAAAAAAAATTTGTTAAAAAATAAATAATTTAGCATAACATAAACAATAATTTAATATAATATTTTAATTAATTAATCTAAGCAATGTTTGGGATAGCTTTTCCTGTCCCTTTTTTTGTAGCTTTTTTTCGTCTTTTCTAATTTTTTATTATTTTAGTCTATATTTTTTATTTTTTTTATTCATAATGAAAAAACGAATCTAAAAGTTTATTAATTTTGGCCAGAGTTGAAAAAAGTTATTTAAAGATGAAAAAAGCCTTAAAGTGGCTTTTTTAATGCTTTTTTAAGGCTTTTTTCGTTTTATATGGACTTTTTTTATTTTTTGATTATTTGTTTTTTACTTTTCTGATTTCACGTAACGAGAGAAATTTAAAAAGTATCTTTATTTGATCTAACGTAAAAAGATTTCACTAAAGACGAAAAAAGTCATATAAAAAGCCTTAAAAATTCTATCCGAAATAGAGCTAATTAATTTTTAGTTGCATTATGTATAATGAGATAGCTAATTTAAAAGCGATATATATTTAATATTTAATGTTTTTTACAATAAATTAACGTTGACTGAGTTTTCAAACTTTCCCTTTATGCTATATTTGAAGCTTGAATTATCATGGTTTTAAAAATTGATTGTTACTGTTATGTAACCGTTTCGGTGGGTGTCGATACCCGTTACAGCCGCTATAGCGGTGCTACTGAAATTCACAGTCGTAACGGCTGTTATGGTTATTGTAACGATTGAATCGGTAGCGTAACGGTGAAAACGGTCCGTAACGGGCCATTACAGACGTTATGCTACGAAAAAACAACTTTTTGGCATGTGAATGCTATTAATGCCTATTTTTTGCCATATCTTGGATCACTTTCACTATTTTCATCTCAAAACAACCGAGAAAGAGGCGAACCAACTGGATTAAGCAAGAATTTAGTCAGATCTACTGTATTTTGGCGATATTTTTTGATTTTCGAAAGTTTCAAACTTTCAATCTTTCGAGTTCTTCGGACTGTATTTTATAGGTTACAGTTCTTACTTTCTTCATCTTCTCTTCCATTTGATGATTCCGATCCACAATTAGCTCAGATATTCTTCATTGTGGTTATAATTTTACATTTTCGGCAATGGGTGGGTCTTGCTCTTCTCGGTCGAGCCTTATTCTTTTAGATTCGTTCACGAAGCCTTCTATTCTTTAATATCTTCAATTTCGGCAACCACTATTGTTCTGAATCTTCTTATTTTGGCATTTGCTGGGCTCTTCCCGTTAGATCTGAAGGTATAGTCTTCAAAATCTTCAGATCTTCTCCTTCTTCCATTTTCAGCCAAAATTTGAGTTAGTTTATGACTGGAATTTTATTTTTTTAAATTATTTTTTTATCTTCATTTTTTTGAAAATTAAAAATAATATACAGATCTATCCATCTATTGCTTATTTTTTTGAATTAATGTTGTATTTTTTTATTATTTAAAAGTATTTAAAAATATTTTTTAGTTAATCTCAATCTGTTAATGAAAGAGACCTGGGATTCTAGAGTCTGGATCATCTGGTGATTTTCGTCGGTTAGCTCTTAGCTGTGCTAAATTTTGATTTTTTAAAATTATTTTTATCTTAACTCTTAAAATTAAAATTACAGATCTATTGCTTGGAAGCCTTGAATACATGTTTAAGAAATATATATATAGATTTTCATCATATATATATAATATTTTTGAAAAAAATACTTGTTTAAGAATTAAAATCCATACAAACTAAATTGAAAATATTTAAATATTTAATATTTGAGAACCACGAGAAAAGTAGGTTTAAAATATAAATTTAATATGCTTTTAAAAAAATATTTGTTTAAAATCTTTATTAGTTATTTCTTAAAATATTTAAATATTTGATGTTTAAATTTAAATTTAAAGTATCCTTAATACTTCATATTCATAACTATTAAAAAAATTAAATGACATTTAAGTTGAATATTATGAATTTATGAGTTTACGACACATAATGACATAAATTCACTAATTATTTTAGAAAAATAATTAAAATTATTCAGTAAAACTAGACTTACTAGTTTAAAATTTAGGAAATATGTTAAATCATGTCTCAAAAGTAAACAAAATTCATCAAAAAACATTTTAAACTCTAATAAATATAATTTTAGAAAAAAAAAAACATACATATGAGTTCATTGTAGTTGATTTGTGCAAAAAAAAAAAAAATTCACGGCTCCAATAACTGCTACCGTTGCGCTACGACCGTTATGTCCCAAAACTGCGTCACCGTCACTGTTACCGTTACGGCAACTGCTACCGCTATTTGAAACCATGTGAATTATAGTATAAAAATAAAAACAAAAGAAGAAACAAAACAATACGTAACAAATATTTTTTGAAATAAACTAGTTATGGATTGGTATGTACCTTGTTTGGGCCGGTATTGTCTGGTACTGATTGGTACAGAGCTAAATATTTTGCGTACCAATTTTATTCGAAAATGGTTTGTACTGACCAATACAGTACAATATTCACAACCATGTCCCTAATGCCAAGCATTCAATTATAATAATAGAACACATCAAGGAAAGTAAGCAGCATTCATATGTAATGGTGGGAGGACAAAATTGTTAATCATGACATGGGGGACAAAATTGTAATTTTTCCCACATGCAGACAGGAGGGAAAAGCAGAACTCTTCCGGCTTTATTATAGTAGATTTATATATGGTCATTTGACTTTTTTTTTATTTGAAATAAAAATGAAAAAATGGTGCTAAAAATACATCTTTCATGGGCCTTTTGAAACTGTATGTAGTGTTGTGGAATTAGCGACGCTTTGAAATTGTGCAATTAGCGACGCTTTCTCATTTTATTTGACGTTTTTTTTTCTTTTAGGGCTACGAGGCTGGGGATTGAGCGTCTTAATTGTTTTTTGGATGGCTAAATATTCTCGGTTAGAGTGACCTTTTGATGAGTTGGAAGGGATGCATGCTTTTTGGGTTTTGATTTCCTCACCATTTAGTGGAATTTTTTTGTATTTTTTAATTTAATTATTGGAGGGCAATATGTGTTATGTAGGGTTGTTGGTTTGTTTTTCTTTTTTAGTTGGTGGACTTCTCCTCCAATTTTGTTGTACTTTCTACTTATATATACATTTTATTATCATTAGATTTCTTGTTGCTTATGAAAAAAAAAAACTCTTGGTGCGGATGGTTTCACTACAGCTATATTTCAAGATTGTTAGCAGACGATTAACGGTGATTTGTTGCAAGTATTTCTGAAATTTTTAAAAAGTGGGACTGTTAGTGGTGCTACCAATGCTTTCTTTATTTGTTTGATTCTTAACAAAAGGTGAATTCCTAAATTAGGGATTTTAGATCCATTAGTTTGGTCACTTCTTTGTATAAAATCTTGGTTAAAGCTTTGCCTAGAAGGTTGAGGATGTGGTGTTGCGTGACACTATCTCCAAGGCTTAGGGAGCCTTTATCAATGGTGATAACATTTTAGATGTAGTGTTGATTGTTAATGGGGTTGTTAGGGAGTACTAGTTTTTTGGGATAGGGAAGGCATTACTTTTAAGGCTGACTTTGAGAGAACATATGATCACGTGGAAAGGGGACTTTTGGACTTTTGTTTTAGAAAAGAAATGGCTGGAGAGATGGAGAAAGTGGATTCATGGTTACCTTGTCTCTTCTAAGCTATTGGTTGTTGTGAATGGCAAGTCAGGTGATCTTTTGTTTACCACTATGATGGATGCGTTGAGTATGATGTTCTTGTGGATGGGTCGTGATAGGAAGAGATTTTGTTGCCTCATCATATTTACCATTTGTAGATGATACTATCTTTTCTTTTGCTTGAGAGAAGATGAAGTAGTTAATTTTCACCTAGCATTAGACTGTTTGAGATGCTTTCTGGATGTTTCGTAGGATAGATTGAATAGTGACAAAGCTTATG
Source organism: Heliamphora pulchella (assembly GCA_032270985.1). Classification (NCBI taxonomy): domain Eukaryota; kingdom Viridiplantae; phylum Streptophyta; class Magnoliopsida; order Ericales; family Sarraceniaceae; genus Heliamphora; species Heliamphora pulchella. Next base: position 2,011,582 of record JAULJZ010000024.1, read on the forward strand.
GGTTGTTTGATCAAATCATTACCAATCTAAGTATTTGGCTCTTCCTTTAGGTGGGAATCCTAGTAGTGAAGAGTTTTGGGCACCTGGAGGGAGATTGAAAAGAGATGGGATGGGTGGAAGAATGTTTTGAATCCTGAAGTGGTAGTTTTACTTTGGTTTCATTAGTTTGGGCTAGTATACGATTTACGAACTTTCCTTGTTAACAATGCCAGTGGAGTTGATAATAAGATTGTGAAGTTAATATAAGGGTTTTTTGTGGGAAGGTGGTGGCTGGTGGAGAAGAGAGGAAAGATCACTTCTTTTTTTGTTTGTTTGTTGGGATGCATTTTCCCTCTCTAATGCAAGGGAGGTATTAGTTTGGGCCTTATTGTTGATGACAATATTGCATTGCTTCGTAAATGGTTATGGAGGTTTCATGGGAAGGAGATTCGTTATCTTGTGCATTTATTAATAATAAATATGGGCGGGCTATAGGTTAGTGGGTGCGGACTCATCTATGGCGGATAAGGTGGCTTACCGCTCTCCATGAAGATTTATCTCACAAGGTTTTTTTAAAGGCTCTTGTAGTTTAATTGTCTTGTTCAATGGGGACCTCATTTGTTGTCGGGAGGACATTTGGAGGGAAGAGAATCCATTTACTTACTCATTTGTTTCCTCTTTTTGCATCAGTTATCTAGTGCTCATAGTGCTTCAATTGCTTTATCCATTTCAACTCTAGATTTTTGAGAGTTTTCATTTTTTTTTAAATTTTAATCATCACGAGGCCAATGAATTTGTCCTTTCATTGCTTTTGTAAATATCTTTTTATGTAATGTTTCCATTGATGAGAGGCTCTCATAACTTGCCTTTCGATTTGTCTTTGGTTCAAGATGTTCAAGCTTGTGTTCCTTTGGTGCCCAAACTAGTTCCAAAGTTGCCAAACGAGGGTAAAGACTACTTCAGATAGCTTAAAGATCCTTTGGGTATGGTCTTTACTCGAGGAAGCCTTGGGTATGAAGTGACGTTGGAATCTTTGCACTTCATGTTGGATGATTGGGCGGCGAAGGAAGACACACGGCGAAGGAAGACACAAAGGCAGTTTTCAGAGGTCAATAAAGATTTTTTGCTTTCGGAACAAGTGTTATGGCCTATTTTGATGGTGTGTTCTTCCAAAAGAGACATGGCAAGTGGTGGTCTATTTACACATACAAATATGGATGCAGTGGATTACACAAACGGAAGCTCATATTAAATATAGGTTGTTGCGTGAGGGTGTTGTTAATTAATGAAATACAACCACATGTTCTTATCCACAGTTGCATTATACATATTCCTTTACATATATAGTCGTTTAATTTGAATAACTACCCCAACATGAGGACAAGTTTTTTTTTTGTTTTTAGAAGGGGAGTTTTGTGAGTGTGTGCTACCTATATCTATCAATAGGTAGTACAAGTGCTAATTGTTAGTTTGTGACATTTTGAGATTGTAAATTTGAGAGCTCGAGTTCTTGTAACCTAATTTGGGATTTTTCTCTCTCTAAAATTTGCCCCTTAGAATTGATTGCATCATTGGGGCTTATGCATAAGTTTCTGTTTTCTTTTCTGCATTTATCATGCACGTGGATCACAAGTTCTTTTAATATATTTTTTCCCTTCTTGTCATCAAATATGCTAGAGGATAGAACATTAGGAATTGAATAAGGAAGTTCAATCGTGACTAAGGTGAGCTCTATTAAAAGCTAATCAAGCTATTAAAAGCTACTTATAAAGAAAATCTTACCATTGAAAGCTATGCTATCATGTTTCATGTGGATATCTGGATATCTATCTGCCACGTGGCACCTCAAGGTTCACAAGTCAATTCTTTCGATCAAGTAGTCTTCATGGCTCAGCTCCACACTTGCCTACAATGCATCATGTTGCCTTCAATGACCAACATGGTACCCTGGGCATGGAGCATGACCTAGGAACTGCTCGGGACCAATGGAGGTATGCGGCTTGGAGGCTAGAGTAATCTGCGGTCTGCTCGGTCACCTGACTTGGGAGGTTGTTTCATACCTACCAAGTGGCATCTGCAGATGTATGTTACTCCTCTCCATATATCATGCCGATCACCTCTAGTCCCATTATATAGACCCAAAGTTTGAGATTTTATTTATTGGACCATTATGGAGGAGGTACCCGTCCTTGACACCTCGCCTCGTGATATCTATAAACGAGATAACTTCAGCCTCCCAATGACATCATCTCAACACAACATAAGCTCTCCTATCTTTGTATCTCCGTTTGGCTCTCCATTGCCATTTTCTCCCCCTCCCCCCCCCTCTCTCTCTCTCTCTCTCTAAGGCTGCCATGTACTCCACCTCCTCCACCTCCTCCACCTCCAGCGGTTCGAGTCACTGTGGTGCACTCCATCTTCCCAGGCTCTACTACTTTGGTCCATTCTAGGGTCCTACACCAACACTTATTAACTACCATATACTGTCAAAATTCTTTTATTTTATTTATTTATTTTTTATTTTTTATATTTTTTTGCCTATGGAATATCTAGATAAATAAGATAAGATGGATCAAAGATGTTTTCAATAGTAAGATTCATTCTTGTACAATTCACATCACTTCTCCTTCTATTATACAAAAGATTTCCTTTTTTTTTTGTGTGGAAAAGATCCGTATCACTAAGTATTATTTTGTGCATGGACTATTCTTCAATATCTTGTTTATTCGCAACTTTATTATCAATTATTTTGAAAACGCACATGAGTGCATGCACCAAAAAGATTGTATTAAGAAGTAAAGAAAATTGAAAATAAAAAAGAGCTACATTTATTTCACGAGTGTTGTGGAATCAACTCTTATAGGTGTATTTGACATTAACTTGAAAAATAACCAAAAAAAGAACTTCAGGTGATGAATGTCGTGTGTATTGCGTAATTAATTGAAATTAAAGTGGTGTATGTAATTACTTCTAAATAAAGTTGTCTATATGCTTTCTAACAGTCGCGTTTTGGGGGCTTCTTCATTGCTGCTTGTCTTCTCTTATCCCCTCATGAAGAGGCTGACATTTTGGGTAATATATTTAACTACATGTCTCTGCTAAAGTTTCTATTTTCTTTACTTTTGATGAAAATCTAAGAGTCGACTGATGCATCCATCACATTCTACTGTACTGGCACAGCCTCAAGCCTATTTAGGTCTAACCTTCAACTGGGGAGCATTATTAGGATGGTCTGCAGTTAAAGGAAGCCTTGACCCTGCTGTTGTCTTCCCGCTTTACATTTCTGGGGTGTTTTGGACACTTCTATATGACACAATATATGCGCACCAGGTACATATGTTATCTTTTTTAATTTTCATGCAGTTGCATACTTGCCAATATTTTTGGTAACAAATAGCCTTATGCCTGTAAAATCTGACTCTTAATTTCAAGATTTGAACTATGTTGCTCTGTTGTTAAGAAAGATTAGAGCTGCTTGTATATGTAATGATCATTTATGTTATTATTATTTTTTTTACATTTTCCTATTCCTCCCCTTTTTTGTTGAGAGAGAGGATTTAAGTCTCTTTCAAGTGTCATAATTGTGACCACATACACAGGTACAGAGTGAGAATATATTTAGGTTGGGTTGTGTGCAATATGTGCATGTGTGTCCTTGCATTTGGGGTAATTCTAAATGTTCTAAATGCACGCACATCTTTGCATTGGACACCTACCTTATATATTAAAGTACTTGTACAATATGCATTAGTACTTGTACATGTGGGTGTACAAAGCAAATGAGTATGTGCATTTAGAATCACTCTTCCATTTGGCTGTGTACCATATAGTTGCGGCCTGGGAAGTGTGCCTGTCTTGGATTTTTGCCTAGCTTAGGATGCTGTTCTTGTCATAATCTATCGGTCGTATTTCCCATCTTCGCCCAGTGTACAGGATTACCTTTTAAGTGTATGAGTGCTTTTGTGTGCTTAGGTGTCTGTGTCCATATATAGTCGGTTGTATTGAAAACCTGTTTGGGTGGTGAATGTATGAGATATTAGTCCAAGTAATTATGTAGAAATGGCTTACACCTTGCTATATGGAAAGATATTGATGGCCACACATGCAGGATAAAGAAGATGATCTAAAAGTGGGCGTTAAATCTACTGCCTTGCGGTTTGGGGATTCAACTAAAGAGTGGGTTACGGGGTTTGGGATAGCATGCATCAGTAGTCTTGCCCTTTGCGTATACAATGCTAATATTGGTATTTATCAGGCTTTTCTCTCTTGTTTGCTACTTTTTGAGTTAGATGGAATTGGCTCATAGTCTCTCTCTCTCTCTCTCTCTCTCTCTCTCTGGTTTTCTGGGTTGAGCAGGATGGCCATTTTATGCATTTTTGGCAGCTGCCTCCGGTCAATTAGCATGGCAGATTTTTAAAGTTGATCTATCATGCCGAGCTGACTGCAATAGCAAGTGGGTATTATCTTGACGTAAATCTTAGCTGTTTTAACTGTGTACATTTTGAAGGGTTTATTTGACTGATAATACTTTCGGCTCAATGTGCCTGTGGGACCCCTCTTCTATATGAAAATGAGTAGCTTCAAATTTTGAATTTTGGATGTGCTAGTTTTGATGAAAAATAAGCTATATTTAATTCCGTATTTCTTGGGAAAATAAAATCATATTCATTTGTTTTCTTATGTTTATTTAATATGTAATTACTTTTTGATTTGAATTGATACATTTTGAAATGCATTCTAATCAGGGGTTAATTGATGATACCGTTGACTTTATAGAGTCTTTGTCATGTTGCATTTATTTTTGTAGGGATTTCAACAGCACACCCCTTTTATTGTGGAAGTTCATGTTGGGAACATAATCTCCAAAACCAATTATAGTGCATACGAATTATATATATAAAAAAAATGATTTACACCCTACATGATGGAACAATAGTTATACCTTCGACATCTCTCTAATTTGATCTTGTTGCAGCACGAGTTGAAATTACGAGATGCGGTCAAACAGAAACTTGATTACTCCGCAGACTTTTAGTTGTTTTCCCATACGCCTAATCACGAACAGAGGGTGGACTCTACTTTTGGGACCCTTAACTACTCTCTCTCGGTTGCCTCCAGAAATCTTATCTCGTCAGTGATAAAAACCCTAGCTGCCAAATAACTAAAGGGACAAATAAATAGGTTACGACATGGACTTAAGGAGTAAATAAGGTTTAGAATTCTTGTGGAATTTAGAAAACCCTAATTTAAGTCGAATTAAATTTTTTATTCCATAAGTTATAATTCATGTCTCTAAAGAATTATAATTCTCCAGACTTTATTTCAAAAAATATATATCGAGTTTCTTGTTATTAAATACTTATTTTTCTTTTCACGTTAAGATTCTATATACCCGTCGATTAAATTAAATTATTTACAATTTTATCTAATTGAACGCTAATAATTTTTTTTTGAGATTTTGTACTTATTTAATGTCGGATAAAAAATTGACTTGTCGGGTTTGACATAAGCAAAACTTATAAATTTCTTCAAGAGGTATCATCAATCCGTAAATTGGGGCTTGAATTCTGTTAATAATTAATATTCACTATACGCATATTGTCGTTATCTAATTCACCTAGTGTATTAACTTATAAAAGATCTCTCTTTTATGAATTAAAATAACAAATATTAAATATACGTGTTTATTAATTATTTCGGAATTAAGAGTATAAGCACTCATAATAACTATGATGTGTTAATTGTTTTATACCCTTAGTATAAAAACAATTACTACAAGACAGTCCTGTTCAATACACACCAAGTATACTAGCACAGTGAGTTGGAACTATATCATTTCTCATAGATCAGGCAAATTTACTGAAACACTGTACTACAGTTCTACCGATAGTGTGTTCAATTTCATCTAAAGACTATGAACAAAACATGTATATTCTACAAGAATCGGTGATCTAATCCTTTGGATGTAAGCCGAACACTACAAGTCAGATCATCTATTGTGTAGAATAAAAGACATACATGCAATAATTAAATAAATAATGCTATGCAAATATTGCTCATGTAGAGTCTCATTAAAACGGAAAGACTGATTTTATTAATGAATGAAACAAATACAAAATTCATTACACAGAAATATGACACTTAGTTTATAGCCCTAACGGTGAACTCTTCCTTGGAATTGTCACCGAGAATGTTGATATTTTTTCCCCAATTTAATACATTTGCTATTTTAATGCTTGAGATCATAACTCTTAGAATGTGGACAGATATTATCTCTAATGCTACCCTGTTTCATTTTCTAATCATTCTCTTTCAAGTAATCAACGTGGAAGATTCTCACATCCTGTTGTCACTCCCCGCTCACCCAGTTTTCTTTCCTACACAGTCAATTTAATATCCAAACCATGGATAGCTTTTGTATTCTCATCCTAAGAACTGTAATTGTTCTGCTGATTCCAGTATTCGTGTCGATACACACACACACACAGATTTTAATCTACATGTTGATGCATATGTTTTTCCTTAAATCATCAATGAAGATACGTGTGTATTCATCATACAGTAAATAGGATTCCAATGAAAAGGTTATGAAAAGCCTCGCATTTAGACTCTTTATTCCCACCAATGATATAGGGTTTATTGTTTTTTGAATTATAAGTTCAAAAACTTGTAGCCAGAAGTGTATGGATTATTGGCTTAAGCTCAACAGCCTTAGTGGATGTCTTCTATGTGTCACATCAATTTTAACTAAGGAATGTTTCTCGAGCTCAGGTATGGGAAACTCAGTCATGTGCTCGACGTGCTCGACTGAATATGCAGATTTCTTAGTCCAAAGGGAGGCTTTACAAGCTATGTATCTCGCTATCGTCGATTTAAGTGCCCTGCTCTTATCTTGGGTTCTTACTTAATGGAATGAGGCGTCCCTTGTTCATTATTTCTTAATACTCCCTGTTTCCCAGGAATGCATGCTCTAACAATTGGGTAGACTCAAGATGTACCCTGCATGCATTCCTCTAACAATTGGGTAGATTCAAGATGTACCCTGCATGATTCCTAGTTTATTGATTGTTTCTCTTGCTTTCCCTTATGGCTACTTTTCAACATAGCTATTGTAACACATTATGAGCCAGATTCTAAAGGTGCTGGAGTCGTTAGTACTTTAGTATGTAAACTTGGTGCAAGTTGCTACCAGGAGTTCGTCCTGTCATAATGTGGACACAAATTAAACAGGGTATAAATCTCCTGATTTTGCGTATCTGCCTATTTTTAGTTTTGACTCTTTAATCATTATTCACAATCATTGTTTTAATGCGTTGAAGGTCAAGTATTTGGTTATTTGGCTCAGTTCAAGTACTTGTTACTACTTTACATAAGGCTGGAGAATATTGACTTGCTTATTCCCTTTACATTTCTTTTTGCCAGATTTGTCTCGAATAAATGGTTCGGTGCTATTATTTTCAGTGGGATCTTAGTTGGAAGACTTGTATCATAATGGTATAGTTACTTTTTAGAGCAGTTATTGTGAAACTCGAGGAAATTTCATTGAATTATGGGTATTACTCTCAGCATCATTTTTTCAGTACTCGGTAAAATATCTAATGCATTACCTTGAAGTGCATATGATTTATTGCGGGTTTGAATACTGACTGTTCAGGGAAAGAGATGCTAAACAAAATTAAGGGAGTGATTTGGTAAGTTTACTTCCACACTTATTTCTCTTTTTTGTGTTTTTACTTTTTTGGTAGTCTCTCTTTCTCTCTGTCCCTTCTTGAAACACATGTGCAACGGATATTCTCTCATTTTAAATTGTGTAACTGTGATCCAAGATTGGGAAATGTGTGATTCCCAAGTGCCGGAAGTTTAGGCTAGCTGGATAATTTTCCTTCGCAATTCGTTTTTTCCCTTAGCTTGCTTTTTGCGTTAGCGTAGAAAATATGGGAGGTGCAGCTCCCGTTTTTTCTTTTCTTTTCTTTTATGAGGGGTTAACTTGTTCTTTTATTTATTTTATTCTTGAACCTAAGAATTAGTTTTGTTTTTTGTATTTCCTCTGTGATTGGAAATTATTATATTTACTAAAGAAGTGGACGGTGGGAAGATTGAGTTAAAGGCACTATAGCCAACTGGGGGAAGCAAACCCATATTGCCGACCCCAAGTAATTCAAACAACAGCTTGTTACATTGAGAGTGTGGACTGTGGAGCCAAAAATTAAACAAATTGGTAATTATAATATATAGTATCATCATTATACATACAAGTTAATGGATTATACTTCTGTTAAATCAAGTTTCAGATGACTTCTGAAGCTTAAGTGTCAATCATGATATATTTAGTATGTCAATCAGGATATATTTTGCCGTAATTATGGCTTAATTGTACAGATTATTCTTTCTTTTTGGTAGGTTAGATTGATACTAATGGCTGAATTTCAGCATTGTATTTAGGATGTATTTAGGCAACAATTTTGTATATATATATATACAGTGGAACCTCAAAGAGGGAGGTATTTAGAGAAAGAAAAATATTGTTATGGTATTAGAGCCTACCTTTGCCACCATTGAATCTCTAAAGCCCTATCCAGCCCACCAACAGCCGTTGAAACCCTAGGCAGACCCATTGACCAGACTCGCCGTCTCCAGTCGCACACCCATGGAGGCTCATTGACCCTCGACGCACTCTCAGGGAGAGTCGCCGCCCTTCATCGCTACTCCAGGAAGCCTCGTCGACCTTTGTCGCACATCCAGGAAGGCTCGCCAACCTTCCTCTCACCTCCAGCGAGGCTCGCTGCTCTTCGACAACCTTCGTCGCTGCTCTTTGTCACCTAGGAAGGCGTCGACTTGCATCGCACCTCCGCTGACTCTGTTTCTGGTCCACTGGTTTCCATCGACAACCCCTCTGGTCGCGTTGGCTCTGGTTCTCTTGGCTTTTGGTTCTCGAGTTTCTGGTTCTCTTGGTTTCTGATTTCTCTCGCCTCTTGGTCGACAGATCTTAGTTTGTGGATCTCTTGGTCGACAAATCTTGGTTTGCTTTTCGTGGATCTTGGTCGACAGATCTTGGAGGTTTATACTGGCGAATATTTTGTTATTGGCGAATATTTTGTTATTCTTTTGGTTTTTAGAATTGCAGATCTTGTTATTTGTAATTTTATTATGTCTACCAGCGAATATTTTGGGGTTCGATTTATTGAAAAAAATTATTGCGCTTGGGAATTTCAGTTTCAATTATTTGTTATGGGAAAAGAATTATGGGGTCATATCGATGGGAGTGATTCTGCTCATACGGACCGTAAAGAGCTGGCTCAGTGGACGGTTAAGGATGCCCGTGTGATGTCCTGGATTTTGGAGTCTGTCAATCCTCAGTTTGTCCTATATCTGAGGCTGTACAAGACTGCTCATAGTATGTGAGAATTTTTGAAGAAATTTACAACCAGGATCACACAACAAGACGTTTTGAGTTGAAAAATGAGATCGCCAATTACAGTTAAGGGAATCTCTCCATCCAAGAGTATTTTTCTGGATTTCAAAATTTGTGGAGTGAATTTACTGATATTATTTATGCCGAGGTCCCAGCTAGATCTCTCGCTGCCCTTCAGGAGGTCCATGAACAAAGCAAGAGAGATCAGTTTCTTATGAAGTTACGAATATAATTTGAGGCCATTCATTCCAATTTGATGAATCGTGATCCGTCTCCCTCTTTGGATGTGTGCTTTGGGGAATTACTTCGTGAAGAACAACGCATTGTAACACAAGGTATTTTTCAGTAAAATCCTATGATCTCTAATGACGTTGCCTATGCATCTCACGGGAAAAGCATGGGAAGAGATATGCGGAAGGTCCAATGCTTCAGCTGTAAGGAATATGGCCATATTGCTGCT
>JAULJZ010000024.1:2030511-2050908 GCA_032270985.1 Heliamphora pulchella
TAATTATACTTAGATTTATTTCTAAAAGCTCACTAAAACTTTTTTTTTTCAATTTTGTTACTTATTTTAGAAAAAAGCCACTTTAAGATTTTTATAACAGTTTTTTTTTTTTTTAGTGGGCTTTTAGATTTGTTTTATTATAAAGAAAGAAAAAATTAAAAAAAAATTAGACCGATCAAAAAAACAAAAAAGATTAGGAAAAAAAAGAAAGAAGTTTATTAACTTTTAAATTGTTTTTTTTAAGTTCGTTAATTGGGTAAAAAGTTAAATTTTTTTGTTTTTATTGTTTTCCCTTCTCATACATTAAATGTACAGGGGTGACGCTATGTGTTGAGGTATAGGGTCAATTGACCCCATAAAATAATTTTTTAAAAATTATTATTATAGTAATTTTTTAGTTGATGTATAATTGTCCTTATTTAAAAAATATAATTGATTCCATAATAATATAAAACACTACAATTATCTTCAACGTACGCTCTACACTAGATTACTTCTCTTAAAATTTTTATTCCAAACATAAATAATATATTTGTAATTCTTGAAAAATTATACCACAAAGTTTCATAAACTAAAAATTAAATTATACTACAACCGTTTTATAGAATTCAATATCAAATTAATTTTTTGTGTAGTTTGATTTAATGATTACATATTAGAAATGATATTTTTGATACCATTGACACCTAAATTATTATATACCGATTTTAAAATATAAAATGTTGTCGAATACAGTTGTAAAAATTCATGTATTTATAATTTTTTTTGTCAAAACAACAATATAATTATAGTAAAAGTATTTTCTACTTGTTAATTGATACGTGTAATTTATTTTGTAGTATGCTAATAATTGATGATTTATTATTAATTAGCATAAAAATTATTATGTTATAGAATAAATAGAATTTAAAATTTTGAATGACCCCATCAATAAAAACTTTTGAAATCCAAATATATAAGAAACTCCTCATATATCACAAGATGATAATATTTTTATACACAAACATACTATCAGAAACTTCTTGTATATTACTATATGAGAATATTCTTATATATATACATGTTATGAGAAAATTTTTAATATATCATAAGATGAGAATATTCTCACACACATGCTATGAGAAATTTCTTATACTCATATCCACATTTATATTGATCAGCACCATTCCCACTTCCTGGACCGAGCGCCACTGCCAAGTACGACTTGATATGAAAAACTTCTCATACGTGCTTATTCCGAACACTGAATGTCAACCCATTTGATGTAAAGTGTCAGCACAAATAGTATAAGGTGTCGACTCATTAGTCATGAAGTGTCAATACTTACCTTTTTAGAAATAATTAAAACATAATTTTTTTAAATTAATTTAATTAAGAAAATAAATTATAAAAATCATCAAAATTTAATTAAAATGCCATTGGACTAACAAAACCTAACAACTAAGAACTGTGTTAACTTTAAAATTATGAAAAAATATAAATATAAATTCCTAGCTAATAATTGCTAAAAAAACTTAATAAATTCGTTCAAGTTAACTTATTGATTTAAAAGATAACAAATTAAGTTAATATTGTTGGAGGGCAATCTCATTCTTAAGATTGTTGAGAGAAATTCAACGCCATAATAAAATATATACATGCTCGGTGATCTAGAAAATACATCTTTATTAATATACAACGATTACAATGAACTGAATTACAGAAAAATGAAACAACAGAAATAACAGAAATAGAATATGCAAATCGAGTCCTGCAATCGTAATTTCCTTAAGAAAGATTCACCGCCTACCGAGGGTGTTGTAAATTTTCTACTAGCGTCACTCTCCCAGGATAAAATAGCTGACACGATCGTTGGAACACCACCAATGATCAACTACGAACGTACCCCGTCTGCATTTCTCTCTCTTACACTCACAGTTTTGGAATCTGTCTGTATCTCTCATCTCTCACCTCTGCTGTGTTTTTCTCTTTTTTGTGTGCTGCTGTTCTCTGTATTTTTTTCCTTTTTCTCTGTTTCAGAAAACTGAATGGGATGACAGCATATATAGACTTTCTATCATGGAGGGGGTTACAAAGAATCAATAGCCATGAATGGTATTGATTTCCAGGATTGAATGGCCAATTCAATTGCAATTAAATTCTGCTATTGAATTCTGGAATTCAATGTCCAATAAATTCACAAAATTTCAGCAAATATTTTAGCAATAAACTACATAACTTATTTTTAAAAATAAGACAGCTCAATAAGCTAATTATTTTTTAGCTTAAGGTGAACAAAGTAAAAGAAAAATTAATAAGTCATGAACTTCTGACTCAATTTATCTATTTTCTTATTCTTTTAAAACTATTATAATTTTTATATATATCAGTTAAATGTTCTCTAGTCTTGTTTAAATAAAATTATAAGTGTGCATGATGTTACTTCTTTTTTATTTTCTATTTTTGCAAAATCAAACAAAAAATTAAATATAATCACACTGGTTTTTTTTTTTTTTTAAATTCTTACATTCTTTTGCTTATTCTCTTTTCTTCCACATTTGTCCTCAATACGTCTTATGTACATATTTGATGTTCTTACTCAGATTATATATATATATATATATATATATATATATATATGTGTGTGTGTGTGTAAAATTTATTGTGTTAATCTTTTTCACATTTTTTTACAAAATTTCTCTTGGTTAATTTCTTCATTTCTTTTGTTTATTCACTTTTTTCCACACATTTTAAACGCATCTTAAGTTGATGTTTTATAATAGGGTAAATTACACTGACCTCCCGTGAGATTTAGCAAATCATCAACCACTTCCCATGTGGTTTCAAAAACATCATTAATCTCCCCTGAAATTTTAATTTTAATATCAATTAAACCCCACCGTTAAAATATTTAACGAAAACCATCATTTCTACCCTTAAACCATTCTCAAAACCACCTCACTCCTCAAAATCCCCCCCCAAAATCCCTCAACCCCCAAAACCACTCGAAAACCCCCCCACCCCCCAAAACCACCCTCAAACCCCAAAACCACCCTCACCCCCCAAAAACCACTCACAGATCTCAAAACCACCGCCCAAACCCTTATCCCGCCACCGCCGGCCCCCACGCAGCCGCCACCACTGCCCCAATCCCTCACTAACCTCCCCTGCTCTCTCTCTCGCTCTCTCTCTCTCTGTATGCATGTATATATGTATGTATATATGGGTTTGTGTATATGATGTTACTTCTTTTTTTATATGAGAAGTTTTTTAGTGTAAAAATATATTTGTTTAGAATTTTTCTTACTTACATTCTTTTGCTTAGACACTTTTTTCCATACGTGTTCTCTACACATCTTATATTGATGTTTTATATTGTTATTCATCTTATATATAAAAGGATTTCATTGTGCTATTTTTTTACAATGAAAAATTTCTGATTTTCTTTTGCTTATTAATCACTTTCCTTCAATGTGTTCCCAACATATCTTAAGTTGATGTTTTATACTATCAGTCATGTTATATATACAAAAACTTATTGTTTTAATTTTTTCATACTGAGAAATTTGTCATATATTAGTATTTATTTTAGGGTAAATTACACTAACCTTTCCTAAGATTTTTGTCAAATACAGTTAAACTCACACATTTAAAATAATTACATTGCCACCCCTTGGTATTTAATTTTGTACTACATTTCAGCTCACACCGTTAGTCAACTAACGATTGACCAAGAAAGTTAACTATTACAATTTTTTGTTTCCATATTTTCCCCTCCCAAGCCATGGAAACATTTTACCCAACAAATGATGTAAGAAAAAGTTCGTACTTTGCATTATTTTTTATTTAATTTTTAAATATATTTTTATAATTGAATCCGTTCATTACGTAAATTTCGTCGAGTTTGTTATTTATTAAAACATTTAAGTTGATCTGATACCTGTAACTAAGTGATCAAATAATGATAATTTATAAATAAATAAATAAAAATTATAAATTTAAAAACAAATTATTAAACAAATGTTATTCAATCATTTACCTACATGTATTGGATCGATTTAAATTTCTTATATGAATAACAAATTCGACGAATTCTACATAATGAACCAATCTGATTATAAAAATATATTTAAAAATTAAATAAAAAATAATACACAAATTAAAGAGTTCGGCAAATAAGCTTATGTTAAGAAGCATAATAGAAGAAGGAAGCGAAGGAGGGCGTGAACCACGCCACGCCGCGACCACCGCCGCTGGCCTCTACGTCCACAGCACTAGTCCACCACCACGCCGCCACCATCTCTGATGTCGCCGACCCGCTGCCGCTCACCACTGACTACCTGGGAGATGGAGAAGGAGAGAGATACACATGGGAGATGGAGAAGGAGAGAGAGTGCGTATATATATATACACACACACACATAGAGAAGAGAGAGATGACAGAGAGAGTTAGAGAGAGAGAGAGAGAGATATGGAGGGAGAGAAACCAGCAGTGGAAGTCGTCGGAGGGGACGCCAGCGGCAGTGGGTGGTGTCATCGATGGTGGTGTGGCATGGCGATGGTGTCGCAGCTGGGGGAGAGAGAAAGTGACTGAGGGAGAGAGAATCGATTGGGTTGGAGAGAGAGAGAGAGAGAGAGAGAGAGAGAGAGAGAGAGAGAGAGAGAGAGAGAGACGAGGGAATTGGGTTAGGGGGAAGAGAGAGAGAGATTGAGGAAATTAGTTTGGGGGAAGAGAGAGAGAGAGAGAGAGATTCAAGGAATTGGTTTGGGGGAAGAGAAAGAGAGAGAGAGACCGGGGGAATTGGGTAGGGGGAAGAGAAAGGGAGAGAGGGAGAGAGAGAATGGGTTGGGGGAAGAGAGAGGGAGGGTATTTTTGTAATTTAATTTTTTTGTTAACACCGTTTAAAAGTAATTAACGCCAAGGGGTGGCAATGTAATTATTTTAAATGTGTGGGTTTGATTGTATTTGACCGAAACTTTAGGGGAGATTAGTGTAATTTACCCTTTATTTTACTAAAAATTAAAATCATTAAAAGTGAGAAAATTAAATAATGAGAAATTTCTCATCTCTATTTTAAGGTAAAATGAAATTTCTTTCAAATTTTAAAAATATTATTAAAATAAGTTCTAAGCATTTCTCCTTTTTTTCAAAAAGATTACAATAATATTAATGTAATCAATTCGTTTTCATTACATGAATGGTCACTGAAAAAAATATGCAACAGAATAAAAATAACATCAATCGTTCAATTATTTTAAATCTAACCAATTGCAAGCAATAAAAAATCAATCACACATAGTAAGAGTCGCGATTTTTAAGTGAAAAATCTAACTCGGAAAATATTATGGGACTAATTTAAGTCCAGATAAATCAAGCATTTGAGGCGTTTGGCAAAACTTCATGCTACAGGTTTTAGCTTCCTGCTACTAATTTTAATTATATGCTACAATCTATTCCAAACACTCTTCAACTTCTACTAAAAATTATAATTATTTTTTTCTTTTATTTCAGTTATAAATTACAATTTTTACCAAATACTCATAATTTCGGTTACAAATTACAATCTATAAACTACTAGTTTTAGTAATACCAAATACCACCACTATACCAATGAATAGTTACAAGACACTTAGGCCTCTACCTAATCTCGCTTGCTATCGACAGGGGTCGACCTTAGGATTTAGGGGGCCTAAAGCAAGCTTTTAAAATAAGGCTTTTTAAATTTTTTTATAAATTAAAAAATAAATAACAAAATCAACTCAAAAATTAATAATAACTAAATATAAATGCTTAAAATTCTTGCGGGCCCTAAAAAATAAATATCAAAATTTAGATAATCTATATTTAGTATTCATCACACATAAAAATTAAATATCAAAATCACCATACACAAAAATTAAATATCAAAATATCCACACAAAAAGTTATCATTCACGCATAAAAAACTCAGATTCTCATAAGATTATTTAGAGCTTACTCATAAGAACTTACCTTGAACAGCTGAAATTGATATGAAAAGAAACGGCGGCGAGCGACCAAGAGCGGCGATGGCTGGAGAGCAAGAGCGGGAACGACGACGACTGGCTGTGAGCTGCTGTAAACGAGGCTACGAGAGCGGCGGCGATTGATACTGAATGAAGATAAGAATTACCAGAGGTCCAGAGCAAGGTCATTTCAATTTTGTTTTCAGCTAAAAATTGAAATGAATAGAATTAGTTAGTCAATTAGATAGAGACAGGCTCAATTGGGTTGAATGAGAATTAGTTGCGGCTAGGCCTTATTTTCTAATTGGGCTTTAGAGAAAAATTATATTGATACTATATATAAATGCTTAAAATTTTTGGACCCTAAATTTTTGTTCAAAAATGGGAGTCTAAAGCTATGGCTTTAGTGGCCTTAGGCCAGGGCCGGCCCTATTTGCCGAATTCATCTATATCGTTCTCCGTACTTGATCACTACCACACCGAATCTTTAGTACTTCATCAAAGTATCGATTTTTCTATACTTTACTCCGATAGAATCCACCGATAGCTACCTTCAAAATCTACCATAGCTAATCTTTTGAATCCACCTATGACATTGAAGAATAAATTTAAATTTGAACTTTTGACACTTGAGAGAATTGATGAACTATTAAACTGATTTGATCCTTTTATGATCTGTATTTTTTCTCACATTTTGAAATTTAGAAACGACTCTTATATTTATGGAAATGAACAGTATATCCAACAATTTAAAACTCAAATGAGCTGGGACTATCAAGCGCTTGCTCAAGCGAATTTCTCACTGCTCGAACGGTGACATGGTAGAGACGAATTCTACACTGTGCTCAAAGCTGCTTCACTTTGTTGTATTTCAGACTTCGAGTATTTGCATATTGGCCTTCTAGATTAATATAAATTGTCAACACAATCAACTAATTAAGACTTGTACTACAAAACAAACTCTTAAGAACAAAAGCAATTCTTTCTATAAATAACGTCTAGAAATTTAAACGACTCAATTTCAAACATACATAGGAGTTTTATCATGAATCAAATACCGAAGTACAAAGACAACTTAATTTCTTAACAATCATAGAAATTTTACATTAATTAGAAATTAACAAACTTAACAAGACTCAAAGTCCTAGCACTCTCATACGTGGAACAAATAAACTATAGATGAAATTTTTTTCATGTTTTATATTAATGTATAAAAGCAATTTCATACTTTACAATAAGATAATTAAAGTATTGCATTATCTTTAAGAATATACATGAGAAAAACCCTAAAAAATTTATCATATATGGATCTTCCTTTCATAATTTGCATAAAGGTATCGATTATTTGTCTTTATATAAATTTTTTTATAAAATTAAGAAATCTCTGGTTGTGTTAAAAAGTTCATAAACACTCGGAAAATTCTCATTTTACATCAAAGTATATATGAGAAAAATCTCAATGTTATAAATGATAATTTTTATTATTTGAATATTAACATTGCAATATTGCCCTAAAAGTTTTACTTCAATTAAAAAATTATTAAAATTCTAATATTTTAAAATCCTAAATATCACTTATTCAAAACATGCAAGCAAATATTGAAGATTAATGATCTAATTGGATTTTTTTAAAAGAACATTGAAAAAATATTTTTAAAATTTTTTATTTAATATAATTTTTTAATAAATCTCAATGAGCAAATATAAAAAAATATAATCTTTAAAAATAAACATGTACAACAAAAGTTATATTAATTTAAAGTTCAAATTACAAAAAATAAAAATAAAAAAGCTATGCCACTCTAAGAGCCAACACATAATTCTAAGGAAACATTTATTGAAGCACCCTTTTAGTACTAGTTATATTACTTCTCTTATAAATTTAACTACACTTCAATTATATAGGTAATTTTATTCAATTTTTCCGGTAATAATAACATTTCTCATAATATTAAATGATAAAATTATCAAAAACAGAGGGATACTGCCACTATTTCTTTAGGCACAAGTAAACTCTGATAATTCATCGGTATTTAATATTTTTTAAATTAGTAATTTATAAATTATAATTTGTAATTTATAACAAAAATTATTATAATTAGATAAAAATTATAATTTATAATTAAAATAAAATAAAAATAATTATAATTTATAATAAAAATAATAAATATTTTTAAAAATTTATAATTTATAATTAAAATTAATAACAAAAATTAAAAAGGTACCAGAGTAGTTTTGGCACCAAACACTTCCACTATGATTTGTCTTTCTTCTTTTCTTTTGGTATTTTCAAACTGTAGTCACGTTTGGGCGCGTAGAAAATAACCATTCCACAAGAAAGTAAAATTTAGTAAAGAAGGAAGTCCAACAGTGGGCCTTCAACAGGGAAGATGAAAAGACTTTTTTCTTCATTGGGGTCTCTTAACCTGGAAGATGAGAAGACTTCCTTCTTTATTGGGTCTAACCAAACTCTCATTTCTCACATTTTCCCAAGCTCTCTCTTTCCCATTTGATTTCTGAATTTGTTTTCTCTGAAATGCTCAACCTATAGATATAGATATAGATATAGATACAGATCATTCTTTCTTTCAATGGGGGGTAAGCAAAGTGCATGTACTGCCAGATTCCTAGGTTGATTTCCTTTGCTACCTTTTCACTTTCTTTCTTCATCACCAAGAAAACCCATCTCTCTCTCATCCTACTTTTAAGTTTTAAGTCTCTCTCTCTCTCTCTCTCTCTCTATTTTTTGACTTTTCTTGTTGTAACAGATAATATACAGACATATATAACCAATCGGAAGGAAGTGAATAGAGAAGAGGGAAAAATGATGATGAAGAAGAGAGGGGATTCTTCGGAGAAGAAGAGAGCGGGGCCTCAGGACTCATGCTTTACTGATTTGGTGTTTTCATGGTCGCTTGAAGACATCTTCAATGATAATCTTTACAAGAATCAGGTGTGTTTTATGCTCCATTGGCCATTCCATCATCTTCAAGCGACGAACATAGGATTTTAATTCACGGGTAAAATTGTTCTTATATTAGATTTTCATTAAAAAAAAATCCTTTGATGAGACTATATAATCTTGTTTTAAAAAAAAAACTATATGATATTAAAATATTTCAAATTTAATACTACTATAATTATGAAAAGATCTTTTCGAAACTTAGGAGCTGTCTCCCATCCATCCAGTGGCAACTCAAGCACTTTTTAGGCCGCAAAAAACATAGTAAGCCTCAAAATTTAAATAATATAATTTTTTAACAAAAATTATCTTTTAAATACGAAACTATTATTTACATCTCTATACTCAAGTTTGCTAATTACATATTTATTAAGATTATTGTTTAAGAGCGAATTAAATCTTCAACCCTTGTGCTCGTGCTTTTTACATTTAGTGTAATGTACTCATTCAAATTTTTTAGTTGACCTATTTATAAGTGAAAAGGATACAATCTATAATAAAATAATATAACTTGGTGAGTAATAATTAATAACACTTACTTGCCTCAAATTATCAAATAATCATAACTTACAGTTAAAACAATAATAATCAATTGAACATGACGCTTTTTTTTTTCAAATTTATGAACATTTAAGTATAATACATATAATAAAAATATATGTTGTAATTTGAAACACTAATTTTGAATTTTATCAAGTATAATTATAATAGATATATCATAATAAATGATGCCATTCCTTTAGATGCGGTCCTAAGCAAGTACACGTGGTTAAGCCACCTTTGCATTCGTCCGTTTGGGTTCTCTATATGTATTTGAGTTCAACTAAACAAAGTTAAATAGAAAGATAATAGGTTGGGAGGCTTGAGAGAGTGGCTTCAATGAGGGTGATCCTTCCTGCTAAAGAAATGTACTTCCTTTTCCATAAACCTAACCTTTGCTTGAACTTAGTTATCAGAGGCTCCCAGCACTTTGTTAATCTAGGATTAACTCCCACAGGTAATCCCAAAAATTTGAAGGGAATTGAACCAACTTTACACTTTAAAGCTGCTGCCATATCCTGAATTTCTTCCTTCTCTAAGCCTACCCCACAAACCATGCTCTTAAAGAAGTTTATCTTCAACCCTGAGACAAGTTCATAGCATCTCAGAATGCACTTAACAGCCTTTAACTCCTCCTTATTGGCTTTGCAAAACAATATAGTATCGTCGGCAAATTGAAGGTGTGTGATAGGTGTAGTACCAATGGAGATGCCATGAATCAAACCCTGCTATTTGGCTTGCTCAAGGAGAGCATTGAGGCCCTCTGCTGCAATAATAAATAGGAAAGATGAGAGAGGGTCAACTTGCCTAATACCTCTTCTCATTGAGAATTGCTCTGTTGGGGAACCATTAACCAAAATAGACATAGAGGCTGTTGATAAGCATTCATAAATCCAGCTGTACCATTTTCCTCCAAAGCCCGTGAGTTTAAGCACATGTATAAGATAGGCCCAGTTAATAGAATCATATGCCTTTTCAAAATCAATCTTAAGAATCACCCCCTTGCCTTTGGATTTTCTCCAAGAATTTATGACTTCGTTAACTATTAAGACCCCACCTAAGATCTGTCGTCCTTCCAGAAAGGCAGACTGTTTGATGTCAATAACTTCATGGATAACCTTTTTCAATCTGGCAGCCAAGACTTTGGCCAAAATCTTGTACAGAGATCCAACCAAACTTATTGGTCTGTACTCTGAAAGAGACTGAGGGTTCTTAGTTAATATGCTTTGTTATTAATATCGCTGCCTCTTTTGAATTGACATTATTATATCTTCATGTTATTAATTAAGCGTAAATGGAGATGTATAAATGATCTAAGTTTATATTTTCGCTTTAAATGATTTTGGTTCTTTATAGAATTTCATGAAACCATTACATTCACACTGCCCACACTGTTTTTTGGCTGCAAGCTTTAGATTCTATTTTCTATTGTATTTGGTTTTTGTTTGATTTGTTTTCATTTTTTGATAAACGTTGAAAACATGTTTGAAAATCTGTTTCCAAAAACTATTTTTATAATTTTTTTTTCCATAAAATCATGCTTTTCAAAAAACGCCAAATATATGTTTTCAAATTTTCAAAAAGTTTTTTTTTTTTTTTTCACAAAAATGAAAGCAATATGAAAATGAGGTGTATTCAAACTTTTCATTGTTTTAGTTACCGAAAACACGAAAAGCGAAAACAAATGGAAACAAAAACAATTCCAAATGCACCAAATATGCCTTAGAATGCTATTGTTGGTTATGAATGTAAATTGCTAAACTAAATTTAGTGGAGTAAAGAGTCCAGGATGGTCAGTCAGGCATGGATTCCAGGGTATTGTTTGAAGGATAAAGAGACCTTGATGGTCTGGGTTCCACTCAAATTTCTTTATCCTGAGAATAGACTCTATGGGGAAAGGCGGAAAGCATAGTGAAGGCAATTTTTTTGGTGACTTAGTTGCTAAATTTCTTTTAAATTCCACTTCTTAATTATTCGAGTCTTTAATGGTGCTTTACATTTTCATGGAATAGTGAACCCAATTTAATTTCCTATTAGTTATATGTAATAATATTATACACACACCCACATATATGCATTCAAGCCTTTTATTTGATGTCAAAGTATAATTTAACTAAAAACTATTTACTTAATTAAATGTCTCTATCAAAGGATTTACTACCTTAATTATTCTTATGTGCAGTCAGCTACGGCTTTGTGTAACCATGGTTCATTTTGCTTTATGCTCATCCATTCGTTTCTGTTGTCATCTTATTAATAGGTCTTTACATAATAATGTTGTAAAATCAAACCTTTTCTGCCATGGGGGACTTCAGTCTACACTATGACTTTCATTCAACATTAATTTCGTTGTTTCTAGGTGGAGAAGATTCCAGATTCATTTCAAGCAGTGGAAGAATACTTTAGTTCATTTGTTTTCCCTTTGTTAGAAGAAACACGGGCAGAACTAGCTTCCAGCATGGAGATTATTGATGGAGCACCTTTTGCCGAGGTGATCTCCCTTGATGAGTCCAAGTCACATGGGAAGTCTGAATATGATGTTAAGGTTGATTACTGGAGAAACAAATTTAGCGACCGTGGCAAGGAGCCTTACAGAACCTTGCCAGGAGATGTCTTTGTCATTGCAGTTGCAAAGCCTGAAACTATATCCGATTTACAACGGGTTGGAATGACATGGAGTTTTGCATGTGTCACTAATATCACCGATGATGATAACGAAGGTGATTGTTCGTCTACTCATTTTAAAGTTAAAGCAGCTAGAGATGTTGAAGTCAAAGATGGAAAGCGGGATTCACTTTTTGTCATTTTCTTGTTAAATATAACGACCAACAGAAGAATATGGAATGCATTACGTTTGCGCCAAAATCTGAATATCATCAAGGAAGTTCTGTGCACTAATTATGAGGTAAGAATTGTGACTAGATTTGTCACAAGTTGGATAGTTGAGAATCCCTTTTATTTGCACGGATATGACCCTGGCTATGGAAACTTGAATCTTCCCCTCACTATAATTCTATTGTGTGACTTTCATATATCTCCTCGCTTTTGGCTTTTCATTTAGTTTCCATAGTGAACATGAAGTTTATGAGTAGAATGTCTACTTGAATTATGGTTAGCTCTTATTGATTGTTTGAATGTGGAAAACAGGTTCTGGCGGATTGCGAAGAGTGTTGTGTTTATAGCAAGAGCCTATTGACTGGAAGTTCTGGGATGAGTCTGTTGTCTAACTTGAATGAATCCCAAACTGAGGTAATCTTGGCTAGCCTGAATGAATCCCAAAAGGAGGCAATCTTGGCATCTCTTCTTAGAGCTAAATGTAGCCACAAGTCTACAGCAGAACTTATATGGGGCCCACCAGGGACTGGGAAAACCAAAGCAGTTAGTGTATTGCTTTTTACCCTTTTAAAGATGAACTGCAGAACACTTACATGCGCTCCTACAAATATAGCAATAACCGAAGTGGCTTCTAGGGTGTTAAAGTTGGTAAGGGAGTCATTTCAAGTTGAGTCCGCCGAAGGTGCCTTATTTTGTTATTTGGGGGATATTCTCTTATTTGGGAACAAGAATCGGCTGAAAGTTGATTCTGAAATTCAAGAGATCTATCTAGATTATCGTGTTGACAAGCTTGCAGAGTGTTTAGGACCACTAACCGGTTGGAGGCATTGTTTGACTTCCATGATAGATTTTCTTGAAGATTGTGTTTCTCAATACCATGTTTTCATTGAAAATGAAAAGATCAAAGAAAAAGAACATAGCGATCAAGATGAAGTTCAAAAGGCAGAGTTCAAATCATTTCTTGAGTTTGTGAGAGCCAGATTTGAATCTACTGCACCTTCCCTGAGGAGATGTATATTTATATTCTGTAAACATTTACCAGGAAGTTTCATTTCGGAAAATAATTTCCAGAAAATGCTTTCTGTCATCCGGTACCTCGATTGTTTGGAAATGTTGTTGTTTCAAGAGAATGTGGTTTCTGTAGAACTCGAGAAAATCTTTTCACATCAGGACTCATTTGAAGATTTTTCTGAGGTTATTGGGGATACAGCATCCCTGATGTACATAAGGAGGGAGTGCATTTCTGTTCTAAAAACACTTCGAGTTTCTCTTCAAGGCCTTGACCTGCCAAGTGCTATGAACAAAGATTCAATTAGGGACTTCTGTTTTCAAATGGCTTCCTTAATTTTCTGTACTGCGTCAAGTTCATATAAGCTGCATTCAGTGGAAATGGAACCGCTGAACTTGTTAGTCATTGATGAAGCTGCACAACTGAAGGAGTGTGAATCAACTATACCCCTTCAGCTGCCAGGCCTGAGTCATGCCATTCTCGTTGGTGATGAGTGCCAATTACCAGCAACAGTTAATAGCAATGTAAGTTGATCCTATCGGTCTTATCACCTGACAATTGTGAGGAGAAAAGGATTCTTATATAGTTTTTTCTAGAAAATTTTGTATTCTTTTTCTTTTTGTCCCCCATTTTCTATTAACATTTCCCAAATATTGATTTTATGCATGTTGGTGAGCAGATTTCTAGCGAAGCTGAGTTTGGAAGAAGCTTATTTGAAAGATTGAGTTCGTTGGGTCATTCTAAACACCTACTTGACATGCAGTACAGGATGCATCCGTCAATAAGTTACTTCCCAAATTCGAGATTTTATTTCAACCGCATCTTGGATGCACCACAGGTTAAAAGTAAAAGTTACGAAAGGCATTATCTTCCAGGACCAATGTTTGGTCCTTATTCTTTCATAAATGTTCCTGGTGGCAGAGAAGAAGTGGATGACGTTGGACATAGCCGAAGAAATATGGTAGAGGTGGCTGTTGTTGTGAAGATTTTGCAGAATTTATATAAAGGTATGTGAAATGCCATTTACATGCATCCGTATTACCATCTTCACTTTGTGTTGATGTGCGCTATATTTTACGAAGAGATTTATTGTGTATTTGTGTTTATTTCATAATTATGTGTACTTTTCGATTTTAGTATTTTGGCTTTTTGAGTTGTTGAATTTTATAGTTCTATCTAGCACATAACTTCATAGTAGTAGATTATTATCAATTTCAAAACCAATTTCTTGTTGGAGTCTACGCTGATCGAGTACCCAGAGTACAAGTATTGCTGTCAGAATAATGTTCCTACTAAAAGAGAAAACACGACATATTGTGGTGCTCTATAAGTAATTCATGAAATGTTAATTGGCTAAAGGAATGTGTGAAGTTGTTCCTTTTTATGGTCTTCTTTTGTGCCTTTTGTTTTCTCAGTTGCGAATGAAAATGTTCAAAATTTTGAAATTCGGGAAACACAGATGTTTACAATCTATTTTCTTTCTAATGGCCATCGATGTTTAAAATGCAAAGAACTGTTGAAGATAGTTTCCGATAAATAGTCATTTTCTTGGAATTTTCTCCAAATATAATTTGGTCAATTACATGAACACCTCCTCTGGTCTTTGAAATAACAATCCTTTTTATTTTCCCTCTTTCTCAGAGCTCACAGCAAATGGTTATTAACAGATTAGCAAAATGGCAATTTTTCTATTGATACGTGTTGATATTAAGCATTTGATTTAGCTATATATTCATATATTATTTGTTGAGTTAACCAACACACCAAAAACACCACCGACCAAAACCACCCCATTGCCCCTATAAGCCTTAAGTTACATGGAGTTAGGTCCGAGTATCAAGTTTTTATGCATGTCCAAGCATTGTAACTCCCTAAAACAGTCAATTTGTTATACTAGGTGTGAAAGGAATAGACATATAAGACATTTTACTGGAATTATGGACGCGTTGTGTCTGGCCAATAATTGTTAGAAACCTGAGGTGTGTTAATGCTATTTGACCAAATCATTTTATTGAAAACTTAAATGAAAGAGTACTGTGTTATCATTTTCTCTATTTTCAAGAGCAAAAGGCAGTTTTAGAAACATTGTCAAATAGGCCTTAAGAAATTCTATGAAATGTTGTAACCCTTCTTTGCTCTCTTCTCAACTCTGCAGGCACTGGAAGAATGAAATAAGAAAAAAGGTAGTATGATGGAAAGAATATAAATAGAAACTTACAACTGTGCTCCTTTAACAACTAATTACAGCTTATATTCTTGACAGACTCCTTCCCTTGATCTACCTTGTATACTCACCGTTAGATAACTTTCTGTAGCTGTTGAATTGCAGGACTTATTCTTTGTTTACATATTCTAGCAAGTTAATCTAATTTTTATTTGATTATTTGTTGATGTTGTTGGGAACAGCATGGAATGCATCGAAAAAGAAGATCAGCATTGGCGTGATATCTCCTTATGCTGCTCAAGTTGTGGCTATTCTAGATAAACTTGGACAAAAATTTGAGAACACCGATGGATTCACAGTCAAAGTTAAGTCAATTGATGGGTTCCAGGGTGGAGAAGAAGACATAATAATAATATCAACTGTGAGATCTAATCGTGGTGGATTTGTTGGGTTCATGTCAAGTTTTCAAAGAACTAATGTTGCATTGACGAGAGCTCGGTATGAATTCAAACAGTTCCCCAAATATGGTAATGTCGTAATGTTTCTACTTTGTAGATGATATATGTTATGGTTCTTGATTCCTTTCCAGGCACTGTCTTTGGATTTTGGGAAATGAAAGGACCCTATCTAGAAGCGAATCTGTTTGGGAATCAGTGGTCAGTGACGCTAGAGATCGTCAATGTTTATTCAATGCTGATGACAATAATGAGATGGCCAAAACCATAATAGATGCCAAGAAAGAACTTGATCAACTTGATGATTTATTTAACGAGGATAGTTTACTTTTCAAAAATGCAATGTGGAAGGTATATTACTTCTATTTGATAAAAAGATATCATTCAATTCTCTAAATCGTTGAACTTTTTGTCTTAAAGCTCATTTCATCACTTGGATTGAAAATTTTCCCATTTAATATCCTCAGGTTCTTTTCAGTGATAACTTCAGAAAATCATTTGCAAAACTGAAATCAGTTCGCACAAAAAAGTCAGCTATCAACTTATTACTGAAGCTTTCATGTGGTTGGCGACCCAAAAAGAAGAATGTGGATTCAATTTGTGAAAGCTCTTCACTGATCTTGAAACAGTTCAAGGTTGAAAGGCTCTTTATTGTCTGCACTATTGACATAGTAAAGGACTCTTGCTACATCCAAGTTTTGAGGGTTTGGGACATATTGCCTTTGGAGGAGATCTCAAAATTGGCTAAACGCCTTGATGCCATGTTTGCTATGTACACTGATGATTTTATCAAATGCTGCAACGATAAACACCTTGAGGGGTATATTCTTCTACATTCTAGTGTATCAATAATTGTATTGTTTTCTTTTAGATCTGAACAAAGGTACTAAATACTAAAGTCTAATTGCTGCTTTATCTTGATTGTTGGTCATGTATCCATAATTAACTATATGTTTGAAGGTCAATTAATTCAGCGTCTTAACTTGTGCATTCGTATTTAGGGAATTAGAAGTTCCAAAGAGGTGGGTCACATGTTTTGATATTCCCCGGTATAAGAATCTTGGCAACGGTGAGCTTGGCAATGTGTCAAGTGAGGGTATCATTGATGGTAGAAGTTATGTTGAGAATTCAAAGGTGAGCGAGAGCTTGTCGTTGATGAAATTCTACTCTTTATCATCTGGTATGGTAAGCCACTTGCTTTCCGATGATGCTGGTAGAGAATTGGACCTGCCGTTTGAATTAACTGAAGAGGAAGTGAAAATTACCCTATTTGGCAGAAGCACCTTCATTCTTGGCCGGTCGGGAACCGGTAAAACAACTGTTCTGACAATGAAAATGTTTCAGAAGGAGCAAGAGCACCGCATTTCTTCAAAAGGATCTTGTGCAGCTGAGGCAAGTACTTCAACAGATGTGAGCCAGAGTGTCAATGTTGATGAGTGCATTGTAGAGACTGAGGCGAGTGTCTTACGCCAACTATTTGTGACAGTCAGTCAAAAGCTGTGTTATGCGATAAAACAAAATGTTGCTGGGCTGAAAAGGTAAGATACTAAATTACTGGATTGTTGCAACTTCTTGTATTAAGGCAGGTAATTATTTTGTTTATACTGTATGTGTTGCAAATTAGGGATTAGCCAACTAAAGTGGTAAACGTATCTATTTGGTTTTTCATGATTTGTCTAGTTAGATTGTTCATGCATATCTCAAAGCTTATGCATTCTCTGCTAAGCATTGAGAATTTCTCTCTTCCTTTTCACTGCTTCGGTAAAGGCACAAGCTGCCAAGAATGTTAGTTTTATTCTGATGAAATCTGGCTTATTCAAGTAATGGCGATCATGCTTGTGCCTTCTTCAACCTTTTCATTACCTTGCATTGGTGGGACTCATACTGGTTGATGTCTATTGCCTGTCTCAACTTGTTACTTTGTATGTTCTTTTTATGCTTATGAATTGCACTTGGCAGAGATCTTTTGAAATGAAATTAAAAAATGTTTCTCATAATTGAAAGAGAACAATTTTTCTTTCTAGATCCGTAGACAAATGCAATTAAAAATTAATTCTATAAATTTTGGCTAACCTTTCAATGAGGGACAGCCAAATCTTTATACTGATGAACTAGGATTACAATAAAGGAAATACTAACAACAATTCCAAAAAATAAGCTAAAGATAAAGCCCCAAACCAAGGGATTCTAATTTCTAATTTCCCGAAACGATTTGATTCCAACAATTAAAAGAAATCTATGCTAGGAAAATGTATTCGCCAAGGGCAACATGGAAAACAAATCCTCTTTTTTCTTTTCTTTTTCTTTCTTTTTGGTTTTGAATTGTATATATGATCTTTAAAATGACTGCTTAATAAGACAACAAATTGAATTTGCAACCTGCCATGTAAAAGTTCTCAGACTATTCCAATAACTCAACTATACAAGATGAATTGAGAACTTGAAGGAAGTATAGTTTGAATGCACATTCCTTTCTTTTAAGTAATGTGTGCTCAATTCTGTTAGAAAGCAACAAAGAAATGGTTACTGCTTCCCTGATTTGTTCTATATTCATTATGATAGAGGATTTCCCTCCTTTGTCTCTAAATCAGGGTGTAAATAACGGCTGCTACTTATCGTATCGGCCGATACGTAACGGAATTTTAAATTTCCGACATTGATGTTTACCAATGTATTGACCAATGTTGTCCGATATCGGCCGATACATGGCCGTATTATTGATACGGATATGCATTTCGATATCACGATTTAGATCCTTACTCTAAATATTGTTTCCTTTTATTGAGAAGAAGTGATATATCATATATTATTTTTTAAGTTATTTAATTTATCTTCTGGAATGTTTGATTTTCTATCAAAGACATGGTTTCTATGGTTTTCACTCCACCTAGCTACATTCATGAGAGTGAATGAATTGTGCTTGAGCTTCGTATACTAAACTTGCATTTTCAACTCCATCTAAAAATGAGCGTTCAACAAAGCCAACCCATTCACTAGCAGATATGACCAGACTTACCGAAACATGCTAATGCTTTGGCAATCTATATTTTAGAATGCTTGTTCCACGATATATGCAAGAATGCTTGTTCCACGATATATGCACTAGATTAGAACTTTTGAGGATACTTATTCTTTGTAGTCATTCAGTTTTCTTCTTCACTAGTATAGTTTGTTATTTGTTGTAGGTAGCCTTTCCCTTTCTACATAATTGGTGATTATTATTTTTGAAATTGTGAGATTAAATATTACTAAAAGGTTTCTTGGGTTTTCCTATAGACCATGGACTATCTAGTATTTTTAATGAGGTTTTTTGAATATTTCTAAAAGCATCTTAGAGAAGTGCATTATAAAAGTTACTTTGCTCTCTTTCTGCATTATCTGAGTGAGGGGAACTCTTTTCTAACTATGGATTTGTTTTTTTACATAGATTTGCTGGTGGGGGCAATTTTTACGAAGCAAATAGTTCAATTGATGTGGATGACGCAACACATTTTAAGGATATCCCAGATTCTTTTATTGACATTCCTCCTAGTAAATACCCTCTTGTGATCACATTTCATAAGTTCTTAATGATGCTTGATGGAACACTGGGTAATTCATACTTTGAAAGGTTCCTTGGCGCGAGGGAAGTTTCTCGCTCTAAAACTATAAGTTCAAGATCAGTCGCTCTGGAAACTTTCATTAGAACCAAGGAGGTTAACTATGAGAGGTTCTGTTCATTGTACTGGTCCCGTTTTGACTCTCAGCTAACAAAGAAGCTTGATCCTTCAAGAGTGTTCACCGAGATAATTTCTCATATAAAAGGTGGTTTGAGGGTGGGGGAGGCCCATGAAGGTAAGCTCAGTCAGGAGGATTATGTTTCCCTTTCTGAAGATCGGGTATCCACTTTGAATAAGCAGAAGAGGGAGAGAATATATAGTATCTTTCAAGATTATGAAAAAATGAAGATGGAAAATGGTGAATTTGATTTGTCAGATTTAGTGAATGATCTCCATCGTCGACTGGGAAATGAAAAATTTGGGGGGGACGAAATGCATTTTGTTTATATTGATGAAGTGCAAGACCTTACAATGAGACAAATTGCTCTTTTCAAATATATCTGCCGAAATGTGGATGAAGGATTTGTTTTTGCAGGTGATACTGCCCAGACTATTGCCAGAGGAATAGATTTTAGGTTTGAAGATATACGAACTCTGTTTTACAAGCAATTTGTCTTGGAATCAAGAAGTGTTGTACCTGCTGAAAGGAATGAGAAAGGTCAAATATCAAAGATTCTCAACCTTAAACAGAATTTTCGTACCCATGATGGTGTGCTTAGATTAGCACAGAGCATAATTGACCTTCTGTACCGATTCTTTCCTTTATTTATTGATGTTTTGGAACCTGAGACTAGTCGTATTTATGGTGAAGCTCCAGTTCTTCTTGAATCTGTAAATGATGAAAATGCAATTATAACTATTTTTGGAAA
>JAULJZ010000024.1:2069454-2081679 GCA_032270985.1 Heliamphora pulchella
TATATTGTCCCCTAAAATAATATAATCTTTGAATAGTTGTCCTTGGCGAAACTATTGGACGTTATGCTCCCACCTATAGATAGGAGGAACTTACCTGCACTCGCAAGAAGAGGCGGGACTTTACCTATCTATCTTGTGATTTTAGTGCAAACTATGAACCAAATCCCTCGTAGCAGTTTATGAAAGTTAAAAAATCAAACTGAACTCTTGGAACCTGTGAAATCAAAACAAACCAAACTGTAGAATGTGGTTCGGATTGGCTCGGTTTTATGGTTCCAAGACTACCTTTGTCATCACCAACTAATTTTCACATTGAAAATATGATGAAATTGTAACCAAACGACTTCATGCTTCACCCACTCACTATGGACCATTGTTTGTTGGCAATGAAATTGTAGCCTTTGGATCAAAGAAAACTGAGAAAGAAAATGTTGTAGGATCTTCTATTTTCTGCAAATTGCCCGTAGAGGTTTGGTTACGTTCGGTTTAAAATTTGTGCACTAAAACCAAGCCGGCCTCTTGGATTAATATGGTCTATATGGTTTCATGGTTCGAGTGATTTTTTGTATGGCCATCGATATATCTTCTACTTAATTCCCTTTTTCCCTCCCTACTTCTTGACATTCGATCTCGTCCAAGACTTCACCAAACAACCCCCACACATTGTATGGGTTTTCTTATTGACTTCGGTTTATAAGCTAACATTTATCTTTACCAGCTAGGTTAATATTGGTACTAGAGTTCCATACGGCTAGTGCCTTATGATATGTTGGTTTGATATTCCACTTCCAGTCATGTGAACAATTCCAAAGTCTGAGGAGGTTGCAGACGTCACTTGGTATTCCTTTACTCTTGTCATGCTCTTAAGGACTGCTTTATGGGACTTCTTGATGAGATTCAAGTCAAGCCTCATATTCTGAGTTGAAGTCTTTAAAGCTTCAAATGTCTTTCTTCATCTTTGTCTCATTATGTAATAGTCGTCGCCACCAAGCTTACATCTCCCACATCTCCTGGATTAATCACTGTTGTGCGCTAAATAAGTAGAGACCATGAACCTTCATTGTAAGAGACCTTTTCCTGAAAAAGCCCGGTGAAAACAAATCCTTGTTTGGCCTCGTACTTGAGCATGCATGTATGGGCACCCATACTATATCGACTTAGATACCGGTGTTAGGTGTGGGTATGTGTCTAACTATGAAACATGTGTACTTTAAAAATATTGTCGTACACGTATTGGGTATGAGTACGGCTTTGGTATAGAAAAATACATATCCGGTATGTCAAAAAAGTACCGAATACTTTTCAGTTGTTGGGTACGGCACGGGTAAGCTTTAGGTGCACACTGGTACGTTTTGGATACGACATTGGTGTACTTGGGTGCAGCATTGGTACATTTTGGGTATGCGAATGTGTGCATTGGGACTTATTGCGAAGATTTTGAAAACTAAAAGAGTACCAGAGTAAATAATATGTTGTCTCTTTTGATATATAGACAAATTTGATTATTAAAAAGTGTAATTTAGTTTTTTAATTTATTAAAAATGCTAAAAAACTAAATTTATATAAAATAATGTAACTTTAGATACTCTCTCTTATGGTTTGCGATTGTCAAAAGCAACTTTCAACTAATACGATTGTCGTAGTATTCTTCGTCCAGCCCAATAAGTATCACCATTTACCGTCCAAACTAGAAACTACTGTGACATAGCGTTGAGACGACAATGCTAATACTTTTTTTTTATGATATAACATATGTTCTTTCTCCTCTTATAAGCTAAAAGCAAATTTGTTTTTAGCATGTATTCTAAAAAATATAAAAAAAATGAACAAATTAATTACCGTACCACAACCGTACTTGTGCCCTATTTTTTAGATTTCAGTATACCGGCGTACCCGAATCGTACTTGCATCTGTACCGTGTACCTGCACCCGTGCTTCATAGGTGTTTAAGTGTCAGATTTATTTGACTCTCATATCAAGTACACTGGGACATGCCAACTATTCGTATTCCTTAATACACGCGCACACACACACACATATTATTTTTAAGGATAAATGGGGTTTATAAGATTCTATTGAGCATTTGATGCATAATATTAGAATTTATGCATAGTTTTATTGAAAATTATGAATAATATCGAGTATTTGATACGAGTATTTTATACATTTAGATGAGTCCCCATAATATAGATGGATGTATCGTACAAGTTGGCGGCTCTCTTACATGACGGAAGTGGGTGGTTACAAATGGTATCGGAGTTTATATCCAATTTGATATGTGTGACACGTGGGGATGCTTGTCCTTTTTTTGGGGGGGGGGGAAGGGGCGGTTGTTGTGAGACCCCAACCTGTTTCATTTTTGAAATGATTTGAGTGTTGACGGAGTTGTAGTTAACTCTTGACCTCGGTGTGTTGGGTTTTTGTTTCTTCATAGTAGAACAGCATGCGCATATGTATTTGGCGCTTGTTCGGATTCGAAAAAGGCATGTTCGGTTTGGTTTGGGGTTAAAAAACCTGTTCTGTCGCAGAAAATGGTTTTCTCCGTCGGCCAGTCGACTGGACTGGGTGACCCAGTCGACTGGGTTAACAGTGTGTGGAACTAGTCGATTGGACTGGGTGAGTCAGTCGACTGGGTTGGGTCGGTGGAGAATTTTTGGATTCCAGTAGCCTTTTCAGTCGACTGAATTAGGGAATCCAGTCGACTGGATGCCTGTACGGGGTGGAGCCTATAAATATCAAGCTCTTGGAAGATATTTTGAAAAGTTAGCTTCTTGAGTAAGTTTCATTTTTTCTGCCTTCTCTCTAGATTTTGATGGGCCCGAGGCTCGGTTTTCAGCGATCTGACAGTGGATCCTTGGTATCTGTGCCGGGGGCTTCGCATCTATCCGGATGGAATCTCGTTTTGTCGAGGTTCGTTTTTTGAGGCATTGAGTTTTTGGCTCAACGAGGTAGGATCCTAGACTATGTTGTCTTTAAAGGGTGTTACGTGCAGTTATACGCTTTTCTATCGGTTGAAAATACTTTAAATGTCATTTTTTTTATGTTTAAACCATGTTGTTCGGATAAAAAGCATGTTTTACGTTTTTTTCTTGGTTTATCACATGTTGTGGATGTGTGGATGTCCGTGGTTTTTAAAAAGGTGATTTTGAAAACAGAGAATTTATGAAAATCTTGAAAATCGTTTTTTGGAGGTTTGGAGCTAACCTTCGGGGTTGAGTCTCGGATTTGAAACGTTTTGATAGAAACGGTGAAAACTTTTTGAAAATGCTGTTTGATCTCCATGGTTGATAGATGATATGGCAGTTGACCATTGGATCTCTTTATGCATGATTAATGTATAACTGTTTGAAATGTTTTCGTAGTTGAGTTACGGGTTGGTTTTGAAATGATTCTATAGATGTACCGGGATAGTGGGTGTATTGGGCCGCCATTGCTCCTCGATAAAAGTCCGAAAACTTGCGCAAGTAGGTACCTTTGTTCCTTCGAGTTAATCCTCGTAAAGAAGGGGTGGGTGCTTTGTTTCCCTCAGTTGTAGTCCGTAAATGAAGTGGTTTACGTTGTTGTGACTCCGTATATAACTTGTCATTACCTAATAGGTCTTAAATGATTCAGGACTAGGTAATGGGCAGGAGTCTATAGTTGTTTCTTTTGTTCGTGGTGTGACAGAGTCAGTACATAGAATTCATTTTCTCGACTGTGTGATCCGAGTGAAAAATAATGTTTTGCTCTCGGCTGTGTGATTCGAGTGGAAGAATAACGTTTTGGTTACTGTTTTTTCTTAACTGTGAAATGTTGTTTGCATTGTTGAAATGCTTGATTTTGAGGATGGAAACCGTTTTGAGACTCGTATTTGTCTGATGAAAAACTTGAAATTTTATGAAAAACTTGAAATTTTATGAAGTAAAACCGTTTTGAGGCTCATGTGGTTGAGTCAACTTTATGCTATGTGATTGCATATCCTGCTTTACTGCTTCATAGTCTGTTTCTATTGGGTTTTGGCTCCCGTTGTGAGATTTGTTAAAACATTTTTCAGGTGAATGCGATCCGTAGGTTGACCTTGAGGTGCCCGGAGGTGGCTGATGACAAGACTCTGATGTTTTGTCTTTGTTAGGTAGTTTATACCTTTTTATATGAATCATGTTTGGATATAACATGTTTTATGTTTTGAAAGCATGCGTGATGTAATTTTTATGACCGTGGGCCGATGTATGTATGATTTATGTTTTCGAGAGAAACCATGTGTTGGTTGTTGTTTTCCGTAATTTCTTCTTACGGTTTTCGTTGGTTGGTTCAACGTTTTACAAAAGGGGTTTTCAAATGGTTTATGCTTTATTCAAACTCTTGTGCTTCGAGGGAGATTTTGGAATGGCCTATGCTTCTTTTAAAAAGAAAAGACTTTTTTATCCAAACATGTATTTTGTTTTGAAGGCTTGGTGCTTGGGGCCGCGACCGTAGTTTTTTGAGCTACTCTTTTAAATTAAATAAGCCCTCGGTAGTGCGCTTTAAAAAGGTTTTAGCGTCGTTTGGCTTTATGGTTTTTCATCCGTTTGTGTTTGGGCAGTTTTGGTGGTTGTTCGTGGGCTTTTCGCGTGATCTAGAGTTTGGGGTGTGACAGTTGTCTCCATGAATCCCATATCGTTTGGGTAGTCACTGTTGTGTACTATATATGTAGAGACCATTAACGTTCCTTGTAAGAGGCCTTTTCCTGAAAAAACCCAATAGAAACAAGACTGTTTTTGGCTGCCTAGCTGAGCATGCTTGTATGGATGCGTGTGGGCAAGTTGGTGGGTAAAGCCGACAATATCTTACACGACGGGACTGGGTTGTTACACATTATGCATGACGGGAGTGTCATTACTTAAATAGGTGGCCTTTGATTGCCTAATAAATTCAACTCATCTCAAGGAAGTACCTTTTGCCATTTGCCAATTGCCAATAATTAAACAATATAAAATTGCTAGGCAGAAGTAATCATCTATAAAATTGACAGCTGGGAGTGCTGTCTGACAGCCCTTTTTAAGTTCTTGAGAATTTTGCATGTACACCCCCTTTCCTACCTCACAATAAATATGTATCTAAAGATATAAAACCCAAAAAAATAAATAAATTAAGAGAACAATTTGATCTAATTTTTGTTTCGGTCCTGTGATTGCTAATATGTTGATGCTGCAACATAGTTTCTGTTAGTTGCGTTTTAATCTGAAACACTTATATATGTTAGTTGCGTTTTAATCTGAAACACTTATTTAAACCACATTATTAGGGAACCTCCTTTCTTTGGAGATGGCAGTCTTCAACCCAACTATTCTCTCCCCTTATTTCTTCATGTTTTTCCTTTGAATTAGACACAAGAATATCATTAAATGAAAGGGAATGGTGCAAGCTAAAGGACATGATCTCAGATGATGATGCTGTTGGAAACAAATTGAACGCTGCAAAGCTAATATGGAGAAACAGGAGCAATAATGGTGGGTAATATGTCTTAAAGAATGTTTAAGGATGCAATTTCTGAGAACAGATAAAAAATGTCTAATGGATTGTTAGTTATGCTTTGCAGTGGTTAAGGATTATTTGTTAATAACTCTCTCCATATGTTATTCTATTCTTGTTCTTTCCTGCCAGCTTTTGGGCAAGGTAATGTAGGCCCTGATTGGCAACTTTGGCTTTTTTGGCTAAAAACGCCAAAAAGCCAAGGTTGCCCGTTTGGCAAAAAAGTAAAAAAATAAGAAAGTCAAAAAGTTAAATCAAAACACAAACGTCTAGAATATTTTATTCAAACTCCCATCACTTTTAAATTATAATAATACTCTTTATTCATAACTTATTTACTGCCACTACCAACTACATGTAATTGTTAATATCAAATATATTAAAGGGTGAAATTGTCCACTTTGAACACAAAAGCAAAAAAGCTAGTTTTTTTACCCAAACAACTAACTTCAAAAAAGCCAGTTTAAAGGCTAAGTTACCAAACAACCTACTTTGAACCCAATTAGCTTTTTGGCTAAAAGCGCAAAAAAACAAAAAAAATAGCTTTTAAGCTAGTTGCCAATCGAGGCCCTAGTGTGGCACATTGTATTGTGTCTTTTACTAAAAAATCATATTTCCTGAAATCTTAATGCCTTACTGATATTGTTTATTCAAGTTCCCTCTGGTCATCTATGTTGGAAAGTTTTAGTTAGTTTTTCATATTTTGGAGTCAGCTTTCTTATCATGTGTTGAGGTGGGCAACCTGCCATATAAACTGTGTTTGCTCTAATAGGTGAAGGAATATTAGGTCATTCCACAATAAGAGCAACAATTTGTTAGGAGTTTAATACACATATATTTGCTTTCCTTCGTAGTGTGAAGAATTATGGCTTGGGAAAGCACATATACCTCGCTCCGCTCGTGTCCGGGGGCTGTCAAAGTTAGCAGCTTACTCAACATCTGTCATGGATGGCAAGCGGGTATGTGACTAACAATCTGTGTGTGTGTGTGTGTGTGTGAAAATCACAAGCTGTAACGATTTAATTCTCCTTTCTAACACACAAGTTCTTGATTTCAGAACCGCATCATGAAGGAAGACTTGTGTGATCATGTTTGGGAGTTCCATTTTAAGGAGGTATGTGCTGTTTAAGTTAGGCCCATAACATTTGTCTTAAAGGAGATTTGACTCATTAAGATGGGGTAGTGCACCATTTATTATTGTCATAAAGTGCTGCTTTAACAGGATCACTCATGAGCTCAAGCTGTTTAATCATTGAAAAAGTGAAATAGCAGAAATGAACATGTTCTTTCTTTTGATTTTCTAAAGTTCAATCATGCCATTTCTCTGACTGCCTTTGTGGCTGGGTAATCCCTCATTCATTGCCTTCCGATTCAATAATATGCAAATCATATATTACTGCAGCCAATAGTTTCTGTTGTGAACTTGAGTATGCGTAACTTTCAATTTTTCAAACTAACTGGTCCAGTAATGGTTAAATATTCTTTTGTTATTATACGGTCTTGGGATAGAACCCTACTCCAAAGGCTAGCTATTGAGGTAAAAGTGTCATCACACTTACATATTACACATTACTTTGTACTCAGGTGATGTGGGACTTCGTTTTATAGTTATTTTTCATTTTTGTCATTCTATGATACATCCACACCCCACATTAACTGGTGAATTCTGACATAAAACCAGAACTAATTCTTGAATCTTATGTTTTCACTATGCACATGCAATTTTGGCTTGATATACTAAGAACACTACCAGAAACTAGGTGTTCTCATCTCTCGTTGGACGATCACAAACTCTTTACTTCACTAAAAGATGTTAAAACACTATTGCATTCAACGATATTCGTTGCTTGGATATGATTAACTCGCTGATTGTTGGGAATAATCAATTTTCTGGTTAATTACAGCTCCTGATATTTTTCGGTGACCAGAGCCTGACATTTTCCCCCCCTTCTAGGCAGCCCCAGAATATTGGCGAAATCTTGATCCTTACTGGAAGGGAACCGGCCCTCCCATGCGTCGCTACTTTCATCCGGATGGGAGCCTAACTGCTGATCCCGGTGACGAGGTTTGGGGCGGTCACGAGTCTTGTTATTCTATCGTCACTAGTTACATGGGCGAAAGAACAATCAGGGAGCACTATGTTAGGATTAACCGTTGGCCTCGTATGGTCGTGTTGAGGAAGGACGACTGGAGCTGGGAAATGTCCAACAACCTGTATTGCTACACCAGCCTTCCCGACGCTGACAAGGAAGGCGGGACAGGTCCTCTGTTCTCTTTTTCTTAATTTCATCTAGCTATATTTCTTAAACCTGTGTCGGTATCAACTGAACTTTATCCTTAACTGTTGTATGGTTTGTGTTTTTTTTCCTTTTTTTTTTGGCTTTGCCAATGTGTATTACTTTGGTGTGATAAAGTATACATGTGGGTATTTTAAATGGGATTGCTGACAAATCTTGTCTCTAAGTAACTAGATTTCATTTGTTTTCTAGGTAAGAAAGGTGAATTTGTATTGGGAAAAGGTGCCAAAAGGAGGGCACAACTTTTGTACAAAAAGTGTATGCAATTAGAAGGGCAGATAAGTTGAGCTAACTAAGAAAATCTGTCCTAGTTGGTAGGTGGGATTACTCCCCACGCTGCCATCCTAGGTTCGATTCCTAAAGGTCAGACCGCGAGTTTTGTTTGTGAATTCTCTAGTTCCAGCTTGGATGGCATGCCTTTGATCAGATTGGGAAGGAGATCATTCGATGTGCGAGTAAATTAGTGCGGATGCCTGCTACCATTAACCCAAAAAAAAAAAACTAAAAAAATATACAAAAAGAAAGTAGGATTCACTAATAAATCTTTCCAACGACAATAGTAAGTGTTCAAAGGGGCCTACTCCATGTTAAGCATAAAATATCGTCAGGACCGATATAAAATACTTAATCTCCTAGATTGTATGTAGTGCAGCTTGGCGTGTAAAATGTTAAATCTTAATTCTAACTGAACCAAGGCCAACGGGCCTAACATAGCTTGTTAACATTTTTTTTTTCTAATTAAGCTTTGTTTTTGTTGGCTGTATAGGTAATAGAAATAGCAATATCGTAGAATATATATATTTATATGGGTCATGTAGGTGTTTTTAACGGGTTTCAAATTTATTACTTATTCGGGGTTGATATGAAAATTTAAATGGGTTATGTGGGTTATTTTTGAATTATGCGGGTTAAACACTAACTCGACTTGTTTATTAAATGTATTATCGAATCGTGTCAATTTTTATTTCGTGTTAAAAAATAGCCAACTCTAATCTTTTATCTTTGCATAGAGTTCGCTACTCGTGTTAAAAAATTCCATCCATATCACGATGCAACACGTTCATAATTTTTTTAACACTCATTTTTTTTAAATTTTTTTTGTATGCCTATGGAATTAAACAATTGACATCGTTGTGTCATGACAAAATGGCAACCACACAAAGCCCTTTGGAACATTACATTTGAAGTTCGAAATAAACTTATAATTTATAGGGAAAATTATAAAAACACCCCTTACACTATACCCGTGTATCACTTAACCCTTCTGAATTAAAAATTGGTACAAAATGGTTAATTAACTATTTATTTGTACCACTTTGTCCTTCTCCGTTAGGGTTCCGTAACATAAGCTAACAGAAATTGAAACCCCTAAATTGTATTAATTTTCAAATGACCAGAACATCCTTGGCAACCTATATATAAGTTACACACTAGCTCAAAACTTTATTCTCTTTCTAACTAACTCAAAACTCCATTCCCCTCCTCCATTAGAGCTTTATTCTTCTTCCCTCATTGTTTGACATGGCATCAAGCAGCAACAACAGTAACTTACAAAGAAAATGCAAACAATATCGATGTATTTTGTTACTGTGGATTGAGAACTCCAATAAGAACCACTTTCACAAAAAATAACTCAGGAGAGAGATGTATGGGTTGTGTCAACTTCAAGGTATGTATTTAATATTTCTAATATGTTTATTGACTTAAGCCTTAATCTGTAACATGTATTGTAGAAAGAACATACACGTGATTTTTTTACTTGGGTTGATCCCCCCAACATGTCCAAGAGGAAAGGAGTTTAGCAAAATGATTTTGAAGAAGAACATGAACTTTCGGAAGAGAGAGAAGGAGCTGCATAAGAAAATAGAGGAGCTCATATTGAAGATGGAGGAAATGACCATAAGACATGATATTCTGTTTAAGAAAAACAAGACACTTGTTAGGGAGCTTGCAGTTGCACAAAGAAGAGTTAAGTTCTTAAACGGCATGCTCATTATGTTACTTGCCTTAGGATTCTTAATGTGGTTCAATACTAGGAACCAAAGATAATGTACTTGCCTTATTGAGAAAAACAAAGAACTTTTGTGATGTGTTTTCCAAAAACACACTAAATTACGCTAGTATGTCTTTTGTGATGTGTATGCCAAGAATACTAAATGTCATATGCTTACTCAATGGTCAATGTTAATGTCAATGCTCAAATCTCATGGCATTTAAGAGTATCTAATGACTTATCTACCCCAAGAAAAATTTTCTAGTTCATCAAAATTGCTGTGAGATGTGTGTGGCTCTTTTGTCATTTACAAGAAGAAAAAGGAAAAGTTCTTACCATGGCAAAATAGCGAGTTTACTTGAACCCGTCATCTCACGAAGGTCTGCCTCTTTGTAACAGCTTTATACCTTCAGAAAAATGGCAAGTGAAAACAAATCCTGTGCGAATTGATATATATACCTTTCCCTGGCTCATAAACCCCTCAAGTTGTGGGGCCAAAAGTGTGTACAACATTGTGGTAACCCCCCTAAAGCACGCCATTGTTAAACCTGTATTGCTGTAATTAAATCATCCTTAAATGTGTTAGATCTACTGTACCCGAAAGAACAAAATTACTGCATTAAATTAAAGGAAAAATAGCAACTTTCTTGTTGAGGCTAAAATCAATTTAAGTCGGGACGAATATTGAATATTCTGTCCTTAAAGCAAATTTTCCATCCACAATAGTGCTGAAGGATATATCGAACGTTTGCCTCCCAGGAATACCGGACTATCGCTGGTTGGAAGCAGCACGACAATCTGACCGGCAAGCGAACTAAAATCACGCCGAACTCACAGAAATTACAGACGGAAAGAATGACAGTAACTAGAAGGAGGAGAAGAAAACCAATATTTCAAAAGGGAGGAAGAGGGTCCAATATATAGAAAATAAGACACCCGATCGGAGGCGACGGAAAGACGCGACTGAATTGAACAACCGTTCATACAGAAAGGGAAGAAGAAGGGACGCACCTGTTGGTGACCTTCTGGAACTGGAAGAGGAAAATAATTAAATTCGGGTAAAGGTGGAGGAGGATGGGTCGGTTCAACCCGGCCCAGTTTTGATATAATTTTTTAATAAAAATTTAGAAACCTCCTTGGGTCAGGCCCATCTTTTCTAATGACCCAACCCAACCATTTTCTTGTATCCCACCAAAGTGAGACAACATTCATTTCCTTTTCCTTCCAAATTTAAGTGGACACTTTGAAGGTCAATTTTTCATTCACCTTAACTTGCTTTTATCCAATCAATAGTTCGATCTTAATCTCCTAATTAAGACGAACACAACGGTATATAGGTTCGACCATTTAAATATATCCGACCCACTTAAAAAGATAATTAAAATCGGATAAAAATAAAATTTTTTTCAACAATCCCCCACGTGAATGAAATTGACAGGATAGACAGGACTAAATAGACGCAAGTTTCTGAGAGTTACAATAGGAAATCTCCTGCATGGGGTCAAGTAGTTTTTGGCTTTGAACCTTACCTTGTGAATAACTATCGGACTTATTAGCTAACCAGTGAACGCGATGTCTTGAACTGTTCAGCCATTTGTGTAAGCCAAGATAGTAGTCAACACACAGGATCATTCCAAATGCAGTTTGGTTCTTACGGTTGTGCTCATTACGGCCCTGAGACACTCCTGGTCTTCATGGATGTTTTGTAGAGAATTCTGCCCGTGACATTCTCATAGAAGCGGCCACTTCGACATCCACATAAGTGATTCTTAATAAGAGTATCCTGCTATACCCTACTTGAATTACCAAGGTTTAAGAATCATTAAAGGCATTGCCTAACCTTTTACGCTGCAGGCACCACTGTAGCATCATAGGAATGGGTAGAGATATAGTCTCCACAGTGATTCTCCTAAGTCTTATATAAGTCGGTTGTCCCGTTGAACCTAGATTTTGGGATCTCCAGTCAGCTATGTTGGGTTGCCGTTATAGAGGCTTTTAGTTATGGGCTTGAGTCCCATTCCCCTCGATGAATTAACAACTAACTCTCTTGATAACCCTTTGGTTAGCGGATCTGTGATATTATCTTTTGATTTTATATAATCAATTACGATAATTCCATTGGAGAGTAGTTGTCTAACGGTGTTATGTCGTCGACGTATATGTCGAGACTTCCCGTTATACATACTATTCTGAGCTTTACCAATTGCTGACTGACTATCACAGTGTATGCAGATTGGTGGCGCAGGTTTAAACCAGTTTGGAATATCTTTCAATAAATGGTGAAGCCATTCAGCTTCTTCACTAGCTTTATCCAAAGCTATGAATTCAGATTCCATTGTGGATCGTGCAATGCACGTTTGCTTGGTGAATTTCCAAGAGACAGCTCCACCAGCTAAAGTAAACACATATCCACTCGTGAATTTTGAGTCATTTGTGTCGGATATC
>JAULJZ010000024.1:2095422-2109031 GCA_032270985.1 Heliamphora pulchella
GCCTACAATAGATACTGTGGGCATCCCCACAGGATATTATTATTACTTAACATCTTAATACTAAATATATATTAACAACATGAAAACTTATATTCATTCAAGATAATTTGATCTTAGTTATTTAAATACTATGTATTTTTACAGTGAGCCTGCCATTGAGGAATGCAGTCCCCAGAAGCATGACGATGGACATGGAGATTGGACCACTGTACTTGTAAGAGTTCGCAGGCTCTATATATCGTTATTTTACATTGCATTCTTCACTGAATCAATAAGAAGAACGCAGGGACCAGTCATTAAGGGTCTTCGTCTCAGTTTATTTTGCAGCTATTAGTTTATAGTTCCGCAAAAAGTTAGAAAAATATAAAATGTGCTTATAAATTTTTGTTTGTAGTTTCTTATTCTAAATCAATAAACACAAATTCTAGTACGTATTTGAAGCTATAAGTTGACAACTTTGACAAGCATTTATAACATTTGACTCATATGTACTTTTAGTTGCTGAGAATGGCAGCTTCAACAATCTAAAGCATGCTTATTAGGGAAAAGATAAAAGCGCACAATGAGTTTCCTGCAACATACACACACACACACAAAATGTAGATATATAGCCTTAAACTAACTAATTATTCTGGAATTTGTATGGGTAGAAATTTGATACCTTGCTGGAATACGTCCTCAAAACCGTTTTCCAATACGGGTATGACAGCCTAGTGTCATTGCCAATCCATTTCTAAACTTTGAAGCAGTCAACATGCAGACAAGCGAGGAAACAATCATGAACCCTAGTATACTCATAGGAACT
Source organism: Heliamphora pulchella (assembly GCA_032270985.1). Classification (NCBI taxonomy): domain Eukaryota; kingdom Viridiplantae; phylum Streptophyta; class Magnoliopsida; order Ericales; family Sarraceniaceae; genus Heliamphora; species Heliamphora pulchella. Next base: position 2,096,228 of record JAULJZ010000024.1, read on the forward strand.
CTGGGTACTCGGGTATATATCAAATCTGATTGGTCAAAAGGGGAGGGTGAACCCACCTGATGATGATCGTCCTGTTCGTTATGCCATGACAATCGCAGTATTTGATGAAGTTAAAAAGATATAGAAGAGTCAAGTCTGTGGTCCATGCAATAGAAACCACATACATGAACCTGAAGGACACATAGGCTACCATGGCTCTGGCAATGGAAGTGAGAAGAGAAACTTTGTAAGTAATATCCTTGAAACAATCCTGTGTGTACAAGGGAGAAATACAAACTGATTTCTAGCTTCTATGAAAGAAAAGAACAATTCAGCTGCCTTAAATGCTCTATATAACGAAATAAAAACAAAAAATTGTGATGTTCAAACATACTAGAAATCCATTTGACGTTCTTGATAATCTGTCATCTCTTAGCACCAAGTATGCTGGATTAATTTGTTCAATTCTTTGATGAAATTATCTTATTTTCCTTATCTGGGTTTTTTTTAATGCCCTTGTGTCGCTTCTAGGGCTTCATCATTGCTATAGGTGCAATTGTCGTGGCAACCTTTTCGACGGGGATTGATTCACAAACATTTCAGGTGAACATATCTCCCATCAGCCCCAATTACTACGTTCCCACCCCCCAAGAAGGGGGAAAAAAAGAAACATAATGGAATAGAATTTTCCAGCTACTGATGCTAGTTAAGTTCTATACTGTTTTAAGACCACCAAATTTAGGCCAGCTGATTTTGTTAATACTTTCTTCAGTATTGCATCTACTTGTAAATTTTTATATCTTCCAAGGATGCCATTAACGCTCCGTTTGCTTTACCAAAAAACATTGTTGAATTTTTTCTTTCGTACTTTCTAGTGTTTGGTATGGCAAAAATTTAAAATCAATAAAAATATTTTCCTAGTCAACAGAAAATAAGTTAGTTTTGGTTGAAAAAGTTTTCTAAATTTTAAAGGTAGATAGTATTTTCATACCTAATGAAACATACTATTACTACATCAATACCATTACTCAAGCACTGCCGCCACCGCCGCCATCCCACTACATCACCACCACCACTGCCACCACCTATATTAATATTACCAAAACTACTAAAACATTATTTTCAGACTTGCAACCAAACAGAAAAAATTACCAAAAATATTTTCTGAAAAACAATTTTTTCAAAAGATGTTTTCCTATAGAAAATTTTAAACAAACGGAGCGTACGTGAAATCCTACTGACACAAAAGTGTAAACCCATGCACACATAATTCTGTTGCTTGTTGATAAATGATGAAATTTTTAATGATTCGTTGTCCAGTTCCGGAAAGATGAAGTCCAGCATGCTGATGATATCCCATACAAGTATGGGTTCTTTCACCTGATCTTCTCATTGGGAGCCATGTATTTTGCAATGCTGTTCATTAGTTGGAATCTGTATAGCTCAACCAGGAAGTAAGAACCAGAGATTCACACAATTCCTTCCAAATCATTTTTGTCTCAGAATCCATCATATTATTATGTGTATCTTGCACTTATATCCATCCTTGCAATCTGAAACAACAGATGGAGCATTGATGTCGGATGGGCCAGTACATGGGTCAAAATTGTCAATGAGTGGTTTGCAGCCACCATATATCGTAAGTGTTCCTTTTAACGTAATTTGTGCGTGTGTTTTACGTTCACCCAGTAAAATCCTTCCCGTGCCTAATCTCTCATGTTGGCATAACCCAAAATTCCCCTAGAATTGCCAAAAACAGTCGGTAGCTGTTAGGCATGCAGAGCCTGGTTTTCTAGGAGATCCGACCCATGGCCTGACCTGTTTGAGAACGTTATAGTTAATATGAGTTTTTTCGTGAGACTTAACCCATGGTGTGGAGGACCAGGCCAATAGTTTGCATCCGTTTTTGGCTTTTTGACCCATTTTGAGTATATATATTTTTGCTGCATCTGGTTTGAGTTTTGTACTCTCGTTTTGTGTTGTCTCTCTACATAGTGAAATCATTGTAATTCCATAGACATAGTTTTAGTTTTAGATGAACCACGTAAATCTTGTTTGGAATTGTGTTATTCTCTTTGTTATTCTTTTTCGTTTTCTGCCATAACATTAGCAACTTACGATGTAGAATCCTCTATGATATGTAATTTTTTTTTCTCTCTTTGTTTTCTTTTCTTATTCTTTCTTATTTTCTGGTAGACTTCTTATCTCAGTTATGCTCTTTGTATAGTTTTTAAAAAACTAAATTTCTTTTGTTGCTGACAAATGCAATTGAGTTTGATTTGAATTCAAAGTTTAAATAGTTCCAAGAGAAGCAGGTAATTGTTTTTTATTAGATTTATATATTTATCTTATTTTTTTAATTTGTTTTTGTTAATGCAGTTTGGAAGTTGATACATCCTGTTGTAAGACAAACCAAAGTCATGGATCATGAAGAGGCTGTGCAGGAGGCAGACAATACCATTTGATATGTCTATGTAGATTGCAGTATTGCTTTTTTTCCCTTTTTGTTTTGTCAATTTGTTAAAAGGTAAATGTTGGATTTAGAATTTTAATATTCAAATGAAAAATAAAATTCTGGTGGCACTAATGTCATTGAAGGATTTTGTGCTTCCACTGTTTGCTATTGCCAAAGGGAAAGAAAGAAAATTAAACAAAATACAAAATTCAAACACAGCTAAAGTAGAAAAATTATTAAATGACCCAGGAGCAAGGCCATGTGGTGCCTCAATGTTCTGAGTCATCACACGATAATGTAGGACCTTGTATGTAGGAATGGACTTTATATAATCGTGTGGTGTTCAAGGCATTGGAACATCACATGGCTCTGCTTCTGAAGTACTAAATAACGACTCGCTAAAATGGGTAGTCTTTTACTAGAGGTCAATGAGATCACAATTAATTAATGTACAATTTGCTTTGGGCACTCACAGCCTAAAAACTTGAATAAAATCACAAATGAAGAATTACAATAAGGTTTTTTTTTTTCTATGTTTGTTTGTTACGAGAAAGAAAAATGAAAAAAAATTATATTTATTTTCATGAATAACAAAATACAAATGATTCTATCCACAAATACCGATTCGTTTCTCTAATTTTCTAACTCAGCCAAATATAAATAGTTCCATGAAAAGTGAAAATTGGAGTCTTTCAAGAAAATCATAAATTTAGGAGAACTCGTAGTGTGAATAGAGAAAAAAAATCATCTTTAGAAATAGGAGGTGGGATGGCATTTTTTTTTATAGGTTAAAGTTTGGTCCACTTTAATAATTTAAATTGTCAAATTTTTAATGCATAGATTATTTATGCAAATAGTTAAATTGGTCGTTTTATGAAATCATATTTGTATTAAAAAAATAAATGATAATGGACAGCATCATTCAACTTTTCAAGAAAAATATAATTTGATTAGTTGCTTATTTTCTGCATAGATAATCTACACATTAAAAACAACAAAATAAACGGTTTAGATCATCGAAGCGAGTGTAACTTGGGCACATAAATGGCCCAACATGACCTGGAGAGAAGTTGAGCTCTATAATAAAGAAGGAAATGGATTCTCCAAGACTGAACCGTTTTGGTCCATCTCTCCAACTAGAGAGAAGCTGGATCCATAAAAATGAATCTACACACACACACACACCTGTGTGTTTTTTTGAGGTTTGGGTATACCAGAAAAACCGAACCATCTCCAACCACATACAAATATATATATATATATATATATATATGCACTACAACAACTTCACCACTCTTTTGAGTCTCACAACTACTACATTCTAAGCTACCAATTCCAATCTATATAAAGAGCAATTCCGAAGCCCATTTCCATTCGCATATCCAAGAAAAGTTCCATAATTGACAACAAACAAAAACTACTAATCTCTCTCTTTCAAAATGTTCACCAAATCAACACCATCCTTCTTCATTGCACTGCTAATTGCAGCTGCCCATGTGGTGAACATGGTTGTTGCAGCAGCTGACCCTGCAACCGTGGGTGGAGAACCGGTTCTCGAGATGTACATGCACGACATTCTCGGAGGCAGCAGCCCCACGGCCCGGCCGGTCACCGGATTGCTCGGGAACATCTACAGCGGCCAGGTGCCCTTTGCTCGGCCAGTCGGGTTCCTTCCTCCAAAAGGAGGGGTAGCAATCCCCAATGCCGATGGTGCCCTCCCAACTTTCAATGCCAATGGAATTCCCTTGGGAACTGGCTTAGCAGGTACAAATTTTGCCGGAAACCCAAATAACAATGGGAATACTGTGGCAACCCAATTAGGATCGGATGGGTTGGGGCTAGGGTTTGGAACAATCACCGTCATTGACGACATGTTAACCTCCGCTCCTGAAATGGGATCACAGTCACTAGGGAAAGCCCAAGGCGTTTACATAGCAAGCTCTGCAGATGGCTCCACTCAAATGATGACATTCACTGCTTTGATGGAAGGTGGGGAATATGGTGATAGCCTCAACTTCTTCGGCGTGTACAAGATCGGGAGCACTATGTCACGCCTCTCGGTGACTGGAGGGACCGGCAAGTTTAAGAATGCTTGTGGATTTGCAGAGGTGCGCTCTCTCATACCAGATGGTCAGCATGTCACAGATGGTGCAGAGACATTGTTGAGGATCACTGTCCATTTAAAATACTGAGATTGCTAGCTCTGTTGACCAAGGAACAAAGGAGTGTTTGTGTGTGTGAGAATGGATATGTTCTTTGATCCGTGGTTTCTTTATGTCAATGTGGCTATGAATGCAGGAATATTTGACATAAATTACGCATTTTGTCTCTCCTGCTATTGGGCAATGATTCAATGAGGATCTTTAGTTAGGTCCTTGTGCTAGACAAGCTGAAACAAACTGAAACATATGCATCCAACATGAAAGACAAAACTGTTAAGAAATAACTATTCGCACACCCACTAGTAACAAGAATAATCAAGCAATCACAAATGACATAGATATATATGGTTAGGCAAAAATGCCTAGATTCACGGTTTACCCTAGGTTTCACTATATTCTGATTGTAAAAGAAGATATAATCCTAGGTTTCACTATATTTTGAAGGTAAAAGAAGATATAACAGTTACTGTTAGTGTGGTCGGCAATATATAAAGCTAAGGTTTACATCGACAGATTACCGTAATACCCTAAGTACCCATCACCTTGAGTCCAGTACTAGTTAGGCTTCACAAATCCAATAAAAACAAACGAAACATATGCATCAAATACAAAACTAAAAAAAGATTTTTTTTATTAAAAAAAAAGAGACATAAATTCAACAACATGCCAGATTTCGCCCCTTTTGGAACAGTATTCGGCATGAACTCCAACCAATTGCAAGTACTAGTTCTGACAAACATATATGAGGAAATCAAGAGAGATTCTAAATTGAAATCAAGCAGGTAGCTATGAAGAAATTTTCAACAATTGTAGCTCACGTGTCATATAAGTTATAACAGGGAACTGAACTGAAAATTGTCTATGGTCCGATATGCAAGTTTTTCAGCTTCCATACACGATTTATGATGCAGAACTCGCGTACTTTTCATTCATGCAGGCCTATGACCATCGGAAAGCAAAATGGTGCAGCCCAACGTTGGCGGGTCAACCCCATAAGGCCCATGTTCAACTAGACAATAGTACCAATCTGAAGATGCTGACGAACAAAATAACAATCAATCTCTATATGTGTAGTACAATTATGGAAGGCAGAGTTGTGACCGATCTGAATGGCACTTTTGTTATCACAGTAAAGTAGAGAAAGGTAGGAGAAGAGATAGAAACACCCAAATCAGTGAGTAGCCATTTGAGCCAAATAATTCAAGCAGTAGTACGAGCTATAGCACATTATTCAGTTTCAGCAGTAGAACAAATAATGACAGACTATTTCTTACTCTTCCAGGAGATGAGAGAGTCCCCGAGAAATATACAAAAACCAGTCGTAGACTTACGATCAGACACATCACCAGCCCAATTAGTATCAACATAAGCCCGAAGAGTCGAAGACGATGAAGAAGATAATAATAAACTCTAAAAAATATTACCACGAACATAGCGCAAAATACGAAGCAAAGCAGCTCAATAAGTGGAGCAAGAAGCAGAGACACTGACTGACCACATGGACGGTGTACGCAATATCAAGACGAGTCACAGTAAGATATATCAAACACCCAACTAGCTCTCGATAAACAATGGGATTATTAAGAAGAACACTATCAAAATGAGAGAACTTAGCATCCAACTCAATGGGAGTGTCCACAATCTTATCAACAATGAGATGGGCACGGTGGATCACCTCGTTCGCATATTTTGACTGAGATAAGAAATAGCCTTTAGGTAAAGAAGCAACCTTTATACCAAAAAAGTAGCAGAGATGATCCAAGTCTTTTATCTCAAATTCACGAAACAGATGTTGTTTCACTTCAGATATAACAGCAGAATCAGAGCCAGTGATGATCATGTCATCCACATATAACAAAATTACCAACCCAGTAGGAGTGTGGCGGACAAAAAAAAGTAGAATCAAGAGGGCTAGGAGTGAAACTAATATGGGTAATAGTATATTGAAAACGCTAGTACCAAGTACGAGGGGATTGCTTCAAACCATAAAGGGCAAGCTAAAAACGACAAATAGTACCAGGAGACTAAAGGAGCCCCAGAGGAGGGCGCATAAACCTTCCTCTTTAAGGTGCCCATTGAGAAATGCATTCTTGACATCTATCTGGAAAAGAGACCACTGACGAATGGCAGCAATAGAAATCAAAGTCCGAGCTGTAGTCATCTTAGCCACTGGTGCAAAAGTTTCTTCATAATGAATTCCACACTCCTGAGAAAAACCCGTGGCAACTAACATGGCCTTATTACACTCCAGGGAACCATTAGAATGAGTTTTAACTTTGTAAATCCACTTGCATCCAATAAGGTTTTTGCCGGCAGACAGGGGAACCAAATTTCAGGTACAAGTCTTCTAAAGAGCAGTTAATTCTTCTTGATAGCATTGATCTAGTTTACATCAGTACATACTTCTTTATAAGACTGAGACTCAAAGTAAGTATGAATAACAGATAAAAAAGCACGATAAGAAAATAAAAGGCAGGTATTAGAAAAACCAAGTCTTACCGGCAGGGTATGAGCACGAAAAGGATAGCGTCGTTTAAGGGGATCAGGATCCATAATGACAGGGGGAACTGTGTTGGAACTAGTGGATATGTGTTAAGAAGAAAGCAGCCTACGAGAATGGACTAAGCGTTCGTTTGGCAATTTGGCTTTAAGCTGGCTTTTTTGCTTTAAACCACTTTAAGTCAAAAAGCCAAAAAAGTAATTTGGTTGGAAAACTAGTGGCTTTTAAGCCACCAAAAAAGCCAAATAGTTCGGATGTGAAATTCTAAATCTGCTCTTATATGTAAAAAAAAAAAAAAAGCCAAAAGCCAAAGAAGCCACACAAAAAAAGCCAAAAAAGCCAAAAAAGCCAAAAAAGCCAAAAGAGTAAAATTGAGAATTGTTATGAAAAAAGTCAAAAAGCCAAAAAGCAAATAGGCTAAAAGCTGGGAGATGAAAAACGAGATTTTTGGCTTTTGGGGCTTTAAGCCAAACGCCCAAAAGCCAGTAGCCAAACGAAGGCTAATGGGAGAGATGAAACAACAAAAGGACAAAATTGAATAAGAAGTTCAGAAACATCAAGAGTACGAATAAACTCGTCAAAAGGCACATCATTCGGAAAAAGATCAATAACAATTAAGTTCTCTTTGGGAACATGGGCATATTTAGATGGTAAAATAAAATATGAGAGACGCTCAAGAAACACAACATGATGAGAGAAATAAAGGCTTTTATATACAAGATCATAACACCAATATATTTTTTTTTTGTTGAAAACCATATCCCCAGAAGAGCGGAATGAGCATTTTTTTTGTTGAAAACCATATCCCCAGAAGAGCGGAATGAGAGCACTAAGTTTATTCTGCTCTCTTTTGGGAAAAAGGACAAAACAAACACAACAAAAAATGCGTAACAAAGAGTAATTGGGAGTATGACCCATCAATTTTTCACAAGGAGAAAGGCCAAAAAGAAAAGGAGTAGACATGAATTAAGAAGATATACTGCAGTAAGAACTCCTACTCCCAAAAAGTGGCAGGGACAGATGAGAAAAGAAGGGAGCAAGTTGTGTCGATGATGTGTTGATGTTTTCTTTCAGCTCTACCAATTGTGCGGGAGTGTCAGAACATGAAGATTGATAAATAATGCCAGATGCAGCTAAAAAGTGAGTGAATTCTACTAGAAAATACTATCCACCCAAAACAAAACAGGGGGTTTTGATAGTTGTAGAAATTCAGCGTGAATCATGGAGTGAAATATGCTATAAACATGGAAGAAATTAAATTTATGAGACATCAAATACACCCAACAAAACTGACTATAATCATCAATAAAGGAAACATAATACACTCACCTGCCTTTTGTTGCAATGGGAGAATTCCACACGTCAGTATGAACAAGAGAGAAAGAAGATGTAGAGAGCGAAGATCTTTTAGGAAAGGGTATTGTTGACATTTTTGCAAGTTTACAACCACTGTATCCAGAAATGTCACTAGCAGACACTTTTTCCAAGCAACCAGACTGAACTAACTATTTTAGACGTTCACTAGATAGACGATCTAATCTAGAATGCCAAAAGTAAAAAAGAGAATAATGCTAATCTAAAGAAAAAGAAGAAAAAGTCGCAGAGGAGGAATCCAATAGGAGATGCAAACTTTCCAACACATATAGATCACCAGTCCTACGCCTGTTCTCAACCTGTTTCCAGGACATCCGATCTTGAACAACACAACGAGAGAAAAAAAACATAACGTCAAAACCAGAATCAGAATGACTAACAGATAATAACATGATAGTCAATTGTGGTACATAAAAGACATTAGGTATGGATAATAAAGAGGATGAAGAAGGAATAATAGAGCCAATAGAAACAACCTGCATAGAAGCACCATTGGCAGTAGAAATAGTAATTGGAGAAGGGAAGGTACAATGACTAAGAGCGGACAAATCAGGTGTCATATGATGAGAAGAATCGGAATCAAATATTTAAGTAGTGGGTGAAATACCAGTAACATAACTATGCAAACCGGGTGGGAGGTACAATAACTAAGAGTGGACAAATCAGGTGTCATATGATGAGAAGAATCGGAATCAAATATTTAAGTAATGGGTGAAATACCAGTAACATAAGAACTATGCAAACCTGAAGAGAACGTCGTTATAGCATGGGCACAAGATTGAAACCCAAAGGATACCTGCATGATTAGTGGTCTGGAACTAGTTAAACAGAGACCGCACTAAAGAGAGTGGAGCACCACTGAAAGGCGCGAAAACCCAAATCGCATGCCAAAACTCGTGAAAAAATCGTATCTAAATTCTCGAACCAAAAACTCATGTCCAATGTGAATAATTCCCAAGTAACTTGATACTATAGCTTGCAATTTGATCGTCCAACAAGTCAGAGAGCAAAAATACCAAAATCTAGTAGCGATGAATCAAAATATTGTGAGCCAATGAGATTTTGCAAGCAAACCAAGGGCTGAAATAACAGAACCAAAGCCACCATGGTTCAAATATTTTGGTGAGGTCGCCGGTGCTAGTCTACGAGACCAACGAGTTTGATCTGGTCTGAGACAAACGAACAAGGACAACGAACTCAGTTAACAGTGCCCCAAACAGAATGCAATAGCTAATACAAAGATCCAATGACAAGGATTAGCTTGCAAACAACGGTGTGCGAAAACCAAATTTGAAAAAAGGAAACAGAAAAATTCCAAAGAGGCTTCGTCGATGGTCAGAAAGGCAGCTAAAGGTTGCGGCGAGGGTTGTCGAAAATTACAGAGGCTGAAGGGAGCCTCATGGGTGATCGGTGAGCCAAAAAAAAAGGCTGTCAGTGGTCACAGAGACCGAGGAGAGCTTTGTCGGTGATTGGGGGTGGTTGTAGGAGTTCGAGAAAGCGTCACTGGTGGTCGCTGGACTAGGAAGAGGGGTCAGTGAGCTAGGGTTTTGGCAATGGAACAAAGCTAGGGTTTCTGCGAACCAAGAAGAAAAGTTACAGAGTTTCGTCGGAGCTTCGTCGGTGGCCAAGGAGGTTGCGTCGGAGGTCGCCGGCGACGGTAGGATTCTGACAATGGTGACTTTGATACCATGATAGCAAATAAGAAAGGATTATTATTATTGCAACTAATAAAAAATGCTTAACCACTAAAGATAAAATTACAAAATACATATAAAGCAAAACTTAAACCCTAATTAGCGTTAAAAGACTAAACTACCCTTTAGCTAACAAAATAAGTCAAATTTGAGCCTATCTTTAAAAAAATCTTTTTTGGTAATTTTCCTTTAATTAGAGATTTGTTAGGATCTAACTTGCTTAATGACTTAATCCTTTCGTTTAGGGTTTTGTCATTATAAATAAATTGTAAAGCCTAATGGCTCAAAGGTTGATTATTGATATTAATAGAAATAGGAGAGTTTTATTGTGTTTGTTTTTAGAGAAAGTATCTCTAAATTCAAACAAGCTTGTGGATTTTGAGCTAATAATTTTTATTACCAATACGCTTCAATGCATCAATTTAATTTTAGATTAACTTCTGATATTTGATGGAGTTTCGACAACTTTTCTTTTTCTAAGAAGATAGTCTTGAAGATGAAAGATTGAGTTTTACTGGACTTGCATTTGTTTACAAAATAAAACAAATTTTCCGAATAGGAATGCCATTAGGAGTAGTAGAGACTCTAAAGAAAAATGGTATCTGCTTTAAATTCCTATTTGCACTTTAGTTACTCATACATAGGTTTCTAAAATGTCCTGAATGTTTCAAGAAACAGCTTCAAATCGTCGTACAACGAATCATAGAGCCTAGGTTCTTATAGCTGTGCTTGTCTACTTGTGTCTCGAAGCAAGAATTGTATTGTATGAGTAAAATAAACTTAAACTTCCCAAGTAAGGTTTGTCCCATTACCCAAACCTCTCACAAAGTTCCACACTCTCTTTGAAACACCCAAACCTCTCTTTCTCAAAAGGCCCAAAACCATTGCCAATTATATCACCAAACTCCACCTTGCACCATGACACCGTCAATCTAACCATTCTCAATGTCCATCATCCACCACCTCAATCTCCACTACTTACAACACCTAATCCATTTCACTCCTATACATCACCACATTATGCTCAATCGAACTCAGGACTGTGCTACTTTGTGACCATCACTTAAACGAAAACCTTAAGTATTATCAAGGAAGATGTATATATTCAATATTTGTCTCTAATAGCCATATATATAGATCTATTCACACATATAGTTCAAGATACATGAAAACAACATGAATATATATATATATATATATATATATATATATATATATATTGAGAGAGAGAGAGAGAGAGAGAGGGAGGGAGAGAGAGAGAGAGAGGTAATCTCAGAGATAAGGCACGTATCAGTGGTGATTATAATGGAGTGTGGGATGGGACTGCGGTTTGGGGGTGGATTTGGGTTATGGTAAGGGTGCATTAGGTACCAGTTGACATGGATTGGAATTGGGGGCTGGAATTGTGTTGTGGTGGTTTCTTTCTTCCTCTTTTTGTTTTTTTGTCCGACGGTGGTAGCCGAAATTAGTTTGTGGGGCTCAGCAGGAAGGGAAACTTCTGTGAAATAATGATCATTTTTATTTTGATGCATCAGAAACAGAAACAAAAAAATACCAAGACAATAGAGGAATCTAATCACCCCCACAAGAGGCTGCTGATGAAAAGTGATTACCCTTACAAGCAAAGAAAATAAGAGAAAAGAAATAAAGGGGGAAGAGAAAAAGAAAGAAGAAAACAGCACAACCATGATTACACATAGCATCATGCCATCATCCAACAAGGGGGGGAAAAAAACAGATAAACTTTTCCATTTTACATCTAAGTAGCTACATCGTACATGCAAGAGATGCCACATAAAGAACAGTTACTATAGGAGAAAACTATTAGTTCTACATAGGGAAGTAGTGAGGTCATCATAATTTTCAAAAGAATAAGTTCACAATCAGATATTGCAATAATAAATGACCAATGGGGCTTGCTGAACTTTAAATCATTTTTGTAACTCAATTAATTCTTTTGGTTTATTTACATACAATTCACATAGAACTTAATGTGTCATGACAAGCTGATGATGTTAACCCGATGAATCACAGTAGCGTGATCGAGCCCGTTAAGTGAGTCAATCAAATGCATCCGCAGTGAAGCTGGACCCTTAGCCATGCCCATTCCAATCTCACCAGCAATACCAAATATAGACAACGCAGAAGTTGTAGCTTCAAAAGCATGTGATGGGTCAATTGCAACAAAGGCAGCAATGAGGGCAGTAACAGAGCATCCTGTCGCGGTAATCTTCTGCATCATGGCGACACCATTTTGTGCACCAACAACCCGCTGCCCATCCGTAATGATGTCAACAGCTCCAGACACTGCAACTATACAGCCACATTTTTTAGCCAAGGATTTTGCTGCTTCCACAGCATCGGTTGATTTGTGAGAGCTATCTACACCCTTAAAAGTTGAAACCAAACAATTCTAATTCAGGGAGTTTAAATAAATGTTGAAAATTAAAAGAAAAGACTGCAGGTTCAAGTTTGGGTTGGTTTTTAAATAGACTGTCATGATTCACAAAATCAGAAGGATGCAGAACAGACTCGAATGGTAGGAAACAAAGCAAGTCAACATAAGAATTTTCAGGCCCTAATTCGGGCTTTTGCATTGTTTTGATATGTTCGCCTCTCTTTGTACCAACTCCTACACTT
>JAULJZ010000024.1:2109131-2124480 GCA_032270985.1 Heliamphora pulchella
TCATTTTTTTAAAGGTTACAAATTAATTTTCAATTATATTCTTGTCCTCATTCCATTCTTGTTTTTATTTTTTTTTCTCGTGACCTTTTCTCTTCATTCAAGCTCGACAAAAATAAAAATAAAAATAAAAATAAAAATGAAAATGAAAACAAAAACGAGAAAAAATATTTGATAATTATTTTTATTTTTTAGAAAATATAAATAAATTTTAAAATGTATTAAATTCTTATAAATAAAAAAAAATATTTTTATTTGTTTTATAAATAAAATTTTATTTTATTTTTTTTTCTCTATATCTATCGCCTCGAGCCATTTCTCTCAAATCATTGTTTCTAACCACTGCCTCCAATAGTTCCTCTAGCCTCCGTCTCCGATCACAGTTTTCGACTACCTCGACTACTACATTCGTTCCTACTTTTATTCTCCCCTCCGATCACCAAATGCGGCTACAGCATACAGCCACTGTTTCCGACCACCATCGCTATATATTGCTATTATTACTCGTTAACATCTCCAGTCACCATCTCCGATCACCATTTTTTAAAGATCCATAACGCCAAACATGTTTTTGTTTTTATTTTTTTTATAAAAATAAAAAACATGTTTTTTATTTATTACAAATCAAAAACAAAAAACCATGAAGGTTGCCAAACAAGGCCCATCCTCCGCCCGCTCCAGTGCCATTTCCTATATGTACTCCTCACCATGGAGAATACGCCACCGTATACAGAACCCACAATACACACTTTCACGGGTATAGGATTTCCAGTACCAACCTACCAGGAAATTTTCCTGTACTCGAGAAAATCCAGAAAAATTTTCCGTCCAGAAGATTTTGCTCTTTTAACAGTTCACTGTTTTCTTTCCCAGCACTAAAAGTGAGAGACTAGAGAGAGAGAGAGAGAGAGAGAGAGATTTGTGAAGGCATGCCTTGTCGGCCATTACAGCTTCCATGAAGAGCTCTCACTCGTCCCTTCTTCTCTACTAAAGTCTAAAGTTCCTTCAGCATCATTGCCATTCAAGATCAACCAACCCAAAGTTACCACCCAGAAAACCAAAAACCAAGACTTGGGTAATGGGTTTAGTGTTTTCTTGCTTCCCCAGAAAATCTTTCCAACAATAAAATAATCCCCGCCCAAAGAAAATCTCTAATTCATTGCGTTTGATTACATTCTTTTTGGGGGGGTTCAAAAGGCTTGCCCCTTTAGTCAGATTTCTATCTTTATTTTCTTTACAAATCGCGCTTGTAGCTTGAAAAGATCCCACCGTTCTTGGGAAAAAAGTTGGTTTTGCTTTTATATTCATGCCCTCAATCCTTGAGTTCTATGGTTTTTGCTCTGTCATCATCTCAAGGAATCACTGGAATAATTGTGGTCTTTGCTGTTTTGATTCTCTTCACTAGTGATGGACTTGGAGGTATGCCAGGACTTTTATATTTGATGGGATTGTTTGAATGGTTTCTTTGGTATGATTAATGTGTCACCCACTTGTTCATCATTTCTCCAATGCCCCTTAATCTTATTGGGATTCTTGAATTGTTTGGGTTTCTTTTATTTTTGTGAAATGGTTGACTCTGTTCCATGTGTATTTAAAAGAAATCTAATTATTTCTTGCCAAATATTGATTATAAGGGTTTATTTCAGGAATACCTAATTTGTTTCTTGCGTCCCCGGATCTTGTTTTGATGGGTTCCTTCAAATGGTTGATATACGACTCTATTGTTAAGTATTGGGGGCAATACATGATTGGAATTCTGGTTCAGTTGGTAATTTCAAACTCTTTTCCAGATTTATGAATGCTCTATCGTAGCTGTAATTGATGCGCCTGAATTTCGTTCTTCGACATGACAAATCTGAGTTGCATAGTCTACAAAGAGCTGTTGAATTCTCAGATTGTATTTTTTGATTGATATACTTGAGGTGTTGTAATGTCTGACTCGAGGAGAGGTTTGGTTGTGAGGATTACTGGAATTTTAGCTGTCCTTTTGGGTCTCCTGGTTTATACTTCTGAAGGGCTGAATTCGGATGGGTTGTACCTTTTGGAATTCAAGAAAAGCATCCGCGATGAGTTTAATTATCTGGGAAACTGGAACTCTCGTGACCAAACACCATGTGGATGGACGGGTGTGAATTGCACTGGGAATTACTATGACCCTGTGGTGGACTCTCTTAATTTGAATTCAATGAACCTTTCCGGAACCCTGAGCCCCAGTATTTGCAGTTTGGTTAATCTTAATAAACTAGACATTTCTTACAATGAGTTCACTGGTATTATTCCCAAGGAGATTGGAAATTGCTCAAGATTGGAAAGTCTTTGTTTGAATAATAACCAGTTTGATGGACAAATTCCTTCTGAGATGGGTTATTTGTCTTTTTTAAGAGACTTAAACTTGTGCAATAACAAGCTCTCGGGTCCTATTCCGGAGGAGCTTGGAAGGCTTTCTTCTCTGTCTCAGTTTGTGGCATACAGCAACAACATCACTGGTTCACTGCCACGTTCTCTTGGGAATCTCAAGAACTTGAGGATATTTCGAGCAGGGCAGAATGGGATATCGGGAAGCATACCCTCAGAGATAGGTGGTTGTGAGAACCTGAAATATTTCGGTCTTGCCCAAAATGATTTAGGTGGGAATATACCCAAGGAAATTGGGATGCTTGGGAGGTTGACAGATTTGGTTCTTTGGGATAATCAGTTGACCGGTTTCATACCAAAGGAGCTTGGAAATTGTACAAATCTTGAGACTCTTGCTTTGTACCAGAACAACCTTGTGGGTGAAATTCCTGCTGAGATTGGGAACATAAAGTTCCTAAAGAAGTTGTACCTGTACAGGAATCAGTTGAATGGAACAATACCAAGGGAAATTTGTAATCTTTCTTTAGCAACAGAAATCGATTTCTCAGAGAACTACTTGATGGGAGAGATCCCAACCGAGTTCGGACAAATAAAGGGTCTGCGCTTACTCTTCCTTTTCCAAAACCAGCTTACGGGTGTTATACCAAATGAGCTTAGTAGCTTGAGGAACCTGACAAAGCTTGATCTGTCTATTAATAACCTCACTGGTTCTATCCCTGTTGGATTTCAGTACCTAACTGAAATGTTTCAGTTACAGCTTTTTGAAAACTCTCTGAGTGGTAGCATTCCTCAAGAACTCGGACTTCATAGCCAACTTTGGGTGGTTGATTTTTCAGATAACTATCTAACAGGAAGAATACCTCCTCATATTTGCCAGCATTCTAACTTGATTTTGTTGAATCTCGAGTCTAATATGCTGCATGGAAATATTCCAGCTGGGGTCACAAACTGCAAATCCTTGGTGCAACTTCGTCTGGACGGAAACGGGCTGGCGGGGAGCTTTCCTTCAGAATTGTGCAACTTGGTGAATCTTTCTGCTATTGAATTGGGCCAGAACAGGTTTAGTGGTCCTATTCCTCCAGATATCGGAACTTGTCAAAAGTTGCAAAGGCTTGATCTCTCAGACAATTACTTTACATTCAAGTTGCCGAGGGAGATTGGAAATCTGTCCGGATTGGTGACCTTCAATATTTCATCCAATTTGCTCACCGGTGGAATACCACCTGAAATTCTTAACTGCAAGATGCTTCAACGGCTTGATCTTAGCCGTAACAGCTTTGAAGATTCCATACCAAACGAGCTTGGAACCCTTTCACAGCTGGAGCTTCTCATGCTTTCTGAGAATAAGTTTTCTGGAAATATACCCGTAGCATTGGGCAATCTCTCGCATTTGACTGAGTTGCAGATGGGTAGCAACTTGTTTTCTGGTGAAATACCATCTGAGTTTGGCTCTCTTACCAGCTTGCAGATTGCACTGAATCTTAGTCATAATAATCTCTCGGGAAGAATACCGCCTCAGCTTGCGAATCTTATTTTACTAGAATTTCTCCTGCTGAATAACAATCATTTGAGTGGAGAAATACCAATTACATTTGCCAATCTGTCAAGTTTATTGGGCTGTAACTTCTCATACAATGACCTATCTGGACCATTGCCTACTGTAGCATTGTTTCAGAATATGGCTATCAGCAGCTTCATTGGAAACAAAGGGCTCTGTGGTGGGCCTTTGGGCAATTGTAATGGAAGTTCATCTTTTAATTCAACTCCACGTGCTTTGATAAGTGCACCTCGCAGTAAAATCATCACCATAGTTGCAGCTGCTGTTGGTGGACTTTCTCTTATTCTTATTGCGGTCATTCTATATTTCATGAGGTGTCCAGTTGAGGTTGTTGCTTCCCTCCAAGATGAAGAAATATCCTCTTCGGTTTCAGATATCTATTTCCCTCCCAAGGAGGGGTTCAATTTCCGTGATCTGGTTGAGGCCACAAACAATTTTCACACCAGTTTTGTTGTTGGGAGAGGAGCTGTGGGGACAGTTTACAAGGCAGTTTTGCATTCTGGGCAAACAATTGCTGTTAAGAAGCTAGCATCTAACAGAGAGGGGAATAACAATGTTGAGAACAGTTTTCGAGCCGAAATTTTGACTCTGGGAAATATTAGGCATCGTAACATTGTAAAACTATATGGCTTTTGCTATCACCAGGGTTCAAATTTGCTTCTTTATGAATACATGGCAAGGGGTAGCTTGGGTGAATTGCTTCATGGGGCTTTTTGTACCTTGGAATGGCCGACACGCTTTATGATTGCTCTTGGGGCTGCGGAGGGACTTTCTTATTTACATCACGATTGCAAACCAAGGATTATTCACCGTGATATAAAGTCTAATAATATTCTACTTGATGAGAACTTCGAAGCCCATGTTGGTGATTTTGGTTTGGCCAAGGTCATTGACATGCCTCAATCCAAGTCAATGTCTGCAGTTGCAGGATCATATGGCTACATAGCCCCTGGTAAGCCCTCTCTTTGATCCCTCTCATGACCGTTTATAGTTTTTGCATCCTGGTTCATTATGTATATTTCTGGGTATCTACAATTAACAATAAAAAGAATTCCAATTTTTGGTTGTAAGAAAGTGTCATTAAACAGCCATTCTGTATAAAGAGTATTACTGGATATCCACAATTGAAAATAAAAACAATTCCAATTTTTGGTTGTAAGAAAGTGTCATTAAATAGCCATTCTGTATAAATAGCCATTCTTAACTGGGTTCCTACCCAGATCCTTCTATACACTAAGCTTGTGTTTGGACTAGTTTTTTTGTAGGCATTTAGGTTTTTTTTTTTTTTTTTTTTTTTTGTAGAAAAGTAGATGTAAAAATATGTGGAAAAAGCCAACAGAAACCAAACAAGTGGGCTTTTTAAGAGGCTTTTAAGCAAAAAGCCTCCTAAAAAACTAGGCCAAACATAGGCTAAATACACCACAGTGTAAACAAAATGTTTTGAAAGTGGTCTTTCATAATTTGATGATTAAATACATTTCAGGTGTAATGATCTACATTGCTTTCTGTCTTTCTTTTGTATGATGATGGCCATTTTATGTGTCAATTGACTTGATGGCTAAAGATTTACACACTTCATCCAGTGATGTACTTGCATAATGATAGTCATTTTATGTCTCAAACAAGTTTTCACCATAAAATTGCAGTTACTGTGGCTTACTTAGTATACAGATTGAACTTATATTTGAATTAGAGCAAGTTCAGTATTCTTCTTGTTATATGAATATCTTTTATGCTCTGTTGGTTAAGAGAAATTAAATGAGGAACATTCCAGATAACTTGGGCCTTTGCTATCCATAGACCCAAATGGCTGTTATGACTTTTACTTCCCCCCCCAACAACAATATTTGCTTTAGTATACTTGTTGAGAAGATAGATTATTGAGTTTTATTCAGTGGTCATTGGTAGAAATTGACAGAGACGGCTTAAAAATTGGGAAGACGGGTACCACAAATACATTATTTCCCAGTTCTATGTGTTTTATTCAGATTGGGTAAATTTATTTATTTTATGCCCTTATTAGATATCCAAGAAGCTTCTTGGGCCTAGGTTTGGAGTATTGCAACTTTCAAGTCGTAAGACCTTTTTGATCTATATAAGTTATAACAGTTTTACTCAGAAAGTAAAAAAATATGGCCTTTGTTGGTCATATGACTCGAATGAGTTCTTCTTAATTTGTTTTTTTTTTAAAAAAAAAAATTTGTTTGCACTATGCAAGTCCTCATTATTCCGTCCTCTTGATAGTTTTATCCATACTGATACCCAGATGATATAATTAAGTTACAGTCTCTCTGCTTGGTCGTATGTCTACCCCCTTCCCAAACCTATCTATCTATCTTTCTATTGGCTGGTATGCCTGGTAGATTGAAACAATTAAACCTATTCCATCTAACTGATGAATGGCCTTTTTAATGCCAGAATATGCCTACACAATGAAGGTTACTGAAAAATGTGATATTTATAGCTATGGAGTTGTTCTTTTGGAGTTGCTAACCGGAAGAACTCCTGTACAGCCATTAGAAGAAGGAGGTGATCTTGTCACGGGTGTGAGGAATTATATTCGGGACCACTCCTTGACATCAGGAATATTTGACAGTCGATTAAATCTGAAAGATGAAAATACCATCAACCACATGATTACTGTCCTGAAAATTGCTTTATTGTGCACGAATATGTCCCCTTTCGATCGGCCCTCAATGCGTGAAGTTGTGCTGATGCTGATTCAGTCTAATGAGCAAGATGGGAACTTTATTTCATCTCCAGTTTATGATCATCCTCTGAAAGCTGATACTTCTTGACTGTATGTAACAATCTCTTGGTTCCTTACTTCCTTTACAGTGATAATCTTAGAACCCATTATTCCTTGTATTGCTTGCGATGATTAAATCATAAAATAATGATGTAAATTTTTTAAAGCAAGATGTTAACCCTCAGATTTTCTAGAATGTGTTGTCAGTAACAAATAAGAATTCAAACCTTATTTCCTTTTTATTTTTCTTATTTTTTCCCATTTTAAACATTAAAGAATACCCTTTACCATTTGCAGTAGAGCTACAGATATAGTGGCTGTTCTGCGGATTAAATTGCTTGAAATTTTTTTGCTGTCTCGTTAGATATTAAATTGTTTTCTATCTTCATTATGTATTCATTTCTACCTTTTGGACTTAATTATTCAATTTGGTTTTGGATAAAAAGAAATATGATGCAATCCCTATATACAATAGGTTTTCCATCAACTTTACTTGTGGCTTCTGGGAATGATGTTTCAGATAATTGATTCCAGAGCTTTAAAAGGTTGATATTTTACTCATTGTTCATGTGATCCATAGAGTTGAGCAACATTTGATGCAGAAGCCTCATTACATGTGGGACATGAAGCAGGATATATTGAGAATTGAACTACAAATTCCTGTGAACCCTTCTGAGAAACGCTGATAACAAAAATATAAACCTTTAGGCTTTGATGGAATCCGAAATGGGTACATAACTGAAATAACTAACGACTCAGTGAAATTTGAAGAAAATTTATGCAGATATTATGCCAGATGACTAGGATATTTTGAACATAACATGCATGCAACATTTAATCCTTGTAAATTTGTAATGTGTCCATTCTAACACTTATCAGTAATATTGCAGGTTGTATTTTTTTTGGCTTTGTCGGATTGTGCCTTTTGTTCAAATTATAGGATTAATGGTCTAAAATTGAATCCTACGAGGCTCTAAGGATCTGAATAGGTTTGGCAGGCCAGGTAGGACCTGGTTGTTTTGAGGTAGTGCTCTCTTCCTATGCCATCGTCATAATATGAATCATTTGAAAATGAAATGAATCGAGGTCAAATAGGACCTGGTTGTTTTGATGTAGCTCTCTCTTCCTATGCCATTGTCATAGTATGAATCATTTGAAAATGAAATGAATCGAGGTCTAATATGATATAAAAGTATAAGTTTCTTTCGATTGTGGCATGGAAGTACACTGCGAGCTTGATCTTGACTTTCCATATCATCCAGTTGCTTGGCATGAGTGACTTTCTTTTATTTTATTTTTTTTCCTTCTTCTCCTAATTGTTTTGGAAGATGCTTTTAGTCAACATTTATTTTGTTGATGAAAGCCATACAATTAATAGATTACTGGAACTACACTTTGGGCAAGTAAAATAGTAGAGGAACAAGAAAAATTTCCAAACCTCAAGCCTGTAATGAGAAAAGGATATTAAGAAAAGTAATTTTCATTTCAAAACCGACATAATTATTCTTTAGTAGTATGTTGTTTTCATTTTCCATTGTTTCATTCGGAATGGATTAATTAATTCTCTCAGTTTTGAACTCCCTCCTCTCTCTCACCCTCCCTTTCCTCCTCCTCCTCCTCCTCCTCTCTTTCTCTCTCCCTTCCCTCTACTTTCTTTATTTTCTTTCCCTATCTATCTATATGCGTGTAGACATAATTTCTATTAGGTGTGGTTAGCTTGGGCCCCTATGTGGCTACCTGGGTTTAGGGTTTTTAATTCTATCCCCTCATGGTCCCCTCGGTAAAGCAAAAGACTAAACTGTGGGGAGGGAAAGCGAAGGGAAGGATGCATATACTTTCCCTTTTTTGGTAGGATGGAAAGGACGTACGACCTGGATGGAAACAAGTCGAGTTTGGTATGATGCACCCCCATCATAACCTTAGCGTGCCACAAGGATGCCAATTTTGACCTATTACCCCAAACAATGCTCTGCCCCAAACTTGGCCTGTGTAAATTTCTTGGAATCTTTTCTTGCATTTATTTGATTATGTTCCTGTATACGTGCGCACACACTCTCTATCATGCATGTATGAGGGAGAAAATGTGAAAAGGGTTGTCCAAGGTCGTATGATTAGAGGGTTTTCGAGTTAGAGGGGGTCGTGGCGAAGAGGTTGAGATTTTTTGCATATATTATTTATAGATGACACCATTGTATTTTAATAGATGACACCATTGCATTTTATGAGGCGGATGCGAACTTGTGTCGAGCTTAAGATTTATACTTGAAAGATTGAGTTGAAGTCATTCTTGTGTAGGTGAGATGCAAAATATGCATGGTTTGGCTAATTCTTTATAGGGGAATCATTTCCTAAATTGTTTTTGGGATTTTCTCTTGGTGTTCCTTACAAGTTGACGGCTGTGTGGAATGGTATTTTGGAGTGCTATGAGAGGAGACTAGCGAATTGGAAGCTTCTATATTTATCAAAGGGAAACAAGGTTATTCTCATCAAGAGTACTTTGGCAAGCCTCCTTACTTATATTTTTTTGTCATTGATTACCATTCCAGCATAGGTGGGGAAAAGATTGGTCAATCTACGAAGGTATATCTTTTGGGGAAGTTTGGGTGAAGAATTAAAGTTCCGCCTCGGAGGGTGGAAGAAGGTGAGTAAGCCACTTCCGGAAGAGGGTTGGGGCATTTCATAGTACTCTGAATTTAACTTATCTTTGATGGGGAAGTGGTTGTAGAGGTATGCCGAGGATGGAAAGATGGAGATCATTTATAGAGAAGGGTGATAGATTGCAAGTATGGCATTGATATTAGAGGATGGGTTTCTAAGGAGGGTCAGGATCCTAATTGTTTGAAATATTGGAAATCTATAAGGAAGAGTTGGTCGAAATTTAGGAGCACGTGAGAATTGAGATTTGGATTAGTGGATTGGATAGTAATATGATTATGTATTGGTATGATATTTGGTGTAGGAATGTTCCCCTGTCAGCAGCTTTCCCTGATTTGTTTGGTATTGCGGTTAGTAAAATTGCTTTTATTGCAGACTATCTTAGGTTTTTGGAGAATGGTTTGGTTTGGGAGCCGATTTTCTCTGTCAGTGCAGAATTACGAGTTGGAGATGGTGGTAGAGTCTTTTTAGTTGCTTTATGGGATAGGAACATTCGCGGCTAAATTCTATCATTCCATTAATGTTGGGGTTTTGGGATCTCTTTTCCTAAAATTGTAATTGGAAGTAAGGTATCCCCTCTAAATTTACCTTCTCTCTTTCTTTTTTTTTTTGTTTGGGAGTGGGGGCAATACCATTGGATTCTATTCTTACTACAGATAATTTGATGAAGAAGAGTTTCAGAATGGTCAATAGATTTGGCTTGCGCTACAAAGCAGAGAGGAGACAGTGGATCATTTGATTCATTTGTTTCTCCGTCATGACTCCATGAGGTGGCTACAGAATTTTGGAACTTGCTTTTGAATATTTTTGGGATCCAGTGAGTGATGCTAGTTTCCATAAAACAATTATTGGAATGTTAGAATTTTGGTTATAGATAGAATAGAAAGAAGAGGTCTTGTGGAATAGAAAGAAGAGGTCCTGGCATAAAAGATGAATTTTCCAATTCTGCTATTAAAAAGATGAATACACTTTTGAACATTTCTTTTGTTTTTTTTTAGCATAAAGGAATTTATTGAGAATCGTTATTTCTTCTTGTTGATTTTATTAGCAAGCAAAACTTTGGTGTTGAGCCTTTTTGATTTGATAAACCTCTTGTAGAGGGGTTGTGCCCCTTCTGACGCTTTTTGCTTATACATATCTATACTCTTACTTGTCAGAAAGTGCACAGCAAAAGGAAAACCATTGCTCTGGTTTTCTTCATTAAATCACGCGGGGAAACATTTGTGAATTTTTTTTAGAAGAAACCCGTCTAATATGGATGAGTTCATGTAGAAGTCATGGAAGATTATGAAGCACGGCCACACCAAAATAGGAGTCGTAGGTGTTGCACATGCAGGGGACACGAACAGGGCTCGAATACACCGGGACACAAGTTGGACATGCCATGTGGCATGTCTTGTTTTTCATTATTTTTGGCCGGACATGCTGTTGGACATGTAAGGGACACGCTATTTTGTATAGTCACAATCTTTAAAATATATACCCAGCCTCCCCTTTTCACCTTGCCACCCACCACGACCTTCACTGGTGAGCTTAACCTTACTCTTGGCAACCACTGACGACCTCGATTTGACCTCCTTCTATGACCAACAACACTTTGTAGATTGAAACAATAGAAAAATAGAGCCAACGACGACTTTCAATGTTGATGATGCCTTTGGCCATGTCGATATTTTTTTTTTGTAAAATTGTAAAATTAAAATGGCTTGATTTTGATTTGGAACTATACTATGTTATGGTACTAAGCTGAACATGGCTTGATTTTGTAAAAAAATTGTTTTTCATTGTTTTCTTCCATTAGTTGTTGTTATGTTAATTGTTTGGAAATTGGAACTATGCTGGATAGGCCCTAATTGTTTCATTGTATTTTTCTGCATCTTTCTTTCTATGCTATGTTAATTGTTTGGGCTGCCTAATTTTTTTCATTGCAAATGTTTATTAATAGTTTGAAGTTTGCTACTAATAGGAAAACATTTCATCTTCTATCAGTGTTATTTCATGATGGTAGCAATCCCAACATGTGTGATTTGATGATGGTAAATATGTGAAAAGAATGGAGAAAATTGGGAAAAGAGGGGAAAATTTTCTAGTGCAATTATTGTCATGGTTTATATAGAGGATCATATATAACGGTGAAAGCTCATTTAATTAATTATCTCCCCAAAAGTAGTTCATTTAATGAAAATCACAAAAATGGGAATAGCTGTGTTCTAAAGAAGCCAGTAAACACCTTGTTGGATTTCAAAGAGGATAGGATGAAGCAGAGATAAAAAAAAATATTTCAACCGAATAAAGTTCTACTGCATCCTCCTTGTGCATTTTTTGCTGGTATTAGTTATTTTTGAAGCACAAGAGACATTAGCGAAGAGGAGAAAGTCACGCTCTAGCGGAAGTGGAAGTAAGTATCCCATTATGAAGGTTTTCAATATTGGAGCTCGGGAATAACTACATTATGATATGAGCACCAATTACCGATGAAGCAAGGCTTCAAACCTGACAAGCAACCACCTAGCCTAGGCAGTTGTCTCCTAAGATCACAATAAAGGATATTTTACTTAGCCAATTTGCATTTTATTTGGTAAAGAATCCTCGTTTTGTTAGTTTGTATGCATATGCGCAAATAACAACATTCAAGGATATATACGAATGGGTTATAATTTGGTGAGGATTTCATTGCTTCAAAGAGAAAGGGAAAATGTTGATAGGCTATTAGAAGCTACTAAAGGCACATGAAAGGAGAAAGGTGTGAGCAATGTTAGTGATGGTTGGAGTGAATCGCAAAGAAGGCCATGATTAACTTTATGGATGTTACGGGAGATTAGCCATTGTTTCTTAAGGCGGTTGATTGCTTAAGGGAAACAAAAGTTAAGTGATACAACACGGGGAGGGATAAGAAATGGAAAAAAGATAACACAACCTTAACACAAGGCCACAATCTTAAATGAAACCCTGAAACCCTAGTTTAAAAGAAAACAGTAATCTTAAACGAAAAGAAAAAAAAAATATAAACCCTAACTAAAAGATAAATTAGGATCTTAAACCAAAAGGAAATAAAATAAAGTCCAATTAAAAGATAATCCAAATAAAAGTAATTACTAAATAATTAAAATAAAATGGCAAATGGGACGCAATGTTCCACATCATTCTCCTCAACTGAGAAAAATAACTCGACCTTGAGTTCGTTTGGAAATATTGAACTCTGTTATACTAAAGAATCAAATACTTCGAGTTTGTTGACAACGGTTGCTTCTCCTAAAACTTGAAGCCTCTAAGCCTTTAACCCAAGTACTATTAGTTTTCAAGTGGCTGACAAGATCCATTAGACATGGATGGAATAATTAATCAAAGCCTTCAACACCTATAAAATCAATTCTTTATGTCTTGATGGAGTCTTTTGTTAGTGGAAAATCAACTAATTTGGACAACTACTAGAGTGCATCTATATGTTCAAAAGACTCTTCATTTGATGAACTCCTTTTTGGCGTGGAAAATATTTGCTCTTAAATGACCGGAGGAGGAATAGGATCATTTAACATGTGGCAGTGCTGCCAAGTAGGCATCGAAATATGAGACCCATAAGTTGACACCCAATCCTTCTTTGCAGGATTCAAAAAATTACTTTTTCCATTATATTTGAATATAATTGTATTGTCTTTCCTATTATAAGTGGTACTAAATTTATCCATCTATGGATGACCAAATAACACATGCGAAATATCTATGAGAAGGACGCTGCATCAAATCTCATAAAAAAAGTCACCAATCTGAATAGTAACCAAACACCTTTGGAGACTAGAAAATGAGTGTTATCATAACAAAGCAGTTGATAGGGTTGTAGGTGGGGTTTAGGCTTAAGTTTCATCTTATTGACACCTTTTTTAGATATCGCATTCATTGGATATCTTTCATTAATGATAATTTAGCAAACATTGTTGGTTTTATTGGTGCACTTCTCTATTGTTTCTTTTTTTTTTTTTTGTGCTGGCTGGCTGGATATATGTTTTTTCAGGCTGGGCTGTTCTTGGGTTTTGATTTGTGGGTTGGGGTTGTCAAATGGTTCATGGGCTGGATTAAGTAGTTAGATATAATGAGCTGGACTAGGTGTGAGTGTGTATAATAGTAGAATTGGGGTGGGTTGATTTATGGGCTGGTGTCGGTTTACTAAAGGGCTTGGGTTGGACCTTTTTGTTTTGTTTGTTTGTTTTTTTATTTGTTTTTGGGTTGGTTTAAAATGGATTAAAAGGTTAATGGGTTGGGTTGTGATGGATCTAAGTAGGGTTTCGGCCCTTTTGGGTCAAAAGTGGGTGAGTCAAAATTGGATTTGTTTTTCAGGTCGAGTTGGGGTTGACTAAATTTAGGTCATTTCTTCCTCTCTTCTCTTTGCACAGCCCAAGAGATAGTAGAAGACGACTAGGATTTTTTTTGGGTGCGAGAGGGAGAAAGTTGCCTAAGGTTTACAAAGATGGTGAGGGAGGAAGAAGGGGGAAGATAGAGAAAGACAGGTTCAAGCTTTGAGGGTGAAATGAGAAGCGACGAACTTGGTCGACCATGGTGTTGGCGATAGTAGTTGGCTGCACCAAGGTTGGTCAACGGCGAACCTTCAGCCTTTTATGGCGACAGCCAATAGCAATGGGAAAGATGGATAGCAGTGGTCGAGCTAATCGCTTGTACCGAAAAAAAAATGATCTACACTGGGTTGGCGAGATCTAGGCGACTGACTATGAGAGCTGATAGGCCACAATGGAGAAAGAGGCTATCAATTCAGGTTTAGTCGAAGAGGGAGAAAGAGGCTAGCAATCTTTTAGCTATGATACCAAAATAATGCAGCATGTAGAAGGACAATAAATAGAAGAAAGGTAGTACAAAAGTGTCACCCTTAACACAACATCACAACTTTAAAAACAACTTTTTCATTAATCAACTTTGAATAATATATTAAGAGGGACTCTTATTTATAGGCATAAAACCTTAATTTAAAAAAAAAATTATAATCTTAAATGAAAAGAAAAGAAAAATAAAAAATCTTAACTAAAAGATAAACTAGATTATTAAACTAAAAGGAAAAAAACTAAAATTCTAATTAAAAAGATAATCCAAATAAAACTAATTACTAAATAATTAAAATAAAACGGCAAGTGGGACACAATGTTCCGCATCAATAATTACTCCATCTCCAACTTGATGAGGGAAATGATCGTAGAGGTGGGGCCTGAAAGTGTAATTTAAATTATCACGGACAACGCTTCACATTGTACGGCGGTGAGGCAATTGATTGAAGTACAATATCTTTACATCTTTTAAACACCTTGTGCTGTCCACACTCTTAATCTTGTGTTGAAGAATATTTGAGCGGGGAAGAATGTTGAGAATAATTTCTTCATATTTGAAGCATGCAGTTGGATTGGTGAACTTTTAGGAGATGTGATGATAAATTTTTTATTGCTAATAATTCAATGAGGTTGGCCGCTTACAATGAATATGGGCATTTAAAGCTTCTTTCAATTGTTGAAATTCATTTTGTTTCCTCAATTCTGATATTCAAAAGGATCAAATTCATCAAATATAAGGTCTCCAAACAATAATGATTAGTGATAAGTGGTCATGTTATAGGGATGATAATCTTGGGAAGGCAAAAATAATCTATTGGATGATATTTGTACGGGGATAGAAAAAGTAAATATGATCATATATAAGCATGGGGGGAAGCGTCCGAAAGATACTAGTTTTTGACTTTTTAGATACTATAGTGATGTGACTTCATGATGATCGAAGCTAAGTTTTTCCACATAGAGATGAGGAGGTCACCTTTGAGCGGAAAAAGTGCTTAAAAAGATACTTTGATAATCCTATGGACTACACTAAAGTAAATATGGAGTATGCCAAAGTTCTCAACCATGGATGAACCATTTGTTGACATTGATTCGATTCAAGATCGATGCCCTAACACTTCAATTACTGGCTTTGAAGCTATTTGTGCAACTCGCCTACTCTTCATGCACTGAGAAGAATTGGAGTATATTCTCATTTATCCATTT
>JAULJZ010000024.1:2124490-2135152 GCA_032270985.1 Heliamphora pulchella
GTTAGAAGGAACAAAATGTCACCCCAACGGTTGGAGGACTTGTTTATTATTCAAATGAATCTCCATCTTTTATCAAGGAGAAGCACACAATACTTTCAAGGAGGGACCAAAATGTGGGAGATTGTGAGGGACACGTTTGACTCCTTTGAAGATTTTGGGATGCTTGAGATTGTAATTCTCTCATTTGATGAGCCTGAATTAGAAGTTGTGTTATTTATTGATGATGAAGGTACTAGCTATGGCAACGGTGATTGTGGTGATAACGACTTGGTTAAGGTTAGGTGATGTTGAAGCTTCAAGTGGCTTAATTCCTTGTGCTTGTGATAGATGGTGGTTATTATTGATGTTTCTGTTATTAGAATGATGTATTGGATAATTTGAATGATCACTTATTTTGATGAATGTGGTTTTTCCTGATGCATTTGAATGATGAAGGACGTTGTTTGTAATTGTGGATGTTTTTTTGATAGGTTGTTTGTGGGTGTTCTATATATAAAGATGGGGTAAATATATAAATAAAACACATTTTTTGTTGTATTTGAACCATGTCCTGATCTTTTTTAAATTAGTATGTCCTACGTTAGTGTCTGTATCCGTGCTTCATAGATGTGAAGTTGTGGGCACTGAAAATAGTGATGGCCTTGGGAGTAATAATGTCCATGATGTCTATGGAGATAAGACCACGACGTGCGTGCATGTGTGTGGAGAGAGAGAGAGAGAGAGAGAGAGAGGGAGCAATCTCCTGATCTTTTTTAAATTAGTGTCCTACGTTTGTGTCTGTATCCGTGTTCATAAATGTGAAGTTGTGGGCACTGGAAATAGTGATGGCCTTGGGAGTAATAATGTCTATGATGTATATGGAGATAAGACCATGATGTGTGTGCATGTGTGTGTGTGTGGAGAGAGAGAGAGAGAGAGAGAGAGAGAGAGAGAGAGGGACTTTCATTTAATTAAATTCTCATTGAGAAATAAGTGCAATTCTTTTTAGAAAAAAAGAACTACATGATTGGTGTGGGTAATACGTGACTCGAGTTGATTTGTCTTTTACCTTGCATTGGTATGATAAGTAAGGTACCCAAGTAATTGGGCTCCATATCCACCCTTGTGGAGGACAATGCTTTTTTTAGACCTGCCTATTCTTTCCAGCAACAAAAGTCAAAGAGGATGGCAAGTTTTGTGCTAGTGAAATGGCTTTGCAGATTTGCAATGAAAATGAAAGCTTGTGGAAGAGTTGTAACTACTGCATCTAGATGTCAAAGTAGTAATTGGATCGATGGCCACAGAGGTATGTAGTTCATATAGTGTTGTTTGCGACGAGGAATCAAAAAGATGATTTTTTAGTTGGGGCCAGTCGGGCGGTGGATAGGGGGGAGGGGGAGGAGTTCCTGAAATGCGTTCGGTTTGTGGTAGGCTATGCAATAGTGTGACTGTTTGGCATGTCATGAATGTGATGGATGGTGAAAGATATTCTAACATCTTTATCCTTGGCCTTGAACCTCCTTTAGCTTTTTATTCTATTCACTTAACTATTCCTATTTTTTCTAAAAGGGTTCTAGATGGGTTTTACTTTAGGAGGTTGGTTCATTATCGGGAGGTTAAGGTTGTAGAGGAACTCATAGCAGTTCATTATGTAGCGGCCATAGAGTGGAAATCAATGAATATATATGGGGCAGTGTAGAAAGAAAGGCATGTAGGAAAGCTTTTATTGTATGTGTTGTATCGTTTTCCCTTGGAAAGAAATTTGGGGCAAGAAAATTCCTTAACAACATACCTACCCTTTTAGTTTGATTACAAACAAGTTTCAAGAACTGATAATTGATTGATGGGTAAATAGATTCTTAATTGTTGTAGCATGTTTAGCGAGGTTTGAGATCCGGCTGATGTAGCACGTGGAGAGGATGAGTAGGGTAGAAAGGTAGTGCAAAAGGGTCAAAATCTTAACACAAGGTTGTAAACTCAATTTTTCATTAATTAACTCTGAATAATATATCAATTGAATCTCTTATTTATAGGTTTAAAACCCTAATCTAAAAAGAAACTAGAATTTAAACAAAAAAGAAAATAAAAATAAAATCTTAATTAAAAGATAACCTCGAATCTTAAACTAAAGGAAACAAAATAAAATCTTAATTAAAATATAACTAAAAATAAAATTAAATATTAAATAATTAAAATAAAATTGTAAATGATCCATTGTGTTCCGCATCATTTTCCTCTATTGAGAAAAAGAGCCCGACTTCGAGTTCGTCTTGAAATACTATACTCTGTCATGCCAGATAATCAAGTATTTTGCATAGATGAGCGATGGTAATTTTGTCCTGTTCTATATGATATTGATGTTGAGACAATTAACAAAATCCACAAAACTTGATTTGATAACTCAATGAAAATCTTCAACTCCAAGAAAATCAATCAAGTCTGGTTTGTCGACATCTTTTGTTGGACATCCAATGAGACAGGACAAGTTGAGCGCATATTCATGATCGAGAGGCTCTTCATTTGTTGTAACTGTCTTTTGCAGTGGAATGTCTTGCTTTGCAATGGTTGGAGAAGGAATAGAATCATTGATCTCGTGAGATGAATTAGAATCAAATTGATCTCAATCTTCGTTAAAATCTAGAATGTCTAGTTTAGAACAGTTGTCTACCTCAGTCACTTGGGGATTATCTACCATGCATTGGTGCACAAAAATTTGTGGAGGGGCACTTGAAATTTCACTAATTGTAGTATCGTCCTTGTCTTTATTTGGTAAAAAGATGGTGGCCAATGTATTTAAAATAACTTGAATGTGTGCTAGATTGCCGTTAATCTGCCCCTGGTCTTTATGTATGTATCTATAGCAAAGTATGGTGTAAAGCCTCAAATTTGGAGGATAATTCGATATTGGTAACTATAGTTGGGACAGAGAATAAAGTTTGTTCGTTTGTTTGTTTTTTTTTTTGTAGGTTGATTTTCCTTTTGGCCTGGGTTGGTTTTTTGTTTGGGGTGGGCTACGTTGTTTTAAGAGGGGTGGTGTTGGATATGGTTTAAGCGGTTTAAGGATTAGGCTTGTGAAAGTGGGCTGAGTTTAAAAAAATCATTGGGTTGGCTTATGGGTTAGAAAAGTTGGGCTTGGTATGGATTGCGGGTCAAAAATGGGTTTTGGGTCGAGACAATAAATCTAGGTTGTCAATATTTAAAAAAAAATGGTTGTCTTCCTTGCGTTGCGAGTTAGGGTTTCAGGGGAAAGGGGCGCAATTGCTAGGGTTTCTGGGGGAGTGCAGAGAATGAAAAGGGAGAGAAGGGTGGCGGCTAAGGTTTTGGTGGGAGCTGAATCATAAAAGAGAATCTGAGGAGAGGGAAGGGTTTTACTACGGTTTTGGCAAGGACGGAGGTCGACGAAGAGACCTAGGGTTTTTGGGGGGTTGAGGAGGGAGGGGCAAGGGTCGACGACGACGACGAAGGCGAGGGCTGACGAAAGCCTAGGGTTTCAACAAAGGGAGGGGCTAGGGTTTTGGCGTATAGTTATTTATTTATTTATTTATTATTTTTTTTACAGAGGCGAGAGTACAGGGCGTCGACAGCAATGGTGACAATGATTGGTGGTGGTGGCAATTCTGGAGGTCGTCGACTCAAGTGGTGGCGATGGCAACCGTGAAGGTTGTAGGAGTAGGTGGTGGTGGTGGTGGTGGCAGCGACTGCTAGAAGCTGTGACGCTGGTCGCAAGATAGTGGTAAGAGCTTCTACGGCTATGGATTTAGTTGAACAAGAAGAGGGAGATGTAGAATCTCGAGCCTAAGCTTTGATACCAAATGATGCAGCATGTGAAGGGAATGAGAAGGACGGAAAATTAGCGCAAAAGCGTCAAAACCCTAACACAATGCTACAGCTTTAGATTTAATTTGTCATTAATCAATTTTGAATAATATATCAAGTGAGCCTATTATTTATAGGCTTAAAACCCTAATATAAAAGAAAATTAAAATCCTAAACAAAAATGAAATGAAAATAAAACCTTAATTGAAAGATAAACTTGAATCTTAAACTGAAGGAAACAAAATAAAATCCTAATTGAAAGATAACTAATAAATAAAATTAAATATTAAATAATCAAAATAAAATTGTAAATAATTCTTTGTGTTTCACATCACTGGTAAATCACATTTCCATTTGTTTCGAGTGGCTTTGGAGGTGTGGGCACTACCATCGGATGGGTTGGGGTGGCTTCGGTTTTCTCGTCAGCCTAAGTTGTTCACCAGTTGGAGAGGAGGGTGAATATGTGGTTGGAAATAGAACAACATAAAGAATTTCATCTTTGTCGTTTTGGGTTTACTTGGAGGTGCAGATAAGAAGTCTTTTCATTATGTAGGAGAGTTATATATGAATTGAATAGAAAGATCTCAAGACTTTACTCAGTTGAGCTTCGTGGAGGATATTATGCATCTCGTTGGAGCATTTTTGGATTTCATAGGAGGAAGCTTGATGTTTTTGTGCCTTAGGAATTGACGTGGATTGTGTGGGAAGAGTGTAATAGATGAACTATGAAATGTGAAACAGGTTCGTCCTACACGTATTTAGTATATAATGTTATTATCTTCTATGACTATATTTTGAACTTTTAAAGAATTTCCCTTCAAACGATTTGTATTCAGAAACTGAAACAGGCCCTACCTATAATAGTATTATAGTTGGGGAAGAAGTACTAATTTTTCTTGACCTTTGGAAGTGCTTTTAATCACATTGAAACATGTAGGACTCATCTATTTATGATACGATTTCTTTTACGATTTTAGTATTTTATGAGATTCGAGAAGTTTGTACTTTTGATGTTGAAGTAATAAATAAATTATCAACAGGCTCTCCAAGCATGTTGGAAGTTTGTCCAAGAGTTGCTCCACTTACCAGAACACTTAAAAGAGGTTCTCCTGTGTCAATCACTTCCATTCCTCTCAATAGGAGACCATATTTTAGCTTCTATAACGTGTTCTTTCATGTTCTCACATATTCCTGATTTTTTTCTCCTTTTGAAATTCTACTTTCTTTAGATTATATATTTGAAATGCCAAGAGTTCGGCTGGGCAGAATTCTACGCTGAAGTTAGAATTGGGTCGTTTGTTTCTTTCTCTTGTTCTTTTTTTTTTTTTGTCTGCAACCTTGTATGCGCTTAGTGTGGAAACAATTTCCTGTAAAATTAGAATTTGGTCACTTCGTATGAATTTTGAAGAGGGAGTGGTTTCGTTGTGTCGTTTCGTTTGTGATTACAAAGCCTACTTGCTATTTGCTAGCTCACTTATTATGAATTTTGAAGAGAGAGTTGCTTCTTTGTGTCGTCTGTGCGGTGTTACTTAAATAAGTTAAACTAGGTCAACAATGGACAATCATGGTTTTGCTGTTTTTGTTCGTAGATGGCCACAATCAGTGGACTAGCTCACATAGGGTTCACACTTC
Organism: Heliamphora pulchella; assembly: GCA_032270985.1. Classification (NCBI taxonomy): domain Eukaryota; kingdom Viridiplantae; phylum Streptophyta; class Magnoliopsida; order Ericales; family Sarraceniaceae; genus Heliamphora; species Heliamphora pulchella. Next base: position 2,129,918 of record JAULJZ010000024.1, read on the forward strand.
CCATTTATCACCCAAAAAAAAATTTGGGTGTAATTTTTCATTTGGTTCTTGATGATATAAATGAGCGACTGGAATCGGTAATTGACTGTGAATGCGCATTTCTTGTTTGATATTTTAGATGGAAGGAGACATATTTCTTGGGCATTTTGATCATTATTGTTTCCCATACCCCTATAATATTGGTAGAGTAAGGGGTGGCCACAAAGCGGAATTGACGGTGGTGGTTGGTCGAAGCTCCAGTAGGTAGCTGGTTATCCTCCTGACTTTCAGTTGTTAGTTTTTTAGTTCCTATCTGACTAAAGAGAAGAGGGGCAACTGCAACCGATGATATATCCGTTGCCGCTTATCCGCTCTTTTTCCTCCAGGTAGGAGTTAACGCCTCATTTTTTGAATACAAGTAAATGAGTTTTTTTTCCCCATTAAGTGTCCGCCTTGGATGTTATGCTGAAGAATTCGTGAGAATTTGTTAAGATTGCTTGCACCCATGGAGATTGGGGTTTTGGGTGTCACATGCTTTGAATTCCACGTGAAGCGGAGCTTGTCAGTAATGCTACGGACATGATTTGTTTCACCACTTCTCGCACGTGACATGGGAGAAGTGGTGAAACATCATTTTAAAGTTAAGAAGTTCATTAAATTCCTGTTTTTTTATGAAAGTATATATAACTAAGTTAGTCATTTATGATACTAGAGATGGGTATGTTTGGTTTATTAGAATGAACAGTAAAATGAAATGATAATTTCGTTGTATTAGTCATTCTAATATTTGGTTAGTCAAAAAAAAAAAAAGTAGAATGTCAATTTCAATCCTGTTCCATCATTTGAATGGTAAAAAGTTCATTAAATTCCCTTGTTTTTATATAAGTATATATAACTGAATTCCAAACGATGCAAAGCATGTCAACAATGCTACTGACATGACTTGTTTCACCCCTTTTCTCACATGACGTGAAAGAAGGGGGCATTTTAAAGGTAAAAAGTTCATTAAATTCCTATGTTTTTATGGAACTATATATAACTTAGTCATTTATGATAAGTGAGATGGGTATGTTTGGTTTGTTAGAATGAACAGTCAAATGAAATGATAATTTCGTTGGAATAATAATTCCAATATTTGGTTAGTAAAAAAAATAGAATATCAATTTCAATAATAATCACTATTCTATCATTTGAAGATAAAAAGTTCATTAAATTCATTTGTTTCTATTTAAGTCTATATAACTAAGTTATTTATGATACACAGAGATGAGCATGTTCTATTTAAGTATATATAACTAAGTCATTTATGATACACAAGATGAGTATGTTTAGTTATTGGAACGAAATGTAAAATAGAATGATAATTTTGTCAGAATACTTATTTCAATATTTGATTAGCTAAAAAATGATAGAATGTAATTTCAAAGGTTATCACTATTCCTCTATTTTATGTTTGGTTTCTTAGAATGATAGTCGAATGGAATGATGATTTTATTGAAACTGATTAAAAATGGGGCAGTGCTAACTATTCACTAGGAGGATAATATTCAACCCCCGAGGGAAGATGGCTCAACTCTCTTAGAAGTTCAACACGGAGAGAGAAATGTATTTCTAAGCGATTTCCAGTTAGATGAGGCTCAGACAGTGCAAGTGCTCTTGAAAGAGGAAGAAAGTCATATCAACTCACTTCTATGCTGTGACAATAATGAGTCGTATGTCTTATTTTTTTGGGATTGGGGTTAGGACGTTAGTAGAAAAAATCATTCAAATTAAGGTTATTGGAGGTTTGTTCGGCCGTTAACTTTAGGATCATAGTATTAGTTGAGGTACGCGCAAACTAGTTTGGATATTTTGTTATTAAAAAAACTTAATATTTGGTTAGCCGAAAAATGATATAATGCAATTCTAAAAGTAATCACTATTCTTGTGTTTTATGTTTGATTGGAATGATAGTGAAATAGAATGGTGATTTTTTCAAAAATTCATTCCAATCAAGGTCACTGGAGGCTTGCTCGGCAGTATTAGTCAAAGTGTGCGCAAACTAGTTCAGACACTTTATTATTAAAAAAAATCATTCTAATATTTAGTTAGCCAAATAATGATAGAATGGGAAATAAAAAAATAATTGTTACTCCTCTATTTAATCAAATGAGAATTCTCACTCAAGTACTAACCATTAAACCAAACACTACAGAAATTTAAACGCAGATTCTAAGAAATTGTCATTTCATTCTCTATATGTTTTTTAGAATTATTTTCTGTTTTAGAAACTACACAGTTTTAACTTGCCTCAAAAAACTGTTTTTTAAAAACAGGGTTAATAGAAACTGAAAAAAACAAGTTTTAATATGAACAGAACTGTTTTAATTGAAGCTAAAACTGGAAATATCGTCTTAGGGCCGGTTGACAATAAGTTTAAAAGTTTGCTTTTTTGCATTTTTAGTTAAAAAATCAAATTGCGTTCAAAATAAGATGTTTTGTAACTTAGTTTTTAAACTAGTTTTTTTGAAGCTAGCTATTTGGGTAAAATGGTAGTTTTTTTTTACTTTTTGTTCAAAGTGAACAATTTTACCCTTCTATATATTTGATATTAACAATTATATGTAGTTGATAGTGGTAATAAATAAGTTATGAATATGGGTATTATTGTATTTTAAAATTTATAGAAGCTTGAATAGAATATTTTGAGAGTTTGTGTTTTGATTTGATTTTTTGACTTTTTAGTTTTTTTTAATTTTTTTGCCAAACGAGTAACTTTAGTTTTTTGGCGTTAAAAGGTCAAAAAGCTAAAGTTGCCAATCAAGGCCTGGATATGAACAAAACTGTTATAGTAGAAATTGTTAATTAAACTGTTTTAATAGGAAGAAACTCTTTTAATAGAGACTGTTAATTAAAAAAAGTTAATAGAAACTGAAAATTCAGTTTTAATACGAAGTAACTGTTAATTAAAAACAGTTTTATTGGAAACTGAAAAAAATCAGTTTGAATACGAACAAAACTGTTTTGTAAGAAACTGTTTATTAAAAACTGCTTTAAAAGAAACTATTTATTAAAAACTGTTATTAAGAGATCAGTTTTAATAGGAATAAATCTGTTTTGTTTTATTAAAAACTGTTTTAATAGAAACTATTTTCTATAGAAATTGAAAAAAAATCAATTTTCTTAACACTGTTTTTGTTTGTTAAAAAAGAAATAAAAGGAAAAAAAAAAACAGATTCATTAAAAGCAATTTCTACAGAAACAGTTTAAAAGGAAATGGAAAAAAAAGAGTTAACCTTTCTTAAAATGAGAAATCTCTCAACAGGTTTGTTTGGGTACTCTTTGAATTATATTGTACAAAGTGATTTATATTTCAAAACATCAAATTAAATCTTATGCGCAACCAAACATCTGAATTGGAATGACTATTTCTACATCATTCCATTCTAATTAAGCCCATTCCATACTCCATTCTATTTCTGTACAAATATTCAATTGAACCAAACACTACCTTAATTAATTCCATTGAAAGTTCAAGAATTTAAATTCAGTAGCTCAAATTGAGGTGATTCAATGTGCATAGTCTGGCCGGTTTTGGATGCTTCGTTTGTCTCCGTCCTAAATTTTTTGCCTTTTTACTTAAAATTCTAAAAAAATATTAACAGTAAAAAGTAAGTTTTTTTCTTCTACATAGTGGCTTAAAGTCACTTTTAATCAAATAATCTTTTCGTTATTTGACTTCAATGAAAAAGAAAAAACTCTTTTTTTAAATCAAGTTACCAAACTAGGCTGACCATGAAAGTGTAAATCAATAAAACTTGGGTAAATTACAGTGACCTCCCATGAGGTTTAGTAAAACATTAACTACCACCCTTTCATTAACCTCTCATCTGATTTAGGTTTTTCATCAAATTAGTCTAACTATTAAATTTTTGCTCAGCTGTATCTTGTTTGGCATGTTTTTTGAATAAATTTTTGCAATCTAATCCGTTCATTATGTATAACTCATCGAGTTTATTTAATTTATGAAAATTCAAAATCATCTGATACCTGTAATTAAGTGATTGAGTAACATTTGTTTAACAATATTTTTTTAACTTATAATTTTTATTTATTTATTTATTAGGAGATCTTATTCAATCACTAAGTTACAGATATCGGATGAATCTGAATTTTCGTATTCAAAATAAACTCGACGAGTTCTACATAATGAACGGATTGTATCATAAATATTTATTCAAAAAATACGCCAAACAAGACACAGCTGAGTAAAAATTTAATGGTTGGACTAATTTGATGCAAAACTTAAACCAAATGGGAGATTAATAATATTTCAAAAATTACAAGAGTAATGATTGATGTTTTATTAAAATTCAAGAACGTCAGTGTAATTTACCCATAAAACTTCCTATCTTATTTATTGGACAACAATACTACAATCCTAGGGGAATGTAATTTACCCATAAAACTTCCTTTCTTATTTATTGGACAACAATACTACAATCAAACTTCCTTTCTTATTTATTGGACAACAATACTACAATCCTAGGGGAACAGGCAAGGTGCACTGTGCCATCTTTTTGATTTAATTTTTGAATATATTTTTATGATTGGATTTGTTTATTATATAGAGTTCGTTGAGTTTGTTATTCAAACAAAAATTTAGATTGATTCGATACTTATAGCTAAGTGATCGTATAATGTTAATTTATAATTATATGAATAAAAATTATAATTTTGAAAAAAAAACTGTTACACAAATATTATTTAATCACATAGTTACATGTATCGGATCAATCTAAATTTTATTTGAATGACAAACTCAATGAACTCTACGAAATGAACGAATTCGATCATAAAAATATATTTAAAAACTAAATAAATAAAAAAGAGCACATGGTGTATTGCATTCACAGCACATCACATTCTCCCATCCGCAATCGTTCTCAGAATTGTATCTTTTTTATTTCTTAGCAAATCATTTCTCGCTAATCATAGTAGCAGCGACAGTAGTGGTGGTGGCGGTGGCGGCGGCGGTGACAGCGGCAGCGACGAGATTGGCAGTTTTATTCCAAGAAAAACAAAGGTTGAAGTTGTTGTCTTTTAGGAGATAAAACGACGTCAAAATAAATACATGCTCGGGGATCCAGAAAATACATCTTTATTAAACTTTCAACAATTTTTAATAATCTGAAATTATAGAAAATGAAATAACAGGAATAACATAAATGGAATTTGCAAACCGAGTCCTGCAATCGCAGTTTCCTTAAGAATGAT
>JAULJZ010000024.1:2135252-2153932 GCA_032270985.1 Heliamphora pulchella
TTTTTTTATATGTACAAACATATATATATATATATATATATATATATATATATATATATATTAAATAGCACTAAGTTTGAATCATATAAAATTTTATATTTTAACACCTATATCTCATTCCTAATTTCAAGGATAATATATGCAACTCCTATATCTTTCATATTGAAATTAGTAGAAAAAGTCTTTTGTACTTTGAATGTTCTGATTGTTGATACCAAATATAATCATGTTATCTACATATAAGCAGATAATCACACATTTATTATCATAGATTTTACTATATACACACACTTATAATTAGATTGGTGTTTCCTAAATTCATTTGATAAAATTATGTCATCAAATTTTTATGCTACTGCTTTAGTGCTTGCTTAAGTTTATAAAGTGACTTGACAAGCTTAAACATCTTGCACAACAAACCCTTTTATTTGTTGTATGTCTTCATCTAATTCATTACAAAGGAATGTTGTTTTGGTAATTATCTGGTGAATTTGAAGCTTATAGATAGAAGTTCAAGCAAGCAACACTCTAATCGTAGAGATTTTGACAACTAGAGCATAAGTAGCATAAGTATCGAAATAATCAATACCCTCTTTTTGGATAAAATCCTTCGCAACCAATCATGCTTTAAACTTATCTATACTCACTCCTATTGACCATTGTTTTCTAATTGAAAATCCACTTACACTCATTGGGTGTAGATCGCAGTGGCATATCGACAAGAATTCAGTATTATTACTTATGGTCGAATCCATTTCATCTTAGATAGTCTCCTTTCAAAGGCAACATCTTGAGATTTTATAACCTACTCAAAAGTTAACGGGTCTGATTCTATATTTAATGAAGTCACAATTTGTCTATAAGTAGTTTCTCTAGTACCTTCAACTAGATAAGCTACAAAATTAGGATCAAAGGATTTATCTTTTCAAGCATTTTTACTGCTTCAAAATTCTATCTGTTATCCGTATTAGATAGTGAATATAATGGCAATAACCTTGAAATTAAAGTGAACTTATTTTCGTAAAATACTGCATCTTATAACTCAATGATTATAGTGACCTCTACTGATTTATTAGGCTCAATAACTATAAACCTATATATAGGGACGGAGCTAGGATTATTCTTAAATGGAAGTATATATTTATAACTGTAAATATATATTTTTATATATATTTTGAACTCAATTTTAATCTAATGTCAACAAAATAGATACATAAGCACAAGAAACAATCAATAAAAATTCAGCAATTTAGAAATTAGAGAATTAAACACAATTCCAAAAAAAATCAACAAAAAACCCTGGGGCAATTCGAACTTTGTCTATCTTTTAAAGTATTTTTTCATAATTTTAAATTTAATGTAAACAAAAAATAGGCATAGTCACTGGTCTACAAATAATCAATAAAAAATCAACAATTTAGAAGTTGAATAATTAAATATAATTCAACAAAAATTTTCACAAGTCACAAAATTTAAGCAACACAACAAAAACTTCACAAGTCACAATAATTTAATAAAAATTCAACAAAAATCCCACAAATAACAACTCACAAGTGCACCAAATTAAATGAGCAAAAAATAAAAATTAAATACATTTTATTTTAGCATCAGATCTAGTTCACCAAATATAAAAATGACTGAAAAAATTAGAAACTTTAACCCTTGCAGATCTCTCACAGTGTCGGACTCTCGCCAGAAAATATACAAATGATTGAGAATGAGTGATTTTGCCTTTTTATCTTAGGGGTCAAAACATAAATTCAGAAGAGTCAAAATATAAATTCAATAGGGCATAATAGTTATATTTTAAAATATATATGAATAAAATTTTAAAAAAATTTAAAAAAATTAAAATGTCATTCAGGGCATCCGCCCCCACTCACCCTCATATGGCTCCGTCCTTGCCTATAAGCTCTATTATGTAAAGCATAACTAATAAATACATATTCAATTCATTTTTCACTTAGATTTATGCTTTATCTACATAGATTCACGTAATCTAGCGATCGCTCTACAATTCTAAGTTTTGAAATAACTTGGGTTAGGTTTCTATTTTCTCTAGAGATTATACCAAGTAACATTAGAGACTTTTTTGAGATTTACTCTATTCAAGATGTGACTAGTTGTGAGAATAACCATTCCCCACAAACCACTCCTAAACTGGAGTTACTAAGCATAGCATTTTCCATTGCAATCAAAATCCTATTTTCTTTTCTTCTTATATACAAAAGAAGAGAGGTTGGTAATTTAGTTTTTCTTATATGCAAAAGAGGAGAGAGAGAGAGAGAGAGAGAGAGAGAGAGAGAGAGAGAGAGGGGGTGGGGTGGGTTGGTGAGCTGTGTAGACACTTTTCTTTGTAAGATTTAGATTTATTTGTTCTATTTTGTTTCCTCTTTTTTTCTTACGTTTTTAAACTTTCAGTTTCCTTTCCTTCTGTAAATATAGAGAGACGCTAGACGGCACGAAAAAAATGACCGAGAAAATCTTACCGAAAGAGTGGAGCCTGCGAATTGGAAAAATTGACATGTAATGTCTTGAGTTTTTTTATTTTTCTTTTCTTACTAATTTGTTCTTATATTCTCAAAAATTAAAAAATAAATGCAAAATATGAAGAAAAAAATTCAAATTATTTTTTTCAATTTTGTTACTTATTAAAAAAAATACTTTAAAATTTTTATAGGGGTTTTTTTTTATTTAGTAGACTTTTTTTTAACTTTAATTAAAATAATTATACTTTTAGATACGTTTTATTATAAAAAAACAAAAAATTAAAAAATTTAGAAAGATCGGAAAAACAATAAAGATTAGAGTAGAAGTTTATTAACTTTTAAATTATTTTTTTTAAGTTCGTTGATTAGGTAAAAAGTTAATTTTTTTTGTTTATTTTTATTTAAAATAGATTGTTTTTCCCTTCTTATGCATCATATGCATGTATAAAAAGTTTTTTATATATCATTACATGATAATATTTTCATATACACACATGCTATGATAAAAATTTTCATGTATCACTGTATGATAATATTCTCATACGCACACGTGTTATGGAAAACTTCTCATATATCACTACATGATAATATTTTTATATACACACATACTATAAAAAATATTATATATCATTACATGAGAACATTCTCATACGCACACGCTATGAGAAACTTTTCATATATCACTATAGGAGAATATTCTCATACACACATATGTAATGGAAAAAACTTCTCATATATCACTACATGAAAATATTCTCATACATGCACATGTTATGAGAAATTTTTTTATATATCACTACATGAAATTATTTTCATACATACGCTATAAAAAATTTCTCATATATCAGAATATTTTCATACACAAAAATGTTATGGAAAAAATTTCTCTTACATTACAAGATGAGAATATTTTCATACATACACAAGTTATAAGAAACTTTTTATACTCAAATTTTAAAATGTATGAGAAGTTTCTCATATATCACTATATGAGAATATTCTCATATGCATACGTGCTATAAAAAAATTTTTATACTCAGATTTCAAAATATATGAAAATTTTTTCATATATTATTATATGAGAATATTCTCATGTACATGTGTGTTATGGGTAACTTTTCAAACTCATATTACAAAGCGTCAGATATCTTTGTTAACACTTATTTTATTAATTTGAGGTTACTACAAAAGCACAAAAATTAAAAATATCCGCCGGTGGTGGTGGTGGTGGTGGTGGTGGTGGGAGGCGACGGTTGCTGAGAAAGGGAGAAGAAAAGAAAGAATGCCAGTGAGAATGTTCTCACACACGCACTGGTGAGAACATTCTCAGAGTTATTGATACTGAAAATGTTATCAGAGTTGTTAACACTGAGAATGTTTTCAGTGTTTTTCACATTGAGAATATTCTCAGTTTTTTTTACTTCGAATGCAATTAATGTATTATTTCGGTCTTTTTTTATATATTTTTATGATCGAAACTATTTATCATGTAATATTTATTAAGTAAATTATTTTTATAAAAAATTAAATTAATTAGACGTTAATAATTTTGTGAGTAGATCATATTTGTTAAAATATAAATAATTGGTAATATAATTTTACAAAAAATAATGATAAATAAAAATAATCAAATCATATAATTAAAAATATTCAATTAACTTAGTTTTTGACGTAAGTAATAAAATTAATAAATACTACAAAATAAATTATTTTTATTATAAAAATATTTTCAAAATAAAATATTTTAAAAAATACAATATATGAAATCTTTTTAATTTTTTTAAAGTTAATTCGGTTAAATAACTCGGTACATTGTTTCAAGAGATGTAGCATTTCTCTTATTTTTAAAAATTTTTAACAAAAAATCTTTAAAAAATAAATTGCTAGTAAAATTAATTTTTTAAGTTTTTACTTTTTGTTAACTGAGCTATGTTATATTTTTATATTTCTATTTTTTAAAAATTTTAACTAAATAATTAAAAATTTTAAATTACTAGTAAAAATTTTCCATTTCTTTTGGTTCGTTGTTTTGCATGAACTTCCGCTTTCCATAACCTTTGTTGGAATTATTTCATTCACCATCATATGAACCTTAGAGTTGTTAGCCACAAGTTCTTCCTTACTCTCTTGAAGTCGTGACTCTTCCTCCTATCACAAAGTTGCTGAGCCAACTGTTCAAGTGTTAGATCCTCAGTTTGGTGTTTGAGACTTTCTATACAATCTTTCCTCATGATGAAGGAAGTTTATCTGTAATAGAGGACACTACGATGGATTCATGCATATTCGCATGTCTTTTCGTTGAAACTTACTTAGGTTGTGTTGAATCTTATGCAATTGTTCACATCGCAACACTGTTCTCATGCGCTACACGATATACAATCATTGTTAGCCAATGTTATTATGCTCAAGTTTTAATTCTTACATATGATTTATGCATATAATCGCTTCCGACCACGTTTATCATAATTCGTTTTCATTAATTCTATAAAATAATAAGGAACCGGATCCCTACATCTTGTGTTATTTTCTGCAGGCTGTCACAGAAATACTCTTTAGATTGTTAGTGAGAATCTTCTTTATGACAATCTTTATGTGATTAACAACTTGATAGAAACAGTTTCGAGTCACATTAAAAAATCATTTTCTTAAAGGCAATATTTGCCACACCAAAAGGTATGCACTAACTTATAGTAAACCTGCATTCAAAATACAACGAAACCCAATCATAAAGATCTATCTGTTTGTGGTTGCATAAATGAAGACATACCAAAATACTATCAAAATAACGAAGATATGATATTCTATTTTTGAAAAATAACATAATATCAAAGAATAAGAAGGCTTCATTCATTTAACAGGAAAGAAAGGAAAAATAATAATAATTTTATTTTTTTGCACGTGTGTTCAATTGATATAGAAAAATATAAATCTTGAAAAAAGACTTTCCTTGCGAGAAATATTTTTCTGTAAAACAAATCCTATAAAAAGTATAAGATTATGCATCGCGGGAAAGTTAAAACTGAATTTTCTATCAATTTTCTTGCAAACTAATAACAGGTAACGGAAGTTAATTCCTGTATATTTTTCTTTCTTTTCTTCTCGTTCACTTCACTTTTCTCGAATGTTTTTTCAGACAACTAAACAGAGCCAAAAACTACTAGAATATAAAAGGCGGAGAAACATAAGTCACAATTTTAATATAAAGTGAATGAGAAGCAAGAAAAGTTAGATCCTAGGCCAATTTATAGATCTTCAAGCATGTATTAAAAGGAATAGGCACCTGATCACTTATGACAATTAGATCAGATCCTATGGTGTCACAAATGGATGCAACCATTTGCTTAAAGAGTCACATTTTCATTTAGATCTACTTTTTTTTTTAAATTCAAGAACACACCATTCAGTTTAAATTCAATAGCCGCAATCGTTGGTTTAAAAACAATAGTCACAACTCTCCATATTAAATTCCCCCAAAAAAGAATTATAAAAGCTTTCTAAGGAATATTTTCAAAAATTTCCACAAAATAAAACTATTTATTTAAAAAAAATCCAACATACTAATTTCGAAAAAATTAGCTTAAAAAGCATATTTACTAAATGACTTACTGTCAATCCAACCAAATTTTTATGGCTAATTTTTTTAATAATAAAAAAAAAAAAAACATTCAAGGCCTTTTTTTCATATGGGATAGCACCATCTTCAATCCTGTGACCTAAAGAGTCAATACCAAAGAGAGTTGATGAGTCTACCACTTCTCTAATCTTCATAAAAAGAGTCAATACCCATTGCACAAAATTTCTGCACCTAAGAGAGAGAATAGCTATTTACTCTCACAAACTTGCACTCAGGTAACTTTTCCTATTAAATAAAAGATGTTCATGATTTGCTCATGTTTATGCTTGCTGGTGAATTGTTGGATGTAGCACATAAGAGATTGTATAAATTGTTCATATCTAAAAGTACAATCAAACTTAATTTAACGGTACTAGTGCAGTGACTGTTTAGAGCGACAATGGTACTGTAACAAGGTACATAAAAAGAATGAAAATAGAAAAGAGATAGAATAAATGAATTTGTCTTATATAACAAGAAAAGTTTGAAACGAACTTGTTTAAATATATAACAATTGGAATCTCACATTTTTTAAAACATTTAAAAAGTTGAAAAAAGACAAATTCATTTATTCTATCACAATTGTAGGATTTAAACTTAATCACAATCGTTCTTTTCAAAATTTGTTCTTGAAGAATGAAAACATTTAAAAAGTATGAGTTATCTTATTTTATATATATATATATATATATATATATATATATATATAAGCATTATTATAAATGTGCATTATTATAAATGTAAAGAGCAATATCCAGCATTACTATTGATGACAACCAGAACTATACACCAAGATATCAACAACAGCAAAAGAGATTTCAGCCAAGAATCAAACCAGGAAAAAAGTATTGAAAATTCTTTTTTGCCTCAACAAAGAGAACTTTCAAATTCACCAAGCATAAAAAAAATGAAAAGTTTGTGTTGCCATGTGTCTTCATATCACTCCATGAAAGGCACTTTCTGTCACATGTTCTCGACCACATTGCCCACAACAAAATTATCTCTCCACATATATATATACACACACATACACATGGTTGCACAGACGCACGGCCACGTGTTTTTAAACAATAAGCATTATTATAACAGTATGCAGTCGTGCAGATTTATTGTTAACAGCAGAATTATACACAACATATCATCAATAGAAAGCCAAGCAATATGCAATTTCATTGCAATTTTATGACAGTGGCTTACAAGCTAGGCATTTAAAACAGTCGCTTACACATTACCAGCTAAGCCGACTAATTGGCCAATTGCTTCTTCAAGGCACGAGAACTGAGTCATGAACTTGTCATGCAGTTCAGCGCAATCAAAATGATTCTGCTGCAACTGAGGAAGATCATCACCGATAACTTTCAAACCGCTCTGCAACAGTTCCACCCCTTGCCTAATTCCATCGGGAAGTTTTCTACGTTTATTGGCTTGGTTTTCAAGATTAACCTCTACGGTTTCACATTCCCGAGTCTCCGTATCAAAGTTTTGATGCTTTTGAACCATTTCTTTTAGCATATGACCTTCCTTTACTAACATCCCAAGCTGATCAGTGCTAGGCGTCATTGTAAGAAGAGCCGTTTCCTTCTCCAGAAACACCTTCAATTCGGACAAAAACCTCTCCTCATTTGCCTCTTTCCCTGACTCTAAATTAAATGAAAGAGCTGCATTTTGAGGCACAAATCTCCAAAGCTGATTGCAAGAAGTATGCGCTGCAAAATATCCAAATGCTGCCATTGCCAAATGAACAAATGCCCAGTGCTGCTCTCTCAATAACATGTGATATAGCTCCCATACAGCAGAGCTCTTTGCGCCATTATCATTTTCTGCCAATTCAGTGTTACCAAGGCCAGCCATGAAAGTGGCTAGATTTGGTTTACACTCATACAATTGAGTGTCTGATACGGCTGGCCCAGAGATAAAAAGTTTTTGAAGTTCCAACATCACTTCTTCCATCCCGTCAGATGCATATAAATGTTTCACGCTCGAGATGATCCGTAAAGTCTCACTCAGAAGCTTGCGATAATGGTCTTTCATTAAGCTTTCCATTGTGTTTCTGTATCTATGAATAACAGCTACTAGAAATCTGATGGTCTTCACATCAATTTCAGATACGCTGACCTGGCTAGAAACATGCGAGAAGGCTTTGTTAAAAATTGTTGCCACTTGGTGTGTGGCTACAAATTTGCTAACATTCGACAGGAAGAATATGAAAACACTTGTATATTCAAGGAAATTAAACTTGGAAAGAATGGTTTACAAGCAAAGATTATTGGCTAACTCATCAAGAATTTTCCAAAAATAATGAAGAGAAAAGAAAAATACCCATTAAATTTTGCATGAAGCCATTTGTCACAATCAGAAAATCCACAAATCATTGTGAACTACTGATTTTAGATTGTAAAGCCAATTACTGGCATTCAAGTTAACATATTCTACTTTACAATAATAATAATAATAATAATAATAATAATAATAATGATGATGATGATGATATTTAGTTACAGATGACACAGCAGTGTCAATTTTCGTTTTTGCACGTAGAATTTGACATACCCTGTTTGGGATAAAATTTGAGATTTTTTCTTTTTTTTGGCTTTTCTGGGCTTTTTCATTTTTTGGCTAAAAGTCTTTACTTATTCGGATCATCTCGATGAGGGGAACCGGAAAAATAAAAGATTTGATCAAAAGATGAAAAAATTTCAAAACAAAAATAAGCAACATATAATTTGGCTTCTTGCTTATTTTGTCTTTTTTGAACTTTTTTTATATTTTGGTTAAAAAGAATTACTTTTTCGACTCGTCTCGAGGAAATGTGTTGGAAAAATATAACAATTTGATCAAACGATAAAAAAAAAGATTTCAATAAAGACGAAAATAAACAAAATAAAATAAACAAAGAAGCCATTACTCCAAACGGGGTGAACCCTTTAAAGGAACTCATTACTTACAGAGACTGCAGCGCAGCAGACAGAGCAAAGACTGGTGCCCCAAACACGCCAGAACCAGATGTGCTCAATGATGCATCGTCAAAGCAATCCATGAACTCAAAATACTCGGTTGCAATTCTCTGCATAGCAATTCTTTTCATCTGATCTGAAAGAAAGTTCAGTGGGAATCCTTCCATGAGCAAAGCTATGAACACTATGGATGACAATTGAGATCTGTTACTGCCAACAATGGTACTATACACTCGATCGACTGTGGACTGTGATACGTACATAAGAAGCATGCAAATTGATCTCACAATTTTTCGTAGACCACTACCAGGAACAAGAACTGATTCTGAAGATGCCACAAACATCAATAATAAGCAAAGTTTATCAATAATGTCGTTCACCATGTCTACCTCAGCATGTCGCACCAGGAAGCACCAAAGTTCCATAACAACTTCCCAACAAAAGAAGTGAGGATGGAGGATGTTTTCGACCAGAAAATACTCCATTTCACTCCAAGCTAGAGTTGAAGAGACAACAATCATGAAGATTTTCAATGCATGCAGAACAGAGAAGTACATAGGCTGATAAGCTAATTCTGGGGTTTTACCAGAACCATATGCTATAGGAATTTGCAAAGACAGACAAGAAGGATATACATCTTCATCGACTAAAATCATCAAAAGCCACCCAAGTTTTCTAGCAATACCAAGTCTTATGTCTTCGAGATCAGCAGCATTTTTCAAAAGATTAAGAAATACGGCAACTCGACCAAGCAATAATATTCTTGCCCCACGAATATTGTCACTACTTAGGGAGAAGATTGCATCCATCTTAGTGGTCTTATGCCCATTGCTTGGATCTCCAGGGAGAAAATTTAAATCATTTTCATCAGGGAACAACCAGTCCAGGATCAAGAACTTATCCTCCTGTTTTAGTTGAGCTGAATTTAATAAAGAATTAAGTAAATGGAAGGATATTGGCTCCAAAAGTTCCACCAAAACTTCACTTGCAGACTTCAAAAGTTCTTCTTTACTCAATAAGATTCTAAATGTTGAGATCATCACAACACAGAGCGTTATATCCTTGTATACTGAAAATGCCTGGCATGGGCACTGGGAGGATATTCTTACGGCATTTATCAGATAAAATTTTACTGGAAGAAATGTCCTTTTAGCTTCTGACACAGAAACTGTTTCCGTAAGCAAAGAAGACCAAGTTTCAGCGGCACATCTCAAAGATTCATTTGCCAGTGAAACTAGAGTCAGAAGAATATCTTCTACATTGAACTTTATTGCAAAAGCCCCACTGCCAAGCTGAAGTAAGGTAACCACACCTTTCCAGGACAAATTAAGCACGGCCACAAGACTCCCACCCCCATTAGCTGCAAGGACTCCCAATTCACACAATTGCTTTACAGCGCATTTTGCTACATTGACAACATGATTTGCATTATCAACCTCTCCACCATCTATGCTGTTTCTATCTTTGTCAGTTATTGCATCAAGGAAATCAAAGCTTATGGCATTGGAATACACCTTGCATAATCTTATGACAGCATCAAGGACCAGCTCTGCCACCTTCAGTACTTCCAAACCAAAAGTATGAATTCTCTATTTAATAACGACAAATAACCATAGTTAATAAGTGACGTCAAGTGCAAACTATTGCAAATGAACACAAATGCCTAACTATTACAATAAACAATGCTGAAGCATCACATGCATACTGTATTGACTCGAAGGAAATAAGCAAAAACTCCTCAAGTGTTCTACCCCAGTCAAAAATAATAATGATAATAATAAGATGCTTTACATGGTTAAATACAAGGATCTGAGTAGATGATAATTGAGCTAAGCCAACCCATAGCTAGCAAGTACATCCTGAAATATCTCAGCTTGAGCAGTAATTGAATTGGAACTGAGTATGTCAGAAGCTCAACTCAAAGTTTAGGACCCAAGCTTCATGAGTAAAGTTGGTAAAAATCTGGAAAAACTAGGGAGTGGGGAAGTAATCAGGTTTCGCGTATCAGTTAAAGATTGAATTGATATCCATTGTTCTTTCACCTATTATAACAAAATAACAGTATTTGCTTCAATTTGGATGTTGATTCACAAAGACACCTCCATGTGTATGTGTAGCTCCCCACTCTTTGAAATACATTCTGCTATGAACTCGACTTCACACGCCCCATTCAAACTTCAGATGAACCTAAATAGGATCTTAGACTTCTGAGTTCGACAAGCTATATTAGGTTGTCCAGAATTCAGCTTGCCTTGGCTGGTTCTCTAAGGCTGTTTTTCTAAAACTTAAAAGTTGCACAATACACAAAGAGCAAACTCGTTAATATCGCAATGCAGACTGCAAATTATTCTCACCATTTATGTAAAACACTTCCACATTTAAAGAAAACAAGCAAAAAATTAAAGATTGCCTAATTTCAAAGAACAGTTCTACTGAATTTTCTGAGTTGTGAGGCTTCATTACAAACAGGTAAAGGAAACATAACCCAAAACTTCAATACTTATGATGAGATACCTTGATCTCTGATATTGAAACTTTTGTCACATTTAACTGTTCAAAGGTGAATTTCTCAACAATAACCATCAACTCCTTGTCCTCTGTAACAGGATATCTTGCCAAAGCTGAAAAACAAGCAGCAGAGTACCTCAACAGATCCAAAAGCAACTACAAAAGAGAAACATTCAGAGCTGTCAGGGAAATCAGAATGTTTTAAGCCATTTGGCAAAAAACTTAATACAGAGAATTTAATGCCAGATCTTGTACGGTTTCAGAAACCAAAGAAAACATGCACAGGCTATGGCAAGAAAGAAAGAATAAAGTTGCAGTTAACTACTATGTAAAACAAAGTATTGCGAAAAGCAACACGGAGATGATTGGCAAAAGTGACGACAAAAAGGCACAATATCTGCAAATTTTAGACCGATCCTGATGAACAATAGTTTTCTTAACATGATAAATTTCTGTCCTCAACCAATATCAGGCCAAGATTCATAATCATCTTTATATATAGCTCATTTTGTTAACTTACAAAAAAAGTTTAAATGGATGCATGACCTCAGTCATCAAATTTTATGCCATCCAATATGAACAGGTGACCAACAAAACAATCTCAAGAAATTCAAAATCCTGTTACATGGTTGTCATATTAACACTAGCCAACAATTCAAGGAGGGAAATACTAAATTCGGATGATGTGATTTTATTTGACATTTGCTCTTTACAGTTCAAATTCAATTGGGAAAAACACACTTCTAATCTAAATAAGTTAAATCAGCAATTCAATAACCAATAATCAGCACGATTGCACATTGCACGTTCCACGTTTCAACAAACTGCTTAATGTGATTTTCAAATATGCAATATGAAGAACAAAGGTTGCAATTCTCATTTCACAATTTCTGTAAAAAGGTCTATACTCAATCACAAGTCAAGTGGAGAAAGTCTCACTTAGCAGAGGAAAGAGAAATCAGGGAAGAAAAAAGTTATGAATGTGTGCATGTGCATAACTAGTCTTACATGACTAGACTGTCCAATTGCATCATTTACCTGAAGAAAGAGGTTGCAATGCTCTTCTTCAGACTCTTCAGTCGACATAAGTGTCATTTTCAAATGCTTTCCACACCATATGCTTGCCTAGTCATAAGAAAATATCCAACAACAAATTATTTCTGATAACTTCAAGAAACTGAAATATATATGCTCTAAGAAAAATACCTGGTAACCTAATGAAGTAAACGGAGGACGGAAATGAATTATACCTTGATCCCAAGGGAAAGAAAGTGACCCAAACATCCTGATACGTCTGAATCTAGGTATTTTGCAGCTACATGCAAAATAGTTTTGTTTAACACACACTGCGAAATGTCCAAACATGTGAAGTCTTCCCAGAACATCTAGTCACTTGTTAAGGTAAGAATTGTGACATACAATATAAAGCAATTAAAAAGCTGTGTGGAAAATAATGCAACCAGAGCCACAACCTTCCCTAGATGGAAATTAGGAACAGAAGGAATTCAATTATTAGATAATTACTGTATGGTATTTTTTTCAAATACGCCTTTTGAATTGGTATAGATTTCTTGCCCCAACTACTAACAAAGAACATCTAAGCTTTTCCGGATTTTTGAACTTGGATTGCCTGCTGCTTTCCTTCAGATTGTTTTAATGTTGAAATTAGTCATGGGAGCAAAAAATTTGTCAAACGGTTTCTCTTCTGGAAGAGAACTGTGATTATCCCAAACTTAGGAATGAGAAGCAGAATATCTTATTCCAATTTCCAGGGAGGGTGCCATATATATGACCCTGCAACTAAGTTTGGTAGAATCTCTTGTTTTTCCAATATCTATTTAACTCTGCGGTTTGAAACTGAGACATATCCAGGTCCCGACTTTCGCTTTTTCATTATTTTCTTGAGTTCTCCTTTTGTCACACACAGAATAAATATTTTCGTAACAAATCTGCCTCACAAGAAGCCAAACTGCTCTCTTACCTAGCAATTTATTAGCATATAAACCCACGATCACTTCTTCATGCATCTTTTGAGGGACAACATAAAAAAGTTGAAAAGCCCAGCGCACACAACTCCTTAAAATACAGGTGTTAAAAAAATGAAAAACTGAACCTTATAAACCGCACATAGGGGACTTAAACTAGGCGATGCGAGCCAATCCAACACACTCCTGGACCTTAGCAGCTAGATACTCGGTACACTGGAAAACGAGCAACCCAGCTCTGATACCAAGTTGAAAAGCCCAAAAAGCCCAGCGCACACAACTCCTTAAAACCCAAGTGTTAAGAAAAAGAGAAATTGAGCCTTACAAATTGTACAGAGAGGCTCAAACTGGGCGATATGGAACAATCCGACAAAAAATACAAAAAAGCAACTTATGTATGAAACATGAAATATAAGAAATTGCATTGTTCAAAACATAAAAAATATAAGAAACACAAAAATACAAAAAGCAACCTACGTACAACATAAAAAATGCAAAAAGCAACCTATGTATTAAGACATGATATATAAATAGGAAAATTCATTTTTCTGAAGAATGAAAGCGACACAAAGAAGTTAATTTTTTACAAAGAAATAAAAAAAGAGGAGGGGGGATAAGAAAAAATGTAAAAGAATAATCAGCTAAAAATCAGTTCAAAAATGACAAGCATAATCTTCTCAGCAAGTCAAATACACTGTGCCATGAAGTCAGAAATGTCCAATTTTCAGATTGCCATAGGTCCATTAGTAGAAATATTGATATTCCAATAAATTTTGGGACAAGGAACAGAAAAAATAGAATAGGAAGTTGCCTTGGGAATACCTATAAGAAGTATCTTGCAGCTGCTTCAAATTTGAGGACATTCAAACTCACAAAATACAAAATGTCAATTTCTCTCGTATTAAGCCGCTGTCATTTCTTCCTTTGGCCACAACCAAATTCATGATTCTATTTATTTTACCCATAAAAGTCACAAAGGAAACAGATTTGGTTATCATTCGGATTCATATCCAAAAGAATAAATGGCATGCAAAAATTGTCTAACAGAGTTAGCCGGATACTGTAAGGGATGCAATAAGAGAAGCCAAGTCAAGTGTCTCATACACATCTGTCTCTCCAAGTTTGGTAAGCAGTTGAACACGATTCTCAACAACCTGTAACAGATAAATTTGTTAACACACAAAATGTTTCACGATTTAGGCATTTGTCATAGACTCCAATGTTCATTATGATAACTTCCAAACCCAACAATATTAGTTAAATTCCCAATTGGAATCCAAATTGAGAAAGCATGCCAGAAAAAAAATAACAAAATACGAAGTAAATATTAATAACTGAAATACCATCAATGCAACTACGGAGAGTTTTTCAATTTAATACTGAAAGGAAGAGGTGCTTATCAGCAAGCAAGATTTCTCTAGACAATAACACTGGTAAACAATCCATTAAAGTTTGCTTCTTTAACACTAACATGCTCAGAATTCTAGGAGATGATTTTCTAAAACCTAAAGCAATATTATCAGACACAGAAAAAAACTCATCATAATCAAATCAAAACAAACCAAACTAAGCCTTTGTCCAAATTAGAAAAAGACTCATCATCATGGCAATAAATTATAAAATAATTTAGACTATGGAATACATTCGCCTTAAGAACCAAAGAGGCAAGGACCATTTGATGCGGTAAACATATGGGATGCCAACCCACGAAATTAAGAAATTATATTATTTAGATATTATTTAAGATATTATATTATTTAGATATTATTTCATTTTATTTTTAATTAATTAGGATATTATATGATGTTTCCTTTAGTTAAGAATTCAAGTTTCTATTTTTAAATTAGAGTTTAAGCCGATAAATAAGTTGGTCCTCCAATGTATTACGGGGACTTTGAATGAATAAAAATTGAGTTTTTACATTCAGATTGTTAGTTTCAGAATTTATTTTCTGTTCTTTAGTTTCTAGTTCTTTAATCGCCGGCCATCCGGCATCAATTGGTATTAGAACCGAATCGATCCATCTCCGAAGTTTCGTGCCACCGCTGTAATCCAACGTTGACCAAGCCCGTCACCTGAGTCACCACCGTCGGCGTCAACTATAGTCGTTGCCGCTACCACCGCAACCATCTCTGCTGCCAGAGTCATCGTCGCTGCCATCTTCCTAGTTGCAACTACCGTCTCGAGTCCAAAACCCTAGCTCGAGTCACCATCGTTGTCACCTCCCTGGTTGCTGCCGCCTTCCTGGTTGCTACCGCCGCCTCAAGCTCATTTTCTTAGAAATATAAACTCTAAACCCAGCCCATTTATCTTAAGCCATTTAACCCAGCCCATATAACACTAGCTTCCCCTTCCACTTAACTTAAGCCAACCCATTTAATTCCAAACCCAGACGATTTAATTCCAGCCATCCCATAACCCATTTAATTCCAAACCCTTATTAACAGCGCAAGCCCATAATCCCCTAAAAAAATTTAAAAATTTTTTTTTCCGTCAATCCATTTCTGTTTGATGTCTCCATCTTCTACTTCTGTCAGACCTAGCAAATTTCCTCAACATTGCTTGTTACCACACGAATTCTTCACCGTTAACCAAAAACCATTTCTTTTACCACACGAAATCTTTACCATTGCCCATCCACCCAAAAAAATCCGCTGCTGCAACATCTGCATCACCGAAGGAACTCCTAGAGCAAGGCTTTGAGCCGTAGGTTTATTTATTTATTTTTTTAAAAAAAGAGAAAAAAAAAGGAGAGTTAAAAAAAAGGAAAAAAGAGTCTAACAAAAAAAAAGGAGAAAGAAAAGCCAAAAAAAAGGGAATTGAAAAAAAAAGGAGTAAAAAAATTGAATTTCTTTGAAGAAAACATGCAAGGCATTATGCACTCCTTTCGGAGAAAAATAAATGACCTTAAAAGGCACTTGTCAGTCAGATTATATCAAACCATAATTAACCTATCTTTTTATGGCATGATTATTGTATTATAACTTTATATATCTTGTGATTAGTTGTATATTTTAGCTTCCTATTTAGTTAGATAGGATTTATGTAATTGTTAAAATTCAGCCATGTAATTAGCTCTTAATTAGTTCTAACGTTGTTATATAATGAGAAGAACCCTCACAATGAGGTATTCAATAAAATTGACATGGTATCAAAGCCAAACCTTTAAAAGCCGTCATTCTCCGAGCGTTGTCTGAGAGATAGCCTCGCCTGAACCCTCGTTTTCACTCGCCGGAATCCTAACCGTCGCTCTCCTGGCGTCGCCTGAAAGATAGCCTCGCCAAAATCCTCGTCCTCACTCGTTGGCAACTCTGGTTTGTTTTTTTTGGTTCTCTGATTTTTATCGGCAACCTTGTTGGTCGCGCCAACTCTGGTACTCGTCGTTTCTGGATCTCGTCGGCGACTCTAGTTCCTAGTTCCCTAGTTCTCGTCGGCAACCTCTCTGGTCGCGCCGACTCTGGTTCTCTTGGTTCGCGCCTCTTTGGTTCTCTTTGGTTCGTGACTGGTTCGCAACTTTGGTACTCTCTTGGGTCGTCACCTTTGGATCTCTCTGGTTCGTCGCCTCTGGTTCTCTCTGGTTTGCAGCTGGTTCGCCTCTGGTTCTCTCTAGTCTTGCTTTCCTGGTTTTCTCGCGAGTCTCTCGTATCTCTGGTCACCAATTTTTCTTTTGGTGTTTGTGGTTTATCATGTCTACTAGTGAATTTCTTGGGATCCGTTTTACTGGCAAAAATTATTCTGCTTGGGAATTTCAGTTCAATTGTTCGTTATGGGAAAAGAGTTATGGAGTCATATTGATGGAAGTGACCCGGCTCTAACTGAGCTTTCTAAATTGGCTCAGTGGAAGGTCAAAGATGCTAGAATAATGTCATGGATCTTAGGATATATTGATTCCCAGATTGTCCAATATCTGAGATCGTACAAGTCTGCTAAAAGTATGGAAAATTTTTTTAAAAAAATTCATAATCAGGACAACACAGCCCGACGTTTTCAGTTGGAATATGAGATTGCCAATTACACTCAGGGTGAACTCTCCATTGAAGATTATTTTTCTGGGTTTCAGAACTTATGGGGTGAATTTGCTAACATGGTTTATGCTAAGGTGCCAGCGGCATCTCTCTCTGCTATTCAAGAAGTTCATGAACATAGCAAGAGAGACCAATTTTGGATGAAATTACGGCCTGAATTCGAGGCAATCCGGTTTAATTTGATGAACCGTGATCCTTCTCCTTCATTGGATATGTGTTTTGGAGAATTAATTCGATAAGAGCAGCGTCTTGCAACACAAGTCATTTTTCAGCAAGATAAAATGGCATCTAATGCTGTTACATATGCCGCTCATGGGAAAGGCAAGGGTAGGGATATGCGAAAGGTTCAATGCTTCAGTTGCAAGGAGTATGGGCACATTGCTGCTTACTGTTCAAAGAAATTTTGCACTTATTGCAAGAAACCGGGCCATATTATCAAAGAATGTCCTATTCGTCCTCAGAACCGTCCAGCACATGCCTATCAGGCTGCGGTTGGTCCTTCTTCTTCTGCTGATCTTTCTACACCTGATGATCAAACTGTTCTTACTCCAGAGATGGTTCAGCAGATGATTATATCAGCATTTTCTGCCTTCAGGCTCCAAGGTAATGGTACTACTGTCTCTCAATCTTAGCTTGTTGATTCTGCTGCATCCAATCATATGACTAGATTGTCCAACTCTATTTGCAATGTTCGCCCTTATCATGGTTCATCCCAGATTCAGATAGCTAATGGGAGTCATTTAGCTATTGATAAATTCGGGGATATTAATTCTTCTTTCAGAGATGTTTTTGTATCTCCTGAACTTTCTACTAATCTTATCTCGGTTGGCCAGTTAGTTGATAATAACCGTGATGTTCATTTCTCCCATGATGGTTATCTTGTGCAGGATCAGGTGTCGAGCAAAATACTCGCGAAGGGGCCTAAAGTTGGCAAACGTTTTCCTTAAACACTTTTCCATTCCTAGTTTCTCTTTGGCTTGTATGACAGTTCATTCTCAAAGTGTAATATGACACAAACATTTGGGTCATCCGAACTCTGTTGTTCTGTCTCATATGTTAAGCTCTATTTTGTTAGGCAATAAAGAACATATTTCTAAAGCTTTGTC
>JAULJZ010000024.1:2154032-2165349 GCA_032270985.1 Heliamphora pulchella
TATAGTTCTTTAGTGGTGTGAACTGTAATTCAGTATTTTATGAAAATTACAGAAATTGCTGCTAGTTTTTCATAATTATAGATACCGCTATGAAGTTTTCTTAATTGCAGAAACCGCTGATACGTGTCTGTGTTCCACTGAAAATCTTACTCATAATTACTCCTCAGGTCCCTGCTATAGCCCTATAAATATGCGGATAGGCTGAACCAGTTTCATAACTTGTCTTCTAAGACTAAAGCTATTCTGGTTCTGCCGGTACGAGTTATTGGAGGATTATAGCCCACACTATATCCGGGAATCGTATAAGAAAATACAGTAGAAGATCTAGTAGGAGTTTCAACTCGGATTCAAATCGTAATTGAAGATTCGACCGGTAAAAAGGTATTTATCTAAACTAACTTCGGGTGCATGGGTTTTATTTTGAACGTTCGTTATCAAAAGTTTTATCTGGAGCCCGTTTTAGCGATTGCCCGTTTAGTTAATTTTTTCAGTTAATCGTTTGCAAAAACAAATATCCTGGCAATCTAGCCACCTACAGATAGTTCATAGAAATTTCATCCTACTCATAGGAAAAATAAATGGATCTTGAGAGTGCATCTTGGGGAACATTTATGGGCCAAATGAAAAAGGTAAAAGGGGTAAAGTATGGGAAGAACTAATCTTGCTTAAAATGAGGTATAACATTCCATGGTGCTTGGGGGGAGACTTCAACGAAATCCTCATAGTGAGTGAAAGAACAAGTTGTATAAGAACAACTAGAGGTATGAAAGACTTTCAAAACTTGGCTGCAGGCCTTAATTTAATAAACCTTCCCATGCTGGGTAGGAAATATTCTTGGTCTAACCTTCAGTCATTAGAAATCCAGAGCAGAATTGATAGGTTCTTGGTGAGTGCGGATTGGCTACTGAAATTTGATTTCCATCAATGGGGTCTTTTAAGATTACTCTCTGACCATCATCATATCCTCCTATCTGATGAACAACAAGATTGGGGCCCAAAACTCTTTAGGCTGATTAATGCTTGGCTCATCATATCCTCCTTCTCTGAGTTAGTTAATGAGACGTTGAATTCCACCCAAGTGATGGGCTGGGGTTGTTTCATTATACAGATCAAGTTAAGAGAATTGAAGAAGGCAATCCAAACCTAGAACAGAGATGTGTTTGGGAATATTGAATACAGAATCAAAGAGGTAGAATCAACCCTGGAAAGTCTAGACTCCATTAAAGACTATCGTCAACTCAGTGATATTGAGATCAAGAATAGAAAGGAAGCTAGGAGCTCTATGTGGCAACTATACAGATGGGAAGGGAGCCTATGGAGGCTGAAGTCTCGACAACTGTGGTTGAAGTTAGGTGACAGAAGCACTTCATACTTCCACTTGATGGGCAATAGAAGATACACCAAGAACTTTATTGGCCAGATTTCAATTAATGGTCACATTGAAGTGCACCCAAACAAGATCAAGGATGGGATCCTCCACCATTTCCAGAGCATCTTCAGCGAAGAATATTGGGCCAGACCCCAATTCAAAGAGATCCACTTCAAGTCCCTAAAGCTCAGGAGCTCCCTTCAGCTGGAAGAAACATTTAAGGAAGCAGAAGTCTTCAGGGCCATATGAAGTTGTAGTGGCAGCAAAGCTCCTGGCCAAGATGGTTATAACCTCAATTTCATCAAACAATTTTGGCCTACCATTAAAAAGGACTGTCTAACCTTCCTCGAGGACTTTCATATGAATGCTATGCTAGTTAAAGGTCTGAATGTTATGCTAGTTAAAGGTCTGAATGTTACATTTATTGCTATGATTCCTAAAGCCAAGAACCCTCAGCCCCTCTCAGAATACAAGCCTATTAGTTTGGTTGGATCAATGTACAAAATTTTGGCCAAAGTTTTGTCAGAAAGACTGAAGAAGGTTCTATGTGAAGTGATTGACCTCAAACAATTAGCTTTGTTGGAAGGAAGACAGATCCTAGATGGGGTATTAATTGTTAATGAAGTAATTGATCATCGAAGGAAATCCAAATGCAAAAGAGTGATCTTTAAGATTGATTTCGAAAAGGCATATGACTCTATCAATTGGGCCTATCTTATTCATGTGCTTAAGCTAATGGCATGTGTTTTGGAGATAAATGGTGCAGCTGGATTCTAGAATGTATATCAGCTGCTTCCCTCTCCGTACTGGTCAATGGATCTACAACAACTGAATTCCCAATGAATAGAGGCCTTCGGCAAGGTGACTCCCTTTCACCTTTCTTGTTTAACATTGTAGCTGAGGGTTTAAATGCTCTATTGGAACAAGCCAAGTTGCGGGGGTTGATATCTGGCATCACCATTGCTTCCACAAATATCACACACCTTCAGTTTGCAGATGATACTATTCTGTTCTGCTCAGCAAATAAGGAGGAGCTGAAAGCTTTAAAGAGGCTTCTAAGGTGTTATGAACTGGCTTCTGGCTTAAAAATAAACTTTTACAAAAGCATGGTCTGTGGGATAGGCTTAGAGGAGGATTCTCTTTAGGATATTGCTTTGGAGCTCAAATGTAAAGTTAGCCACATACCTTTCAAATTCTTGGGACCTCCAGTAGGTGTTAACCCAAGAATGTCAAAATGCTAGAAGCCCCTTATATTCAAGTTCAAACAAAGATTAAGCCGATAGAAAGGGAAATGTATTTCACTAGCCGGAAGAGTCACTATCATTAAAGCCACTCTATCTAGTTGACCAACCTATTATCTTTCGATCTTAAGTTGCCAAAGAAGGTTGCCAATATGCTCGACAGGATCCAAAGGAACTTTTTACGGGGAGACGCTGATCAAAGGAAGAAAATTCATTTAGTATCTTGGTCCAAAATTCTTCTTAGAAAGCAATTTGGAGGCTTGGGAGTGGCAAACATGAGAACCAGAAATAAGGCACTACTGGCAAAATGGTGGTGGAGATACAGCTCTGAGAAAGGCAGCTTATGGAAGAATGTCATATGCTCTAAATACAAGGGCCAAGTCACAGACTGGTTTCCTAAACCCCTAAAAGGAAAGAGTGGCTCCCTTGTTTGGAGAGGTATCTTGGAGATTGGATTCAATGAAGGAACCACCAAAAAAGTGCTCTTTGCAACTGCTGTTTGAAGGTAGGATTTGGCTCTTCAATTCTGTTCCAATGAAGGAACCACCAAAAGAATGACAAATGGATTGATAATGAGACCCTCAAGGAAAAGTTTCCAAGGCTATTTTCTATATCAACTCAAAAGGAGGAGTCTACAGCATCACTAAGGCTGCTCCTTCCAAGCAATTATTCTTGGAATCTCCAATTCCGTAGAGCTCTGTTTGTATGGGAAAAAGATCAGTTAAATCAACTCCTTGGGATCTTAAGGAACTTCCCAGTTGCCACAAATCAGGTGGATAGGGTCATATGGAGGGCTAATAACAGTGGGCTTTTCTCTGTCAGATCATTTTCAAAAGCTTGTGATTCTACAATGGGGTTATCCAATTCCTTCGAGAGATGTGCCTGGATCTCTTTCATCCCCCCTAAAGTTCAAATGCATGCTTGGTTGGGTCTAATAGGCAGATTGCCAACTAAAGATCTGCTCTTTAGATGGAACATCCTTCCCCCTTCTGCCTCTGCAACATGTGTCTTTTGTGAGGATCATATGGAATCTATCAACCATATGTACATTAATTGCTCAAAATCTTGGTTGTTCTGGGGTAAGATACTACAATGGTGGGACATTAATTGGGCTTGCCCAAAAAGTTTAGTTGATCTGTTCAGTTGGTGGCTGGGGATGAAATATAAAAATCTCAAAGGCAGAATTTGGATCAGCATTTTGTTCGTGGGAGTGTGGACATTGTGGCTTGCAAGGAAGGACAAAACTCTCAACCAAAAAGAGATTGTTTGGGAGCATGAAGTGGAATTAGCCATGCTTAGATCAGCTTCTTGGGTTAGAGGATCGAAAGGGGCCCCTGCTTTCTCTGTCAAAGAATTCATGTTCAAGATTGATGTGATTCGGTGCATGAAGCTCCAGAAGCCTATCAGATCCTTATATAACCTTTGGGTAATTAAAGGGATAGTTCTATGCGATTGGCTCTGGTTTAGTTGTTTCTGCTGAATTTACTGGTTTTCTAGCCTTAGCTCTGCTGATTCTGCTGGATTTGAGATGCTGCTGGTTGCCTGTTGCTGGTTTGTTTTTGTTGCTTGATGGCTTGCCTGCTGCTGGTTTGTTTTTGTTGCTTTGGGTGCTGCTTGCCAGTTCTTGCTGGCTTCACTGAGATGCTATTGGTTGCCTACTGCTGGTTTGTTTTTATTGTTTGATGGCTTGCTTGCTGCTGATTTGTTCTTGTTGCTTTGGGTGCTGCTGCTAGTAGTTTTGGTTGGTACTAAGCCAAGTTTTGATGCATTGCTCCACAGCTTTGATTTAGGGCCTAGCTGGTGTTAACTTTTGATACATTGGCAAAGTTTTGATGCAGTGCTTGTTCTAAGGTCTAGTTTATAGTATGATATGCCTACCATTGCTGCTGTGTTTAGTCTTGCTGCCATGCCGTGTTGGTGTTAACATTTAATACTTTGGGTGCAGCTGATCAATTTAGGGAGCCATGTGCTTTGTTATCTTTTGATGCTCTATACCTTCTCGTGTTAAGTTGTGGTGCTTGTTTCCCCGTAGTTTGACTCCATTAGGTTGGTCTCTTATTAATCTTGAGATTTTTTTGTAGATCTTATAAAAGTTTGCCCTATTTTTGTTAGGGAGTTCATTCCCCTTAGATGCTATTCTTCTTTTTTATATATAAATTTTTTTTCTTTGATGATAAAAAAAAAAACATGCAATTATCTGTTGCCTAAAAGACATTCTCACGTGATTTTTTTTTTAACAGCAATACTAAAAACTCATAAAAGATATCCATAAATTTATTCACAATTCAAAATTAATAAATGGTCTAGATTTATTTAGGGTATGACTGACATCATAGAGAGTTTAATTTTGATCATTCATTTTAAATTATGGGTCATTTTGCGAGTAAGTTTTACGGGTGCTCAGCATTTCTATTTTTTTAAATAGTGGGACCTACTTTTGTGTTTGTAAGCTTGAATGGAAACTTAAAACCTGGAGGAAAAAACCAGAAACAGTTCTTAACAGATACTCCAAAAGCCAAAATTGCATGTGGTGTTGGCTCTCTCTTGTTATTCTCCACCAAGTGGTAACAAATATCAAAAACCTCTCTTCTTTACATCAAACTGAAAACCAAACAAGTTTGAGACTAAAGAGAAACTAATGAAATGAGACACTTTTTTCTTGAAGTGCTTAGATATATAGCCATCTCAGAATGAATATATATCACTTGAAATTGAAACCCATCTTGGCATTGGAGGAGTAAAGCAATGAGGACCCTGAGAAGCTTGTGTCATTGATTTTTGTGTAAAAACTTCTCATTCCCTGTGCCGATGAGGATGTTGCCGGAACTCCACCGGAGATCTTATTTTCCCAAACATCCGCGGTAGCAGCCGGGGTGGTGGCTGGGGAGCCCTTAAGAAGCACATCAACCTTTGCATACTCCTCTCTTTCATGTTTGATTTCTTTGAGCATTGCCGTGACATCTTTCATGGTAGGCCTATCGTCCGGGGATGAAGTAACACATAGCAAGGCAATGCCCAGTGCCTGCATCATTTCTTCGATTTCTGATTCAGGCCGGGACAGTAAGCTTGGATCAATGACTTCAATTCCCCCCCTCCTCTGCCTCACCCAATCCACCACGTGTAGGCCATCCGGTATTGTTGGATCGATTGGTTGCTTCCCCGTCAGCACTTCCAATACCACCACACCGTAGCTATAAACATCGCTCTTCTCTGTAATCTTCATCATGTACCCGTATTCTAAAAAAATATAGCCAAGATAAGCACAAGATTGTTGAATTGGGTTCAATTTTTCACTCTAAATGCCTACTTGGGATTGTGTAAACAGAGTCAAGAATATTTGTTTGTTTCAAAACAATTGCTTAAACAATTCTCTTCAGGCAAAGTTGCTGTAACAAATTTGAAAACATTCAAGATTTTCATATGCACATTCACATAGAAGAAATAGTTACCAGGAGCAATATATCCATAGGAACCTGCAACTGTATTTGAGGACCGGCCAAAATCACCATCATCGACGAGCTTGGCTAGGCCAAAATCCGCAATGTAAGGCTCGAATTCGAGGCCAATGAGGATGTTATTGGCCTTGATGTCCCTATGAACAATTGGGGGTACACAATCATGGTGCAAATAAGCAAGGCCCTGTGCTGCCCCTAACAGTATTTGGTATCTCATTTCCCACTCCAAAGGGCTTCCATTCCTCTCATGGAGCAAACTCCCTAAACTCCCATTCGGCATATAATCATACATGAGCAATCTCGTGTTTCGATTCCAGCAACAACCCAAGAACCTAACGATGTTCTTGTGGCGAATCAAACCGAGAGTTTTAACCTCTGCCGAGAACGAGTCCCGAACCCCACACTTGTCATCGTCGTTGCAGGCGGTCGAGGCAGCCATTGTCGGCTGCCAAAGCTTCTTCACAGCGATGACCTCCCCATTGTCCATATCAGCGCGATAAACCACCCCGGAACACCCTTTTCCTACCACATTGGTGTCAACTAGACACTTCAACACTTGCTCCACAGAGAAATTTAGCTTCTGGAATGGAGTGAACTGCCAAGGCCATGACTCTCCTGCCTCTGAATCATCATCACCTCTTATAGACCTTCGTGCTCGAATCACCGCGATTGTTCCCATGATCACCATTGCAACCGTCATAGTGACTAGCAATGCAAGTGCCACTTTAAGCCTCCTCGACCGCCTAACTTCGTAGCCATTTTTTGCCATCCCTGTCCCTGTCCCTGAAACACTGCTTATGAAGCACGAATCGCGGCCAAAAGAGCATAAACCTAGGTTCCCGGCTAAATCAGAGGCAGATAACTGTCGAAAGAGCTTGTTGTCGGGCAGATAACCAGTGAAGTTGTTGTTAGAGATGTTGAGAGAGACGAGATTGTCGAGCCCAGACAGGGGACTCAAATCCCCGTGAAGATGGTTGTGCGAAAGATCTAGTATGGAAAGCTTATTGAGAGCAGAAATTTGAGATGGTATTACCCCACTCAGGCCATTGCAGCTGAGATTCAGAGCAATTTCCAGGGCCTCAATTCTGCAAATCTCTGCCGGGATATCCCCGGTGAGTTCATTGCTGCTCAGATCAAGCAATTGCAGGCTTAAACAGAGGCCGAGCGATGAAGGAATCAAGCCAGCAAACGAGTTCATGCTCAAAACCAGCTTGTTTAATGAAACAAGCCGACCTAAACTTGCAGGAATCGGACCGACGAATCGATTGCTCGAAACATCCAAAACTTGGAGGCCAGACAGAGACGACAATGAATTAGGCAGGGGACCTTCCAATGCATTTTGACTAAGATCCATCATTTCCAATTCCGTGCAGCTTCCAATCTCCTCCGGGACTAACCCTGAAAGCCGATTTCCCGACAAGTCGAGGAAGTTCAAGCTCTTCAGCCCCCAGATTCCCCTAGGAATTTCACCGGCGATCCGGTTGTTCCCGAGCCGGAGCCTCACCAGCGAGCTACAATTCCCAATTTCTTCCGGGATCGTACCCGAAATGTCGTTGGAGATCATAAGAAGCTTTGTGAGGTTCTTCAGTTGAAACAGACCGGGAGGGATGATCCCCGTGAGGGAATTGTGCGATAAGTCCAGCGATTGGAGGCTTCCACAGCTTCCCAAACTTGAAGGCACGCTTCCTTCGAGCTGGTTTTGCCATGCGAAGAAGACAAGAAGCTTCGGAAGCATTCCGAGCTCGGGAGGAATCAAACCCGAGATCTGATTGGTGTCAAGTTGAAGCTGCAAGAGATTCGTAGCGTTAAAAAGAACCGAAGGGATCGAACCAGACACATTGTTATTGCTCAACATGAGTTCTTCGAGCTGAACGAGGCCGCCGAAAGACGAAGGAATTGACCCGGAAAGTGAATTCAAAGAAATATCAATCATCTTCAAGCTAGTGCAGTTCCCAATCTCTTCGGGAATGTCGGAAACAAAATTGTTTTCCCATAAAAACAGTTTTTCCAGCTTCGAAAGCATCCCAATTTCAATCGGAATGGGCCCAGAAAGGCTATTTTCGTATAAAAACAAGTTCACGAGCTCTGAACAGTTGCCAATGTCAGGCGGGATTTCGCCGGTGAGCATGGAAGTGTAAACGGAGAACGTTTGAAGCTTGCTGAGCTTTCCTAATTCGGCGGGAATCGAACCCGAAATCCGGGTATCGGCGAGGCCTAATACCGTCAAGTTACCGCAGTTTCCGAGGTCGTCGGGGATTTTACCGATTATGTCTTTGTTGCCGCCGGCACGGAGGACTTCAAGGCTCGATAATTGGCCTAATTCCGGCGGAATAGGGCCGGCGAGGCGGTTGTCGAAAAGGAGAAGATTCTTGAGGCTTTGGCATTGGCCGAGCTCGAGTGGGATTTTTCCGGTGAGCTGGTTGGAGTTCAAAACCAAGTTTTCGAGACTTTTAAGCTTTCCAGTGCTCGGAGGGATGGAACCCATTAAACCGTTTGAGCTAAGGTCGATGAGTGTAAGACGACGACAGTCGCCGAGCTCGTCGGGGATTGTTCCGGTCAAATTAGAGCCGGAAATGACGAGCTTCTGAAGGTAAGGAAACGAAGAGAGGTTGGATGGAAACGGAAGCTGAAGAGGAATGGATTGGATGTTGATTTCGGAGACGAAGCCTTGTGGAGTGCAAGTTATGGATGTCCATTTGCATGGGTTGGTGCTGTCAACTATGTTCCAGTCTGAGAAAGATGATAACGAAGGTGGCGGCGGTGGTGGTGGTGGTGATGACGACGGCGAGTTATGTAACCATGAGAAGAGAGTTAAGGCCTCGTGGTTGGCGGCGGCGGCGGTGGTGGTGGGGAGAAGGGCGGAGAGGAAGAAAAGGGTAAAAAGGAGAGTGAATGAGAGGGGGATGAAGAAGTGGGAATGCCTCGAGCTGGGGATCGACATTGGACTCAATTTCCAAAACTTTCTTCTCGGGTTTGCACTTAATTAGGGCTTTTGCTGTTTTTCTTTCTCTTTCTTTCTCTTTCTCCGTGTCTTCTCAATAAGTTGTTTTCTGGTTTTGGCTTGGTTTGAACTCATGACGCCAGAAGTATTGTACTAATTAAAGTGATGAGAAACAAAGCGAAAACGAAAACTTGGAAGAAAATATGATAAAGAAATGGAGGAAGGAATACCTAGAGATCGGCTACCTGCACCACCACCTTCCCCCCACCTATGATGCCTGCCTGCCTGCCCCGCTCTTTCTATATATTTATCTATCTATTAAAATATGTATATAATTGCTAATTATGAAAAAAACATTATATATCTATACAATAAAACAAAAATAGTTTTTGAAAATATATGTTCTCTCCCCTTATATATTCATAAACTTTAAACGCTTACCTTTTCAAAAGAATATATTCATAAACTTTAAACAAGTACCTTTAAACACTTAACTTCAAATACTTAAACTTTTTAAATAGCAGTACTATGGTTTCATAATTTTTACCAATAAAGTTACTCGTAAAGTGATGTGTGTAGTTGAAATTCAAAGTTAATACAATGTAAGGAATATATTGAGTAAATCTTATTCGTACGCATCACTATATGAGAGATTTTATAGATAAGAATTATATGTTCATAGTATTACTAATCTTTAATGGTGAGAATTTATTATTTTTAGCTTTTACTCATTCTCTTCTCTCTCTCCAATTTTGATCAACATATTTCAAATTTCTTTTCATTTGATAAATTCATTTTCATTTTAAATTTTTCTCCATAACAAATTCATTATCTTCTTCTCTCTATTCTCTCTCTATACATTATCGTTGCGACACCACGATCACTACATCAATTAGAATTTTTGGATACAAACTAGCAACATTGAGTGTACTAATTACATATATACGGGGCATGTTTGGATTGGTGAACAAGCTTTGAACTGAATTGGATTACAAAAATATGTTGAGTCCACAAATTAAATTTTTTCTCATTAAATTAATTATCTCGCGTTTGTGCATTGCGGGATTTGGACTAATAATTCAGCAAATAAGGGATTAGTAATATCTCATTTATAATATTATTAATAATAGACTCTCTTGGTATTATTAGTATTAGACTCCAGATTATCTTCCCTCTTTATTTAACGGTAAAAAATAACTATATAACTCTTATCTTATTCTTTTATCACATAAACCAAATATAAACAAAATTTATCATTATACAAATAATTTATTTCATAATCTCCTAGTATTAAGAAAAATATGTGAGACCACAGTATATTTGTCTTTATCTATCTTATAAATATGTGAGACCCACAATATATTTATCTTTATCTATCTTATCCAATTCTATTTAGCATACCAAACATGTGGATAGTGTTTAGGTAGTACCCTTTTGGATTCAGGCTCTCTCCATTTTTTTAAATAAATACAAATTTTTTTATTTATATTTTATAATGTTTTGGTAGATTATTTTAATGATATGAACTATTAATATTATATCAAGAATATTATACATATAAAAAATTAAATTAATCGAACAGCGGTAGTTACATGGTTGGAAGAAATTTACCCTTAAAAGATAGACTACACATATGATTTTGAAAAAAAACTCTATAATTTTTATGAATTTATGTGATTATTACTCTAATTTTGTACCAATAATATTTTCAATCACTTTAACAATATAAATGGACTGAGATCAATAAGTTAGACTCACTTTAGAAACTAAAAATAAAAATAGAGAGCATTTGAATCTTACACTTTATAGTAAGTGTACAAGGTTGGAGTGCACATAAGTCAATTTTGTTCGATTTCGTATTAAATGTAGGACCAATTTAATTTTTATCGGTTTTAATTTTTTGAACTTAGAACCAACCCAATCATATTATAGAACCAAACTAATAAAAATCGGATTGATTCGGTTTGGAACCATGATTCTATAAATTTTTAAAATTATTTTGCGCGCATAAAAAAATCACTATGTATAAATTTTAAAATTTTGAAATGAATAATAAATAAAAGCTAAAACTCATACATTATAATAAAAATATGAAATAAAAAATTAAATAATTATTTTACAATCTATTTAGTAAAAGAAATGACAAATATCTAACAAAAAATTCATAAAAATAAATGCCATATAATAAATAAATAATAATTAATAATAATTATCTAATCTAATTATTCTTTTTTTCTAATTTGTAAAACTAGAAATTTTTTATTTTTTCTATATAAATCTCATAATAATTATATATTAATCTAATTATTAA
>JAULJZ010000024.1:2165449-2180881 GCA_032270985.1 Heliamphora pulchella
TGTCGAATAGGTAATCATGCATAAACTCAGATAAATCGGGCATTATTAGCCAACAACCCGGCTGAAAAAAGCATAAAAGCAGGGAAGAAGATACACTCCCTTTCTCCCTATGTCTCGTTCCACATCTTCTCATCTGTACATCTATACATCTATACAATACTTAAAAGAAAACACCAAATTTAGTTTTCTGAAGCCAGCCTGATTTTTACATCTCAAATTTGCCCTTACTATTTTATCAAATGATTGTGATTCATTTCGCATGCAAAATAACTGCCAAGGTTAAAACAGTCAAAAAAACAAACCGTTTCTAACTTCTCCACAAATCTCTCCATCCACTTTCCGCATGCCGTAGTTTTCAATTTTCGAATACTGTGGTAAAATTTGAATTTAGAGAGAGAGAAAGACAAATAGAGAGTGTCAGACATGGAGAAATTGAATGTGCGGGAGCAACACTATTGTACAAAATGATTTCCATACAATCTTGGACTGTTGTAGAATCTCAATTCACTGAATTAAATTTCATTTTAAATACAGATTCATATCTATAGATGCTGCTATTTTTTTACGGTCTTCTCTTCACTTTTATTTTCAGAATAGATGAAAACAGACTGCAGATTCAGGTTTTGTTTTATTTAGTGTTTACTTTGAACATTCTCCATTATTCTTAAAACCATTATTTGTCAAAAATTTTACGTTTTTTCTATTGTTAGTTAAAAGTTTTGACAGTCAAATGGGAGGATCCATTTTTCCTTAAATTCTTATCATCCAAACGTACTCCGAAGATTATTTTCGACTTCACGGCGGTCGCGGCGCATGTCTGCCCATTTATTGGCATTGGGAGGGGCCTTTTTTGCCCAGAGGAAATCTCTCCTCCAATTTCTCTTTTGTGATTTGTGCCTCTCGAAATCCATGGTTTCGCATACTGGGAAAGTGAAATTTTCTATCGTATATAAGCAAATTTAGTTCTATTTATATGGAGGAACAGAGAAATATATATATAGAGAGAGGGATATATATATATATATATATATAGAGAGAGAGAGAGAGAGAGAGAGAGAGAGAGAGAGAGAGAGGTACCATTTGCAAAGAAGAGGACGCCGGAGAGCTTTCCATTGCCGGACTGGGAATTCTTTGCAAGTCTTCAACTTTTTCCTTTTTTTGGATGGAAATTTACGATTTTAGAAAAGTAGCTTTTGTAAGGATTGTTTCAATTCAAGCTTAGGCCTCGTTTGGGTTAATTTCTCATTTGTTTATTTTATTTGACTTATTTTTGTTTTGAGTAAAATTTTTTTAACCTTTAGTCAAATAATTATATTTTTTGACTCCTCCCATCAAGACGAGTCAAAAAAGTAAAAGAAATTTATCAAAATATAAAAAAAATTCAAAAACATGAAAATAGGCCAAATTAAGCTAATAAGTCAAATTTTATGTTGCTTATTTTTATTTTTAATGAACTTTTTTCATCTTCTGTTGGTCATGATTTGGGATGCATTCTTTCAGGTAATTTTTATCTAATATTTATGTTTCTGGTCACTTTACTCCTTAGTTTTTGATAATCAACGTGGATTACATTCAAGTTGGAAATAATTTGAGCAGTAATTGAGCACATCACGCCAGATTACTGAGTACACAAAAGCAAGTTAAATTGTTTAAATAACCCAATTGTCTTGATTATGCTTATATTTGTGTTATTAGTGTATTATTATTAACAATATAGTATATATTTTTAAAATTTTGAATAACTCATATTGAAGTTATTGTATTAGTTTTTTTTTTTTTTAAATTTAACATAATTCAAGTTGCACATGCATCACGTGTGCCTCAAACGCTAGTATCATAAAAGAGAAGAATGGTAGTTTCGATAATCAAATGGAGTAGCAATTAGTCGTATCAATCGCAATGGAAAGCTCGTGAACTACAATTGCCTCACAAAATTTTATTCCATAACCTGACTTTCGAAGGGTAAGACACCTGACTTTCGAAAGCCTTACCCTTCGAAAGTCTTTCTTTCATAGCCCGGCTTCTCCTTCATCGGATCCTTTTGTTCTGTAGACTAGGTCTTAAAGAACTTATTCTTTTGAGTCTTTATTCGGCCATTCGCTCTAGTCATTACTGCTTTCTGGTTAGTACCAGCCCCTGACATCTCTTCTTCTTATGAATCGTCAGTCACACAAAAGCAGGACTCTTTCCATCTCAACTGGAAACTGGCACCGGTCTATTGGCTATAGGAACTGGATCCGATGAATCTCCTCGCCATCCTACTAGCCCTAAGGACTCAGACTATAAAACCGCACTCATCTCTTGAAAGGAATCCTCTCAAAAAACTCGCCAGAAGGTGCTTGGGCTTGAGTAGAACTTCCTGCCACGTCCGTTAGCTGGAATATGCCTATATGATCCAAATACATTTAGTTTGCAATTTATTCTCAAAATTTTATAATCCAATTCATTTTTCAGTACAAATATGCTCTGATCATGTATATAACTATATTCAATTGATCTGATTTTTTACATGAAGTCCCTACTCAATGAGTGAAGAAAAATAAATAGTTCCGATCAAATTTTAAGAACCAAAATTATTCTTTTTGTGGTCACAGCACATCTGCTGCGATTTGCTCACAGCAGGTTCTCTCGTCCCGTGCTGCAAACTCAATGTGTGCAATTATTAATTACAAACCCGTGGGAAGCGAAGAGAAGGCTTGTAACTGTTGAGACATGGGTGGGCGATGTGGATGGTTTGTGATCTTTTTTACATGTTTAACCTTAGATTAGTGCATAACGCAGTTATTTTAGATGGGAAACTGGTTGTAAATTTTGTACAATTTTGAAATTGAAAAATGGTTTTCAAATTTTTGTTACCACCAAATTTTGGGCTCTCTTTATTAGATAGTATAGATAGATATACTAGAAGTAATTGCACACACTATTATTGATGGTAAGGGAGAAAAAAAGACAAAGTTGGTAATGTGGAGAAGGAGGAAAACATGAAAGCCTGATCAATTTATATTTTTTACTTTAATATGGCAGTTAAAAGTATGAGATGTTGTGTATTTTAGTAAAACTTTATTTTATTGGAAGTTAAAAGGCGTGATGGGTTTTTAAATTTGTCTAATGTTTCCTTATATAACAGTATAATTAATATTAGTTTATATCTTTGATCTATCTATGTATGTATATTATCACACGCATGTACAGGTATTTGACTACTCGTTGTTATGATCCTATCACACATTTGACGTTTTGTTTTATGATAAGTAGTAAAGACAGGAAATTAAATAACTAAAACTAAAAGATAGTGGGGTCAACCATGTGCGGT
Source organism: Heliamphora pulchella (assembly GCA_032270985.1). Taxonomy (NCBI): domain Eukaryota; kingdom Viridiplantae; phylum Streptophyta; class Magnoliopsida; order Ericales; family Sarraceniaceae; genus Heliamphora; species Heliamphora pulchella. The sequence continues at coordinate 2,168,763 of JAULJZ010000024.1, forward strand.
TTATCCTAAAGTCTTGTGATAAGCCATTTGTATATAAGTCATCTGGGTACTATATTTTTGTAAACCGATTTTCAAGGATGAGTTCTATCCAAGAGTCCGTAACATTATGTTACGATTATTTCCCTTATTTAATCGATCTGGGATTTCTCAAATTTTCTATTGAAACGTTCTTGAACTCATAGTTGGGAAGAAATAGAATCATTTGGTTTGATTTCAACTTGTAAGTTTTCAATTTTGTGCAGTATAAGTTGGCAAAAGGTGGGAGAGAAGTTATTCGGACAGACATTCAGGTCGGTGACGATACACGCCCATTTTTTCCTGTATCCATATGGCAAAAGAAAATTGGTTCCATGGCTGTTGCTGGTGATATCATTTTGCTGCAAAGTAAGATCCAATTTTATCCTCCTAATTAAGGTTTGAGTGACATTTGAGACACTTTATGCCCTAAAAGTATATATATTTACCAGTGCATGTGATTGATTAGTGGTCTCCCTTGAGCTTCAACTGTACTCAAACTTGCAAGGATAGTCATATGTACTCACTAGTCTATTTGCTTGATTATTGTAACTGTTATTATCATTGTTTGTGTGAGAAACGCTTTTTACCTGCTTTTTCCACTACATATCTTTGGAAACACTGGTCCTTGCTAAACACACACTTTTCTTACTGATGTCAAGATTATATAGTGGCGACACACCTGATTGAGAAATTTGAGGTAAGGGCTTCAGAAGGAAACATTTGGCAAACAAACAGCTACAATACCCAAGAGGTTATGCAATGATGAGATGCGATGACAGTGGGGATGGGTGATCTCCAAGGATGTGGTGTTGGAGATTTTGATGAAAAAAAAAATGTGTAACTATTTCATTATTAGACCTCATGAGCTTTCTGTTTATTTGTATTTGTTGTTTTGACCTTTATATATTGGTAATTTATTTGGGAGGTTCCAATATTAAACACGAGTTAAATTGAGGTTTTATGGGGTAGCCCAACGGTCACATTTCCAAGCCTATATGTATGTGGAATCCTATGGTATATGGACTCAGGAACCGGTGTCGAGTGCGAGTATGTGTAAGTGTTGGGTTCATTTAATTATCTTATCAAGGATATTAGGACATGAAAAAATATTCATATTCCTTAATATATTTATTTTATTTTCTAATGTAAATGCCTAGGCGAAGTGAGAGTGTCTTGGTTAACAAAGTTATTTAATGAATTCATAATGACTAGGAAAATTTCCGAAGAGTGGGGAAAGAGTACTCTAATACCTATATATAAAAATAAAGGAGATATTCAAAATTGTAACAACTATAGAGATGTTAAGTTGATGAGTTATACGATGAAGTTATAGGAAAGAGTGATTGAACACTGTTTAAGGCTAACAACAATAGTGTCACAGAATCAATTTGGTTTTATGCTTGGTAGATCAACTATGTAAGCAATACACTTACTAAGGAGATTAATAGAGAAATATAAAGAAAAAAGGAGAGATCTTCATATGGTTTTTATAGGCTTAGAAAAAGCTTATGATAGAGTGCCTAGAGATATCATATGGTGGGCGTTGGAGAGAAAGGGAGTGACAAAATGTTTCATTGATGTGATAAGAGACATGTATGATGGAGCCGCCACGACAATTAAATCACCTGCAGGAGAAACAAGTGAATTTCCAATTACAGTAGGATTACACCGAGGATCGGTTTTAAGTTCTTATCTCTTTGCCTTAGTTATGGATGAATTGACTAAATATATTCAGGATGAGGTCCTATAGTGTATGCTGTTTGCTGATGATATTGTCTTAGTGAATGAGACTAGGAATGGGGTAAACGCTAAGCTAAAAATGTGGAGAGAAGTTTTGGAATCAAAAGGGTTTCGAATAAGTAGAAATAAAATTGAAAATATGGAATCAACTGTACCTTGATATTGGAAATCTCATCCATGCTTGATCGTGCAATTAACATGTCATCTACATACAAGAGGAGTATCATATATGAAGTGGCAAACTGCTTAATGTAATAACAGCGATCTCCATGACATCTACTAAACCCCGTATCTGTCATGAAGCTGCCAAATCTTTTGTACCACTGCCTGGATGCCTATTTCAACCCATACAGACTTCTCTTCAGTTTGCAAACCATCTCTTCTTTCCCTTTGACTGAGTAACCCTGTGGCTGGTGTATAGAGATCTCCTACTCCAAATCCCCATGAAGGACTGCTGTTTTGACATCCAGCTGCTCCAGATGTATGTCTTTTGTAGCCACAATATTCAACATTGCTCTAATGGTGGAGATCTTCACAACCGGTGAAAATATCTCAGTGTAGTCTATCTCCGACTTCTGTTGAAATTCGTGACTACCAGCCTTACCTTGTATCGCTTGCTTCTATCAGATTCTTCCATCAGTCTGTAAACTCACTTGTTTTGTAATCCGGACTTTCCCTTGGGCAACTGTACCAAGTCCCAAGTCTGGTTTCATGATAGAGACTCCATCTCATCATCTATGGCATGCTCCTACCCTTCCCTTACCTCAACTTGCAAAGCTTCTTCAAAGCATTCTGGCTTAACACTATCAGTTAATAACAGATCATGCAATGAAGGTGATTAATGAATTGTAGGCCTACTGATTCTGGTAGATCTCCTGAGAATGGGAGTTTGTGGTTCTGCCTATAGAGTAGGCTATGCGTTCTTATCCTGAGGTTCCAAGACTCTGTTAGACGGCCCCTAAAACTCAACATAATCTGACTCATCTACGGTCTCACCTTTATGATCCTATTTATTTTTGAACAAAACAGACTCATTGACTCTACATCCATGCTTCTAACAGTCTTTCTATTTTCGAGGTCCCATAGCCTATACCCGTAGCTATCAGTGCCATAGCCAACAAACATACTTCCGAGACTTGGGGTCAATCTCACCCCTATTCTCTGACTAAATATGAACATAGGCTACACATCGAAAATACACAAATGAGAAAGCTTTACCTCCTTTCCGGTCCACGCTTCCTCTGGCAATCTACAGTTCAAAGCAACTGAAGCTCCCCTGTTGATCAAATACACTGCTGTGTTCAGCGAGTCTGCCCAGAACTGTTTTGGAAACCCGGCATGCAACCTCATACTTCAAGCACGCTTCATGATTTTTCCGTTTATGCATTCTGCCATTCCGTTTTGCCTTGGCTTCATTGGGATGTCTTCAACCTTCTGATCCTATTGGCTACACAGTAGTTCTCAAACTCCTTGCTGCAGTACTCACCGCCATTATCAGACTTCAAACACTTTAGTTTCTGACCCGTTTCATTCTCAACTAGGGCCTCTTAGTTCTTGAATATACCAAATACATCTAACTTGTTTTTATATAAATAAACTCATAATTTTCTTGTAGCATCATCAATGCAAGTAACAAAGTACTGTGAGCCACCAAATGAAGGTACCTGAGACGGTTCCCAAACATCAGTATGAACTAGCTCTAGCCATTCTGATTTTGGAGTCCTCGCTTCCTTTGTAAAGCTGACTTTCCTCTGTTTCTCGAAGACATAATCTTCATAGAATTCCTGATCAACCTACTCAATTCCCGATAGTTTCCCTTTCTAAACCATTACCTTCATCCCCTTCTCGCTCATATGACCGAGCTGTCTGTGCCATGTACCGGCATCAACCCCAGATGTTGCCACTGATATCTTGTTGTAAGAACCCGATGATACGTACAAAGTAACCTCCTTTCTAACCTGGGCCAAAACCAATGACCCTTTGCACATCTTCTAGGAATCTCCTCCAAATGACGTCACAATCCCAGATTCTGCTAACTGACCCACTGAGATCAAATTCCTTGTAAGACTAGGCACGTGTCTAACGCCCTTCAGCTTCAATACTGTACCATTGGCCTGTGTAATCTGCCCTTCACTCTTTCCAACTATATTGCAAGCTTCGTCGTGTTCCAAATATTCCTTCCCAAAATTTCGCTTCACATAACTATGAAGAATATCCATGCGAGGAGTAGCACGGAATGATACTCCCGAGTTAACTATCTAAGATTCGGTTTTGGAATCTAAAGCACAAATCAAAGCATCGGTATTCTCATACTCAATAACGTTTACCGTAGCCTTACCCCATTGATTTGTGTCGTCTCGCTGTTTTCTTGGAGCCTTGTAGTTTTTCTTGAAGTGACTCTTCTGCCCACAGTTCCAACAACCACCAGATTTTTGCCCGCCATCCTGCGACTGTGATTTTCCTCGCGACTTGAATCTGTAATTTTCTCGGCTTTTTTTATTTTTTCTGTCATTCTTCCTCCCTCTACCATCGGTGTTCAAAACTAACCCAGATGTCGACCCCTCACCTATTGTTCTTTTGCGTGATTTCTTTCCTTAAATAAACCCGGCAACGTCTTCCAGCTTCAACTTTGCTGATCCCAAAGAGTTACTCATTGCCACAACTAAGCCATTCTATCTTTTTGGCAAACTGGACATGAGGGTTAGGGCTCTAATTTCGTTATCAAATTTAATATCCACTGATTCTAATTGATTTGTGATGGCATTGAAGTTATTGAGATGTTCGGCAATGCTAACATCATTCGCCACCTTTAAGTTAAACAAATTCTTCATCAGATATACCTTATTTGATATTGAGGGCTTTTCGTACATCTTTTCCAACGCTTTTAACATATCTGCCGTCGTCTTCTCCTTTGCAATGTTGGATATCACTAGCGGTGCGAGGTTTAATCGCACGGTCCACAAGACTTTACGATTCAGTATTTCCCATTCATTTTGCGGCATCTTTTTCGCTTCTCCCTGATCAAAGGAAGAAACAAATCCTTCTGGTACAGAACTTCTTCAATCTGCATCCTCCAGAGGGCGAAATTCAAACCATTGAACTTCTCAATCTTGATCTTTCCTTCTTCTGCCATGTTGCGTTATTCAATGTTCAACCTCCAAACCCTGAGCTTTGATACCAGTTGTTGGGGATTGATCATTGTTAGAGTTTATTTAGTTTATTTTTTTTATATTTAACTGAGTAGTTTTGTAATTCTTTGTGTGACTTATATGTATATATGTTGTGGGGTGTAGAAGTTATTTTCAAGTCTCTTAATTCTCACCCTAACTATCAATTATTCTCCCTCTCTAGTTCCTCTCTTCTTCTTTTTCGTCTTTTTCTTCTTCTTTTCTTTTAACCCTAATTCACTATTTTGCAATTCAACTAGGTATCAGATCATCAATCCTAACCTATACTACCCTTATCATTCCGAAACGCATCGTGAGGTAGAAATGGCGTGCTGATGTCATCTTCCATATGATGATGTCAGCGTGATGCCATAGGTGGTATGGACGCAGATGGTTGGTGACTACATGGATGGCTTCGTCTTAGGCTTCTGGTGATTGCAGAGATGTTTACAGATTTTTTTGGCTTCGGTGGATGCCTTCTTTGAGTTCGTGAAGTGCTCTTTCTTTTTCGGAAACCCTAGCGCTAGATTTACCTCTTGCGCAATACTCGGTGGTCTCGATCATCCAAATCTACCCTATAGGTGCCGACGATACATGTTTTGTTCAGATTTGTGCGTGATTTAGTGGTGTTCATCTTGCTCGATCGATTCTGTCCCTCTTCTCAGTCAGTGGTGCTTCGTGGTTGCGATTTTGATTCGTGACTACTTTGGTTTTTTTTTTTGTTTGCGATTGATTTGGTAGCCACTCTTGGCTTGCTCGACTTGATGATTTAGAAGACCTCTAGTTAATTTCAGTGATCTGCAAAACCCTAGCTCCGATCTACCTCTCCCAATTTGCTTTCTGCTGGTCTAAGCTCATTTTACTGGTGCTGATTCTCATAGTTAAGAAATTTTTGATACTCGATTGGGGGTTAATTGGTTATTTTGAAGTCAATTTGAACCTCTAAGTAGATTTTGGTGCTAGAAGGCCAAAATTCTAGTTTGTGATTTGACAATCAAGGCTTCACAAGGTTTTTTTTTTGTTTTTTTGTTGATATCCATCTTATCGGTGATGACTCTTCCTGTGTAAGTCTGATTTGTGGTTGTTTTGGTGAATCTTGGTGTTTGGGTTCAATTTTTTGCATCGCCACACACAGCGGGGTCTCTTTTTGGGTTTTTGGCAAGTTAACCCACTCTGCCCCCTTTGTGCGATAGGCCCCTGCCATTCTTCCCTCTATGGAACTAGAGGCCGAATCCCCACGAAAATGGACGAAAACGCATAATGTCATCTAATCTAGACCTAATTGGTTCGATCTGTTTTGGCTCTTCCTTGGTTAGATTTTGCATCATTGAGTTATCTTGATCAGATCTGGTTTCGTACTTTGGACTTATTTGGTGTGTTTGGATTTGGCTTATCTGGTTTCCTAGGTGTGTTTGGATTTGGCCTCCTTTTCTTTGCCTTGATTTAATATGACTGAAGTAAAGATTTCTTCGGGTTCTCATGATGCTCTCTATATTTCTCTTAGCAAGCTTGTTCGGACCTTGTGTGATGTTCTGCCTCACTCTCCTATGTTAAACAGATAGTATTAAGCTTAATGAAGGCGTTAACCCTAATAGGGCACGCAACGGTTTATTTATAGAATAACGAGACCACATAATAAGATATGGTGTGCTCAACCACACCGGATAATAATAATAATAAAGCTAATACAATCATAATAAAGATAACAAAGGCTACGTAGCTCTCCCAGGTTCCACCCATAGTTGCACGATCCTCCTACTGGAGTGATAAATCTGGTTTTGAACCTCGCTTCTGCATTCCAAAGTAAGAATTTTGTAAGAACCTTACTCCCTATTAGGATGGAATCTCTTAAATATATAAATTCTAAAGAAACAAAAAAACACTACAAAGTAAGAAAAAAATCTATAGCATTCATAAGATCATAGAATAAATTAACCCAAATGCATTTTAGTACTTTTTATTTGCATAAAGTACTAGAATACAATATTTATTTATATTTTTAACTTATATATTACAACTAAGTAAAATATTTCTTAGAATATATAAACGCTCTTATAGGTGCTCTTAACTTTAAATTTTTCTATATGTCGTCGGTTTCTCGCTACCGCTTTTGCCCTTGCTCCTGCTTCGTGCAACTATGGTTCCACCTCTTAGTTCTGCCTTGAGAAGCTTCAAATTGAAATCCCCACCTACACAATAAGGGAAATCCCATCTAGAAGCAACAACTCCCAACTCTTTCCACATATCCTCCCTCTCCCAACACTTCCCCGGTTGTACACACCATAAAACACCCAATAGAAATCATCCTACAAATAGCAAAAAGGGCAAAACAAAGAGAAGAAACCCTCTTCATGATCTTCCCTAACCACAACTCTGTTATCCAACATCACCAAAATATCCCCCACTAATCCCACCACAAGCGACGCCAATCAACTGCTCTGCGTCGGACAATGGCGGACCACAAACAACCTGTTTGACATAGCTTGCATTTTAGTTTCTATCAAACACACCACATCTGCTTTTTTTAGTCTTTTAAAAGTACTTAATCCTCACTCTCATTTCCCTCCGAATTAGAACTCTCACATTCCAACAAATAATCTTAATCCTCATTGACAAATGTGCATTGAATCCCTCTTATTTCTCCCACCACCCAAATCAGCTCCTTCTCTCCAGTGAGGATTTGGGTGGTTGGAGAAAGAAGAAAGGTTCATTGTACAGTTGTCAATGAAGATTAAAATTATTTGTTTGAATGTGGGAGGTCTGAATTCGGAGGGGAAGCGAGTGGGGATTAAGTATTTGTTAGAAGATTGAAAAGAGGATGTGGTTATATTTCACAACATCACTATTCTTGGGTTACAGTTCAAAAGTCCAAAAAGACCTTTTCATAGTCCTAAAGCCTACCAGGTCGTGCCCAAATTAATTGAATACCCTCTCCTACCCTTCCCCTACGCATTAGCCTTCAATCTGACATTTGAAACCCTAATTTAGCCATTGTTTTAGCCCTTAAGTAGCTCCCTTTCTTCTGAAAGTTTTGTAACCTGCAAGTTTTGAAAATCAAGCCAAAACTCACCTATTCTACATGGAAACACTCCAAAGCTTTCTTCTACCTTGGAGAACCTAATGTTAGAAATTTTATGGTGAAAACAACTGATACATGGAAGCATGTTGGAAAAGGGGATCGATGGCTCCAATCGTAACAATTCCCCGAATATGTATTCACAAGGACTACTAAGAACTTAAACTTTTTTATTCTCCAAAAATACCAAAATTAAAGGCATTATAAACTTTGTTGATTTCATAGTATACCACAGAAATTAGAAGAGGAGAGAACACTTGGAAATGTTGCTAATCATTCTTTACTATTAGTCATTATCTCTTTCTTTTTATCACTTATTCTAATTAATAGAAACTGGAACTAAGTGGCTTTTGGCCCAATGGTATAGGTGTTTGCCTCCCAAATGGGAGGTTGAGAGTTCAAGCCTTGTTAAGTACAAGGTGTGGGAGTATTTGCCGTTCAAAAAATAAATAAATAAACAAAAACTGGAAGAGGAGAGAATACTAGGAAATGTTACTAATCATTCTTTACTACTATTCTTTATCTCCTTTTTATAATAGAAAAACTTTCTTAAACCCTTACATTATTCTTTATTTAGAAAACCCAAGACTAAAATCCTAGGGTTAATAAAATAAAATTATATACAAATTAGAAGATTTTCCTAAAATAAATCCGAATCGGTAGCGCCTTGAATGAGGACAAATAAGAAAAGTGTTAGGTACATGATTTATTAATTGTTTTTAATATTTTTCTTCTATTATTTCTAGAAATTAAGTGTTGATAGAAGTGGATTGTGGGTTAGATATTGGAATAAGTTTAAATATTGGGTTAGTAGGTTGCAATCTTTTATTGTATATATACAACATTTGTGAATGAATAAAAGGGAATTGAATATTTTAAACTCTTCTATTCTTGAAGAACAAGAGGTCAGATTCTTCTCGAAAACAATCATTGGAGGTCTATCCCCGTCGAAGTGGGCAATTTCTATCTTTTTTCTTTTTTTTTTTTTTTTTTTTTTATTAAAAGAACGTTTTTATAAAAAGAGGATTTAAAATTTAAAACTACGAAATAAGGGGAGTGATCCAAAAATGTTGTCAGAAGAATGGATTTTGGCCTGGATTTGGCAGGGTTAATAGCAAGGGCATCAATGTTGCAGATTTCATCAAAAGCTTTCTGAAATGGGCCTGTTAGGCCTTATTGGGACTTTCTGTGGTCTTGGGCCACCATGCAGTCTTCCGCTATGTAAACTGCATTAAAAACATCCTATATATTAACACACACGGCTTAGAAATGTGAACCCAATATGACTCCCAACAAAATACGAAATAAACAAGGTAACTTAATGAAATTGGTTGGGTTTTATTCCGTATTATGTTGATAAACAAACAAATTCCCCCCCATATAAAAATAAAGTGAACATACTGCCTAGTAAAAAATGATGCAGAAACAAAAGAGTGAAAAACTTTAACATACTAGGTTCGTGAAGTTCTGCATTATCTCATTTAATGGTTCTTGAAAGATAACATGTACATTCTTTAACCTCAATTTTCTTAGCGACTCTGATTACGATAAGGCATTTGATGTTTGTGCTTCTATTCTTAAAGATGCCATGAAGCTGAGCAAAAAGTTGAAGAGAGAGAGAGACATCCTATCAACCAGAGGGACAAACACATACTCAACCCGGTGAGCTTTTTTGTCCTTGAGTTTTTATTATCTGTTTGATCTTCCGTGGCCATACATTGAGCTCTATTTAGTTATTGCTGCATGGTTACTTTGTAACTGTCCTGATTCGGAAGTGGTATTGATAAAAACCTGCAGGTTGAAATTAATGATGTACCTGAAGATACCAAGGATAAAGATGAGATTCTTGAGAGCGAATTCTTTGATACAAGGCAGGCATTTTTGAGTCTTTGTCAAGGAAATCATTATCAGTATGATACCCTCCGCAGAGCTAAACACTCCTCTATGATGGTCCTTTACCATCTTCACAATCCCACTGCTCCTGCATTTGTGACAACATGCAACATGTGTCATCTTGATATTGAAGCTGGTCAAGGTTGGCGCTGTGAGATTTGCCCCGATTATGATGTATGCAATGGTTGTTATCAAAAGGATGGAGGTATTGATCATCCTCATCAATTGACAAACCATCCATCCATGGCTGATCGTGATGCCCAGAACAAAGAAGCTAGGCAACTACGAGTTTTACAGGTTACAGCTCTGCTTTTTATTTTTCTAAATTCCTTCTTGCTTTCCCCTCGTTTGTTGTCTTTCTTCATTCTATTGGCACTTGTTGCTGTTTTCAGTTTGTTTTACGAAGGGTCAACTTCTACTGCCTTATCTTTTTGACTTAGTTATGGTTGGATTTACTAGGTATTCCATGATGTATGTTGTGTTGTTCGCAGATGATAGCACTAGTGGATAAAACTAATTGAGGGGTTAATGCTAAATTGAAACTTTGGAGAGAGGTATTGGAGTCAAAATATCTAAAATGTGTCAAATAAAAATTTGGAGAGAGGCATTGGAGAGAGAAAGGTTGGAAATCATTGGATAGCAAAAAGTGAATAGTTTCGCTGTCTTGTTTTGATTATTTAACAAAGATGGTGTGATTGAGAATGATGTGACTGAGAATCTAATTAGGTTAGCTCAAGTGCAGGTGTAGTTTTGGCATATTTTCTAATCTATAGATAACTACAAAACTGAAACAAAATCTTTATAGAATATTTGCAATTAGAAGCAACTTTAAATAAAATGGGTACAATGTTAGCTTTATTGTGATTATAGTTTTATTATTATTATTATTATCCGGTGTGGTTAGGCATACCATATCATATTATATGGTCTCGTTGTTCTATAAATAAAACGGTTGCGTGCCATATTGGGGTTAACGCCTTTATTGAGTTTAATGCTATTCTATTAACATGGTATCAGAGCCTAACCCTAACCCTAATCCTAGCTACCGCCACCACCATTGAAACCCTAGAACCAAGCCGTCACCATTGACACTCTGAAACCCTAGCCAGACCCACCCACAAGCCTCGCCGTACCTCTAAGGAGGGTCGCCGCTCCTCGTCGGACCTCCAGGGAGGGTCGCCAACTGTCATCGCACCTCCAGGGAGCGTTGCCGCCCTTCGTCGCCACCCTAGGGAGGGTCGCCGCCCTTCGTCGCACACCCAGGCAGCTTCGCTAGTCCTCGTCGCACCTCAAGGGAGGCTCGCCGACCCTCGTCGCAACCCCAGCGAGCCTCGTCACTGCTTCTCTAGTCCTCATTGCATCACTGTACGATGGAATCTACTCTTCTGTGTTGATTGACGCTTCGTGATGCAGTGAGGAATCTGTGTTGATCACTGTTCATGTTCGTGAGGACCTCACTGTTCATGTTCGTGAGGACTAGTGCTGCCCTATTCATGTTCTAATTATTTGGAAGTTGTGAGAAGCCTGTGTTTGGTGATTTGTTTATGTTCTGATTATTTGGGAGTTGTGCGGAGCCTTTGTGATTTTAATCTTTAATCAAGGATGTCAACAGGAGAAGCTCGGTCTACTACCCGGACTTCTGAGACTAATGAGTCTCTGACGGATACTGGGAGACCAGCTAGAATTGAGGTGTTCTCCTCTTCTACCCGTCTTGTTAATGAGAAGCTTGATGGTGCTACAGCTTATCCGTTGTGGAGAAAAAATGTGTTGAAATCCTTGTAAGGTATGGAATTAGATTTCCATCTATTTGATAATGATCTCGCTGCTAGTTCCCCTGCCTATCGTACCTGGGTCCGAGATGATACTCGTATCTTTAGTCAGATCATGAATTCAATGGACCGCAGTGTCAAGATTTTAGTTACAAGTGTTACAGTGAAAGAAATCTGGGGGGCTCTAGAGGATATTTATGCCTCCACAAATGACTTATCACGCCTTTATGGTGTGATGCGAGGCTTCTTCCGCTCGCAACAGGCTGATCGTCCTCTTTAAGTGCACTTTATGGGATTTAAAGTGCTTGTCAACGTGTTTGATCGGCTTCTTCCATTTACCAGTTCTATCAGTAAGTTTCAGGAATAGCGGATGCAGATTCTCATCGTGTGCTTTTTGGCTAGTTTGGACCCTGAATATGACACTTCTCGTTCCTGTTAAGAATAATGGAAAGCCGT
>JAULJZ010000024.1:2180981-2193220 GCA_032270985.1 Heliamphora pulchella
GAAGACTTGTGGGCTTGATTTACTTCTCAGGGACTCCGAAGGACGCATAGTATATTCTAATTTGGTTGTATCCTTCATTCATTATGCACCTGTCATTCATGAGATGCCGAAGGGATATTTACACTTTTTTCTGACTAATTCACATGGCCTTGGTCAGGAAGCTTAAATCTAAAGCTTCTGTGTGATTCAAACTACATGAAAATGACAATGCAAATAGGTGATTCTTTTCTCTAGGATGTCAAGGGATGAAATCTTTGATATATTTACTATACGATTCACAGGAAAATGATACACATTGCAAATCTAATGCCTTATATGGTTTGAATTATGGATAGGTTACGTGGTGAATATTGTTAACAAGAGTAGTTGTGCTGGAGATTATCTGGGTGTAGTTGGGATTTGGGAATGGGAATGGGAAATGTGCTTGACACATCCAACCTTCGGTACATCCCAAGTTGTCTTTTCCAGTCAAAAAAGTAATTTGACAAATTTCTAGTTGACCATGTCCACTAGTTTTAATATTTGTTACTCGGTGGATATTTCCAAATGAGTAGGTACGAATTTTCTTAGAACGTTATTGTATCATAAGTGGAGATGACTATACATGATAAAGAAAATACAAATGTCAATATGTAAGTTGATGCATTACAGAGTTCCGAACAATGCATAATGATGGACACCCATTTTGGTTTTTGAATCTGGTTGTTCTTACAAATTATTTTGGGATATGATCTTATTTTTGTGTGTTTTTTTTTTAAATTTTATCTTGGTCTTTTATGTAGACGGTTTGAATGGGATGCAGTTGAGAGCACTGATGTTCAGAAACTGGGTGTAAAACTGTCTGACAAAGTCCTCACCGAACTGGAAGACATTGGGCAACAGTTAGCATTGACTTTTAATAGTGAAGGTTCTGTATTTGCTCTTGGAGGCGAGGTAGAGATCAATTTTCACATTATGAGTAACCTTGGAATGTGACGAAGCCATTATATTCTTGTCTACAAATTTGGTTTTTACTAATGGAAGATGGTTATCCTGTACATAGCACATCAAAAGTACAAAACTCAAGTCGCACCATGGGATATTCATGTTGGGATCATTATGATTAGAAGTCACAAGAGTATGCAAAGAAAGTATTTGTTTGATCATTATGATGGAGAAAGACTAGAAAAACATGGAAGATAAGTTGGGAATAAAAGACACAAGAATCTGCAAACAAATGATTTGTTGAAGAAGAGAGAGGGAGGGAGGGAGGGAGGGAGGAGGGGGAGGGGGGAGGTACTACACCTATTTTTTTGAGCTGCTACACCTTATTCAGATCTTAGAGTCTATTCATGATTAATTATACTAAAATGATCATATATGATTCTTCTGGTCAAAGGTAGATCCACTTCTAGATTATAGAGGCTGAATGTTATTTCTCACAATATGCCATCTACAGTTTTCTGCTATACCTTCCCTTTTTCAGTCAATGAAGTTGAAATTTAGAAAAATGGCATCTTTATGCAGATTTGTTTGTTATATGATGATCCTATTTTTGGTGCAGTACAGGATGGGAAGTTGAGGGTTTTCAAGTGGCCTGGCATGGAAATTATTCTTGAGGAAGCTAATGTTCATACCTCTGTGAAGGATTTAGATTTCAGGTTCACAGTAATATCTTTGCTAAATTATATTTTGGCTCTTGCTTCTCAAGGTGAAAAATTTGTTTATTTGCAATGTCCTTTTCCTGACTGTTGGTTTGGCCATGTCATGCAGCCCTGATGGGAAGTTTCTTGTGTCAGTAGGAAGTGGTGGCCCTGGTAGGGTTTGGGATGTAACATCATCAACGCCTGTAGCTTCTTTATCAAAGGAAAATGTGAGCAATAATTTGTACTTTACTATATATAGGAACTAACTGGAGAAAAGAGTTTTGGTTGCTTCGCTCTTTTGGGTACTTTTCTTGTAAATCTTTCTATAAACTGATTGATGATCCTAATATCCCTCATTTGAATTCCTCTTTCTGAGAACACCCAAGCTTTTCCTGCCTGTTAAGTTTCTCTTTCTTTATCATGGTTGTGTAACCAACTCAATTTGGTTATCCTGTCCAGGATGAGGTTTTTGGCTTCTGTAGGTTCTCACGAAATAGCGACAAGAATTCAGTTCTCTATATCGCTTCCATGCCAGGTGCATTTATAGGATCCAATGTGTTCCTCTTTTACTTTCTAAAGAAAGTTATTACTATCAAAACTGTTTTGTGAACTAAAATTCAGCTTATATAGGTCAAGGTGGAGGTATTGTGAAATGGGACACTTCCTCATGGAAGAGGGTGAGCTCAAAGCATATAGTTCGAGACTCAATTTCTGCATTTAATGTTTCTGCTGATGGAAAGCTCCTTGCAGTGTAAGAATTCTTCAGTTAATTTGTTTTGGATTCTTAAGACATGGGGGGACTTAGAATTGGAGACTCACATTACACTTTTTTAACCTGATAAGTATTTTTTAACAACTAAAATTGCTGAAGGGATAACAACTGGAGTATTAGTGTAAGAATCTCCATGTCTTCATTATTTTCTTGAAGGAAAGAGGAACATTGGTCAAGATTTGTGAAATTAAAAAAATTGAAAAAGACTTTGATTAGAATCATCAGATATTCTATTCAGTGATATTCTATTCAGTCTGTGATTCAATCTGTAAAAAGGGCAAGTGAAGTTAAACTCAAGAAAGCAACAAAATTTGGAAATTGCCACGATTTCAAGCTGAGGCCAATTGGAATTATGCATGATAATTTTTTTAGCTTTAGTAGAGTTCTATTTCATGATTATTATGGTAGCCATTGATCTGTGCATTTTTTAACACGTGTTTCAACTGTTATAGGTCAGTGGTACTCAATTAGCAAACCTATGTTTCAATTTCATACAATTAGTGTATGAATAATGGTCATTTCTTGTAGTGGGCTGTATTAAAACCCATATCATCAATTATAAGTGCAAGGCAATCATGATTTTTATTAGTGCCTTAACTTATTTACTCCTTGGTTTATGTATTTCTTTAGCACACCCTCATAGTGGATTAAACCAATCCCCAATAAGTACACATTAGTTAGTCTACACTTGGCATACCATCTCGAATGGTGCTCTCATTTTATCTTCAATAGGTGTTGCTTCTTGTTTTCCCTAAAGCACTCATTTCATATATTGTGTTTTCATATAATATCACTCATCCATTTCAAAATTTTCATTTCCCCTACATTCATTTTGTAGAGATTGTCCATTGGTTTGTGGCAATTTATGTTATTGGGTCTTCTATAAGGTGAGTTTTAGAAGAAAGTCAGTTTCCGAAGGTATAAAGTCAAAATTATAGTTAGGTTTGTGAGTTCTTGAACTTTTATATGAAGTCGTGTAAGGTTTCTAATTCAATAGAAACACGTTGACAGATTTTTAAGAATCTTGTGAAGCTCTATCTTCAATTGTGTAATGCAATTCTAATCTTAGGCACATGCTTAGACAATGCCTAAATTTTCTTCTTCTTCACATTCTTCTTTTAAACCCTTCAAATTCCACTCCCCAACTGCAATTCCATGCGTGGTATGGTTTAGTCAATCCTAGTGCCCGAAATTGCATTAACAGCCTTTGTTACTGTTCATAATTAGTGGAACACCCCAGATCTTTAATTTTTGTTTTATTACAGCCCCAAACCCAAAGTGTGTGTAACTCTATAGAAATCCTTGCACCGTAATATTATCAACCTCTTAACTTCAATATTACCAGTTTTAACTCGAAAAGGAAGACTCTTTTCTGCTACCCCACATTAATTAGGTGTCAGGGTTCATAGGATAGTGCTCTTTGAACTCTTCTTTAGTCATTCTGATTTCCTATTTTGTGTATATCTTAAAAGGCAGCCCCCATTGGATTATGAGCTTCATGGCTTCTATCATGGGTGTGTGAACCACAGGAAGTAGTCTTCTTACAAACATCCAAAATATCTTCTAGCAACTGCCTTCTCCCAGTGATAGTAATACTAGTAATAGTAGTAGAACTAGAGTACAAATTGTAAAACTAGTGAGATTTGACTATTGCTCGTGAGTCTGTAGCATTGGCCTCCTCTCTTAAAAGTCTGGAGAGAAATTTGAGCCACTTCTTTATAATTAGGGTTACTGTTATCACCATTGTTCAATTTTTTGTGACCCATGGTCACAAGTGCTTTAATTTGCTTTCTCTTTTGGTTGATCAATGCAGAGGAACAATTCAAGGTGATGTTTTAATCATAAATTCCTCCAGTATGCACGTACAGAATGTGGTTAGAAGAGCACATCTTGGCATTGTAACCACATTGACGTTCTCACAAGATTCCAGGTTTTAATACTTGTTCATTTATTATATCTACATTAATCAATTCTTCTCTGCAGTGTGGTTGCACTATTTTTGCTTTATTTTTCTCGAGAAATTTTTTTGCTTTTAAACTATTGTTTGGTTTAATTCTTTAGTTGACAAATTTTTAGGATAAATAATGTAATATTGACCACTTAAATATAACCAAAAGAAACCAAACTAAACTTTTGTCCCAATCAACTAAGGTCGACTATATGAAATTTTTTTACACTATTTTGCTATGTTAAGAGCCATATATTCAATTAGTTTTAACAAGTTTTGTCTTTTTTTAAAATGACATCCCATGCCAATTGAAGTCTATTCCTCCCCCAAGTGTTTTTATTATTCATGATCTTATTGCTTTTCTTTACTACTGCAACAACTGGTCTACGTAGTAGGTGTCCAAACCACCTTAATTTATTTATTTTCAACTTGTCCTCAATTGGTGTGATCTCTACTATTTCACGAATCTTTTCATTCTT
The DNA here is from genome assembly GCA_032270985.1 of Heliamphora pulchella. NCBI lineage: Eukaryota > Viridiplantae > Streptophyta > Magnoliopsida > Ericales > Sarraceniaceae > Heliamphora > Heliamphora pulchella. The sequence continues at coordinate 2,185,806 of JAULJZ010000024.1, forward strand.
AATTTTATTTTTTCTAGTATTACCTTACATCTACCTTAAGATTCTTATTTTAACAACACCCGTCTTATTTATGTAATATTTCTTAGCAACCTAATATTTGATCTCATATAGAATCACTAGTCTAATAACTGTCCTATAAAATTTTTCTTTTAATCTTATAGGTATTCGTTGATCACATAGAACATCGGAAGCACCAGTCCACTTGAGCCAACCAACTTTGATTTTATAGGTTATGCAATCTCTTCATCTTTGTTAATAATCGAACTTAGATAACAAAAATATTCACTCGAAATCCTTTTGACTTCAAAACATAGTTGTCAAATCGTGAATCGAATTGAATTGAGAATCATAAGATTCTGTATAAACTATAAATATGATGTTAAGTACTTCTTATGTATGAAATCAAATAAATAAAATGAAAATTGACACAAATTAACAATAAGAACATGTACATAATCTAAGTGGGAGGGTATTTACCTTTATCACAAGAGATTTTGACTCAAATCTAACCCATTATACGATTTCTTAAAAAATCATAATATGTTCTCTTTTGAAATTTATAAAATGGACAAAAAATATCAAAAATAGTAGAATAACAAGAGACAGTAAAAACTATTTAGATTGAACATAATACACTTTCAAACATGTCTTGTGTACGTATTGCTAATAAAAAAAGTTCAAAAAAATATTGTATAATGGTTGAGTCTAACTGATCGAACCAATATATCATATTAAACTACGATTGTTTTACCAAAATAGCAATAGAAAATTATTATAAGTATTATTGTTATTTTTTAAATTCTTAAAAAATATATTGTGGCATTTTTCACATAAATCAAATTTGTCTCATTTTTAGCCTGTGTTTGGGCTAGTTTATTTTTATGATTTTTTGGCTTAAAAGTAAAAAAAAAGCTAACTGGTTTGGCTTATTAGGCTTTTTTTCACTTTTTTTTTTCACTTTTTCTACATGATTTGACATCTACTTTTTTATAAAAAAGCCAAAAAGCCAAAAAGCCACTAAAAAAAGCTAGTTCAAACACAAACTTATTATATTCTCTAATCACCAAATGAACAACAAATTATGCAGGATTATATCTTATAGAAAACACATTAAATTGTATTATATCATTTTCAAAATAAAACATAGTGGATAAATAGGAGTTCATGATTTATTAGACATGATATCATTTAAAGAATTACATGAATCGTAAGTAGTAAATTGACTCGTGAATTGTAAGATTCATTATAATTTAGTCACAAAATAGATTCACTTATAAATTTCTATCGATTTATGCATGAATAGTAATCGAATCATGAACTGAATCGTGAATTGTAAGATTCTGATAACTATGTTCAAAAGCTTCTCTGTACATTTTTAATTTAGCGTTAACTCCACTCCTCTTCTCATCTACTAAAACGATATCATCAGCGAATAACATACACAATGGAATATCATCCCGAATATGTCTAATCAATTTATCCATAACTAAGATAAAGAGATAAGGACTCAAAACGGATTCTTAGTGTAATCTTATTGTAATCGGGAATTCACTTGTTGGATTTCAAATAATCATTTTTCAATAAATATTTTGAAAAACTGAAATCAAAAGTTTGAAAAATCACAAACCGAGCATATTTTTGAATTTATTTTCCAAAACCTCCTTCTATTTGTTTTTTCCGCAAAACACAAACGAACTGAAGAAATGTTGATAGTGAAGCATGTGACTTTAAATACAGGGCTTTGGCATCTGCATCCATGGATTCTAGTGCAAGGGTGACTCCAATCATGGACAAAAAGAAAAGTGGTATGTTTCTCCTTTGATTTCCTGATACTGGAGGAAAACATGTGTGAATATTTTCCCCTATCAACTTGCAAATGATTTGTTGGGTTTACAGCATAGTAAACCAGCCACAGGCTTAAAGCTGGGTCTAGGCTGTGATTTGAGGTCCATCAGCTGTGGCTGTAATAGGAAGTAGATATCAGCCAAAGGTCAAGCTTGGGTATTGGATGTGCATAGAAGTAGCATTAGTCCAAAGGAATCTTAGTTTACGTGGGTGTCCTACTATTGTACTTTCTTATATACTTAAGGCTTAAAGCCAATTTATTGCCTTTCGGCTTAAAACCTAAAAAAAAGCCTTGGGTATCGTTTGATTAATTTGACTCATTACCTTTTTGCTTAAATGGCCTTTAGCCTTTTAGCCTTTTTTATTTATTAACTAAAATAACTTTATATATTTTTAAAAAATGCCATAATTTTTATTATAGACATCCACTTTTTAAAAAAAATATTTTTTTGAACTTGCTCACTCGTTGAGATCTATCAAACAGGATCCATATTTAATGTCAAAGTACGTCAAAATAAAAAAATAATTTTTTCTATAACAGCTTTTAAGCCACTTCAAATTTACACCAAATGAACTACTTACTTATTTGGCTTAAAGTTATTTAAAGCAAAAAAGCTCGATTTTAAGTTGGGTTAGCAAACGAAGTCCTAACTAGAATAGCGTATAACAGGACCAACCTGAAATTTTTTTAGGTGCCCTCTGACCACCGATTGCCACCTCCCGTGTTTTTGATGAAATACCAACATAAAAGTCACGAGGCTTACCGTACAAACCAATCACAGATAAGCTGGGGACCATATGGCATTGCCCTACTGGTACCCAAACATTAAGCACCCACTAGATATCAGCTCAAGCTTGGGAATTAACTGAATGCAGATGGTAATACTAGTACCATCTGAAGGAATATTTGTTTGTAAGGGATGTCCTTCTAGTGCGCTTGCTACAACTACATTAGTATTTTACTGTATTTGGAAATGTATTGTGTTATTGCTTACTAATATTACCTTTTTAATAGCAGTATTAGACACTTTTATATGACATACTTTTCTAACCTTTATGGTCTAACTAACAGCCGGGAGAATCTAAATGCACATACTTTTTTGCTGAGCACACCCACCATTACAACTGTTTCAAGTATTTATACATTGTGTACAAGTGGTTCAATGCATGTGGTGGGTGTATTTAGCAAAAGTGTGCATTTAGCAGCTGCCATAACAACCAGCCTCGGGTTCAGTTTAAAGGATGCGTGACAAAGGAAATGTTGTTCAGATTTTCCCCCGCCAGGGGCAAAAAAAAAAAAAAAGAAAAGAAAGAAAGAACATGGCAAGTGAAAATATGAAGTTAATGAGCATCCTTCCCATTAAAAATAAGAATAAGGTTAATGAGAATATTGGTGAAAAGATCATGGATTTTTTTTTTTTTGTGGACCATGATCACAATGCTTGTTACTGTTTTCTTATTTATCTTTTTCGTCATCTCAAAGGATCTCTCATGTTCCCAAGAATGTTCTCCCATGCAGTTGAGTTTTGTAAACTAACTAAAAAAGTTAAAAGAGTTTATAAAACTCAGCTGGAAAAAGTTAAAAGAGTTCCGATTGGAGATGAGTTCTCCAGCAATAGCGAGGCTCTTTGGGACATTGATTTTATTATTGTTATGATTATGATTTCAATTATGTTACATGAACTCCGCTATGGGTGTTAGGTGCCAACGCGTCTTAAAATGGCGGATTCATTTAATTTTCATATCAAGGACACTAACACGTTAAAATATTCGTATTTTTCAATATATATATTCTAGGGTAAATAGTATTTTTAAGGTTCCATAAAGCATTTTATGTATAATATTAGAGTTTATGCATATTTTGTAGCAAATTCTAATTATTAAATAAATTTACTAGGTGAATGTCCAATTACAAATGTTAAGATACATTTCATACTCTTATTTAAGTGTCCAGTGCCCGAAATTGGTATTTTTATACAGTTAGAGGAGTCCATGTAACATGAGATTTCAACTCTTGGCCTACAAGAGGCAGGCTTTCTGATGTAGAACAAGAAATTTCATATTTATAAACCTAGGGCCATATTATTTTTGAACCGAAACTAAGGTTGGGCCCGGTTAGCTGGACAGGATTATAAATTGCCAGCCCTTGTTTCTTTTGGGTGAAATTTGAAGTTCTATTATTCTCTTTCTACTCTTCTAATCTAATATTAAGGGAAAAAATATCTTTTTGTTTTGCAGGATTGAGCTTATGGATCATTATTCTAATAATTTTTCTTGCAATAGCCGTGTATTATGTGAAGACAGAAGGTATTCTTCCTTAGAGGCATCTGTTCTTCCTTTAAATGCGCAATTTTTTTTTTTAAATGTTGAACAAGTTGATTGCCAAGGGACGCCAAATTGTGTTGCACTATGACTATTTGGAGGCTTGTTTGATGCAAAGCAGTATGATTGTCTTGTTTGGGATAGGGTCTATCTAAAGCTACTTATAATAAAAAAAGGTTCATGATGGAATTAGGACTAGTGGGGGAACAGAGAGTATTTCAGTGGGCACTTTTTTTTGTATCTTGTACAGTCTTTTGAGTCCTTCAATAGAAGTTACTATTGTGTTGATTGCACTTTCTAAAATGTAATTTAGCTTGTTTAGACCATTGCATGTTTTGCTTCACTTGGGATAATAGCTGATAACCAAAGTTGTCAAAATTGAGATCCTACATAAGATCGTTTTGGGTTCTACCAAATCGATCGTAAAATTGTAAGATCCTATTCAAAATATTAAATAGTCTAATAATTTTTGAAAATTCATTGAGAATAAGCTTTAATTATACAAAAGTAAATTAAAACTGTCATGAAAAACAAAATGCAACTTATAAACATTCACAAATTCAACCATATTAAAGTAACATACAAAAAATAGAATTGAAGTGTCGAACAAAACATTTACCATCTAACTCCCGATCTTATTCTCGATTCTACTTTTGAACTTACGATTCCGAATGATCCCAAACGCTCCTGTATGATTCTACTCCGAATGCAATTTATTATACGATTTGAATTGAAATTACAAAATTGAATCGTAGAATCGTACGATCGTGCATCGCAATTTAGACAACTATACCAATAACTTCTTTTAACTTATTTATTTTAGTCTTTAGGGAACCTTTTTTGTTTTTGGCTCTAAATTTTTCCTTTTTTGGTTTGTCTTGAATTGAGGAATTGAAGAAGTAAAAAAAATTGACTATTTATTTTTTTTAAAAACAAAATTGATTAAAGACAAAGGTAAGGAAGAAAAATTGGCCAAAAACAAAAAAAGAACAAAAACAAGAAAGGCTATGGCCAGTTTATTGCAAACGGAATCAATGCTTTTTCCAAGATAAGAACATTGAACTTCAGAATCAAACACCTAAATTAGGTTTTATGTTGAGCCATAGTGCTTTCCAATCCCATTCACATCAAATTGACTTCAATTAATTCAGACCCTGTTTTCCCAAATCAGAGAAACAGTAGTTTGCAATAAGGCACACGATCCAGCTGGCAGACGAATAGTTTTAAATTTTAGGGAGAGGTTACAAGATCCAGGGGTGTCCAAGACATTCAAAAAATTTATGCATCAACTTAACTTGACCTCTATAACTTAGGTTAATTTGGCCTCTGTTAAGTAATAAGTTGGTTCTAGGTTTTAAAAATATTAAATCAATGTAATTAGTTCACTTCTCAGGTAAAAAAGTTTTTTAAGCTAGCCAAACTCGAAATTCAAAATTAGATATAAAAATCTCATAAAATTATTATTTATATTACTTGTATCATTAGTTATATTTTAAAATGTAAAAATTAAAAAAAAAAAAAAAAGAACTTAAGCCGTTCAATTTGACATCTTATACAAATAAAATAAAATAAAATAAACTGCTCATAAAATAAAGCATATATTATTATTTTAAAATATTTTATTAAAAAAAATATCTAATTTAATTGAACCGCGACTCTAACCTAAACCAACCCAAGTTTATTTGAGATGAGTTGGGTTACTTTTAAAGCATGGATGGTTTAATTTTAGATTTAATATTTTAAAATTGACCTTAATCGAGTCGATTTTGGATTAAGTTCTAAATTGACCCAACCCGACTGATGCCCACCCCTAACAAGATGGCTCGAAATGTCATGTCACTTTTGTGCTAATAAACTAGTTCATTTTTTTTTAAAAATATCCTACATGGCAAAAATATTCCAACTAAAATGCCCATGTGTCTCTACAGACAAATTCACATATATCTATAACATCTATGTAATAAAACAGCTGGTACTTTTCAAAAATGTCTTGCATGGAAAAAAAATGTCCATGGCTAAAGTGTCCCAATGTGTCTCTCTAGACAAATCCACATATATCTATATCATTCACATCAAGTCTCAAATTTAGTTCCCATTTCCTTGTAAATAAATAAAAAGGCTATATTTACAAAAAGGTGATATATCTTCCAAAGAAAAAGCAGTGAGGTGCTGAACAATAAGCTTCAGAATGTGAAAAAAATGAACACAATGCCATGTCCATCAGTTGCCCAGCAAGACAAAATAAAGCCAGGATGGTTAGCCTCAGTACTTGCAGTGATTCACTTTTGACATGCTCCGGAATGAGGTTGAAGTCGAGTTCCCACGGGATCAGTCGTAAATATTGCTTTTTAAAAATAAAAAAGAACACGTTTCATCACGGTGAGAATTCTCGAGTAAATTCACCGAAAAAGATCATCACTTGTGCTTTCTTTGATAGAGGGAATAACCGACGACTGCAGACATAAAAAATGTCCATAGCACCTGCAAACAAACGATCATGTGAATAGACAAATAATGGTGAGAAGGATAGTAAAGATGTAATATACAGAGATAAAGAGAGTCCAAACGAGAGAGTATTATAAAGAAGTATGAAGGAATTTACGGTATTAATTGTTTGCCACCGTTCGAGTCTCTTGATCCTTAACTGCATATCTTCAATTACGCCCTCTAATGGAGAAGCATCCCTACTTGGCGAGGACTCTGAAGCTGAACTGCTACCCTGTTTCTCCATGAAGATGTTACACTGGAACATCAGATAATGAAAAAAAAAAAAACTCATGCTTGAAATTTTTTCCTTTTATCAATGCATTCATAAAAGCATGCTTTATCGGTTCTTTTGAGGTGTAATACATTCTAAGGGTCAGTAGCTTTATAGTAACTAGATGGGGCGAAGCTAGAATTCTTGCTTAGAAGGGGCGAAAGAGGCTTGAAATCACATAGCTTCACAATAGGCTCGAAATCACAGATTCATAGGGATTCAGAGATTCACAAAAATCACAAATTTTAACTTAGTAATATGTAAGGGGAAACATATCTTCAAAAATCAAATCATAACACAAATCAGAGATATTAGAAAAAAAAAAAAAATTGTAAAATATGGGACTTTAACACACATCTTTAACACAAAAATCACAAAAAAATTTTAAGCTCCTCTATATTTACTGTCCCCACCATTATAGCATGCCAGCATGCAAGTTATTTGTTCATCTTTGGAAAGAAGGGGCAAATATATAATTTAAAGGGGTAAA
>JAULJZ010000024.1:2211346-2238174 GCA_032270985.1 Heliamphora pulchella
AAACCTTGCAGATAGATTTAATTATCCAGCAGTCAAATAAGTTAAGCAGAATGATTTAAGGAATTTAAAAGATGCCGATTAAATTAAATTATTAGTAATTAAATTCAATTAGCGGGTATTGAAAATCTTAACATGAAGAGATAAGTTAAACATTTAATAACATGAGCTCAATGAAATTGGTCTTGAGATTATGGTCAAAAGTGTAGTTACAGTTCTTTTGTGGTATGAACTGTAATTTAATAATTTATAAAAATTGTAGAAACCGCTGCAAGGTTTTCATAATTGCAAAAATCACTGAGAGGTTTACATATTTGCAGAAATCGCTGAATAGATAGCTGGGTCACACTAGAAATCTATGTCATAATTACTTCACAAGTTCCTGCTGTAGCCTATAAATATGTGGGTACGCTGAACCAAATTCAGTTGTTGTCTTTCAAGACTAAGATTGATCAAGTTCTGTCGATGCCAGTTCTCGAAGGATCGTAGCCCACACTACATTTGGAAATCGCATCGGGAATACAGTAGATGGTCTGTTCGGAGTTTCAACTCGGAGAATCAAAGTTCGTAGTTGAAGAAACGACCGAAAAGTTTCGGCAATTTTCGGTCCAGTACATTTTTTTAACCAAAAATCGTATTCAAATCAATGATCTTGATAGTTCGCCTTCAACAAATGGTGTTAGAGTCGTTTTGATTATGTTTACGGTTAATCGAGGGGCCGGATAAATTTAGAACTGTGGTAATTTTGTTTTGCAGGCATTCTAATCCCATTTTATGATCGTCATTATTTTCATGTTTGATTGAATGTGTTGATGCTAATTATAATTTATTTTTTATTCACGAGGGTTGATCGTGATAGTTTGAGCGTTTTAGACTAATTGTGAGCTTCCGAGACATAAGTTTTCGATGTAAAATTTTTTATTTGCCTTTAAATATTTTTAAAAATATTTAAAAACATGATTGAATGTCCAAAAATACGAAGAACAGGCGGCGACATAACTGGCGGCACCGTTCGGGTCACAGATCACGGTGGTTTTTTCACGATTTTGCATCAAATTTTTTCAATAAATTTCTGCAGGTTTTATGCATTAAGAAACTGCAACAAAACAGTTCTAAAATCCAACAAAAATAGGGTAGAAAAAGAGTCACCGGCGGCGGCGCAAACCGGCGAATTATGGGGCTATTTTTGGCCGATTTTTGCAACGTTTCAGGGCAGGTTTTGAGTAGTTTTTTGTACAGAAAATAGTAGTAAAAGTGGGCTGCAAAACAGTTCAAAACATTGGTGAAAAAGTAGCAAAAGGCGGCACAAAAAATCGGGTCAAGTGGCGACGGCATCGGGGCTATTTTAGGTCTATTTTTCAAGTTTTTTCGGGACTATTTTCGAGGCGTTCTTCAGGTCAACATGTGGCCGTATATTAGTATTAAAAACATCAGGAAACTAGATACAAAACAACCATAGAACGAAGCAAAAAGCGGCAGTGGCGGCACACTACAGCATGGCAGTCTTTTCTAGGCTTTTCGATGGCTATTTTTTGGGATTTTTTCGAGGAGTTTTTTTGACAGAAAAATAGTATAATATTAGAACTATTTTTCATAAAAAATCAGGGCAGAAACGGGTGTTGGAGTGCCACAGAAGTCGTGGGAAGTGATGGCAGTGGTGGCGGATGGTGGCTGGCCGACAGTGGTGGTGGCCGGCTATTGTTTTTGCTGATAAGGCTCAGATCGGTGTTGTATTTGTATAACACTGCAACTCGATGAATCTTGACACGACTTGGATGCCGGAAGTTGAATTTGATGAGGATTGAAAGATTACGAGTTAATCTTTAAACATGAGACTGAAACTCAAAAAAATTTCTGTTTGATCATAAAATCAATATATCAATATATATATATATATATTTCATTTATATATATTTAAATTACGTGGATGATATATATCTATTTTCTATTTTCTATTTTCTATTTAATTTAATTAATTTGAAAAAATTCGATTTTGATTAATATTTTTTAAAGAAAAATAAAATTAAGTTTTTTTTACTTAAAAGTTTTTAATTAAATGAAAAAATTTTAAATATTTTATTTTTTTTACAAAATAACACGTTTAAGATGATTTTTAATAAATCAGATATCTTGAAAAAACGTATAAATTAATTCAGAATTTAAGATTAATTAAATAAAAAAATGTTTAATTTTAATAAATTATTATTTTTTGAAAAATTTGTAACGTAAAAATAAAATATTTGAATGCTTTTATTCAATACCTTAGCTGCAAAGTAAAGAAAAAATTGCGCATTCATCGGTAATTTTATTCGTTACACAATACACGGAAAGATATTTTGGAATCTTTCGGATCGTGTGGTTTTCAAAATTAATAAATTTATTTTAATTAAACAAATTTTTATAACTCTCAAAAATATTTTTAAAAACTAAGTGGGAGAGAAAAATTTATTCACAGATAAGTCATGCGGTCTCCATCACCAGTTTGTAGGTGATGTAATTAATTATGTGTGTTAGCAGTAAAGCTTTTCTCTCCATCGAACAGAATTAATTACGGTATCTCCAGTACGAATCTTCTTTAGGGATAATTTTAGATAATTGTTAGTGTCGATCATTTCTCCATCTAAAGGGTTCATTGCGAAGTAATTGATTCGAGATTAAGTGGTGATTAACACTTAGCTGTAAATAATAGTATTCTCTCAATCTGAGTCATTGTTATTATTTACTAGATCGAAACTATATCAGCTATTTAATTTTACTTGACATGGTCTACTATCTAGATAGTAAAATTAATAAGAATTGATCTGTTTGGACAAACGATGGATAGTAGACGTCCTCCTATCGAGGCATGCTATTCACAGGGTACTAGGCTACTGGCGAATTTTTTTAAATGGTAAAGGGAACCAATTTTAAAATAAATTCAAAGTTTTTATTCGTCATAATTAATAATTGTTTTAATTATGCGATTCTCAAAATTAAAATAGTTTTTAATTTATTTGCGACCATACTCAAAGAAAACAAACTAACGGGACCAAACTATGTAGACTGAAAAAGGAACTTGGATATTATCTTAACTGTCGAGGACTATAAATTTGTATTATTTGAGATTTGTCCACCATCACCTGATGAAGGGAAGACCAAACAGAAAATCCGGGCTTATTAGAAGTAGTAGAAAGCTTATCAGATGACTCTTTGTACATTTTGGCTTCTATATCAAATATATTGCAGCATCAGTGTCAGTCTATGCCTAGTACCTATGACATGATTATGAATCTCAAAGAAATATTAAGAGATCAAAATCGTGTTGCTAGGCATGTGGCCATGAAATATCTGATGAATACAAGCATAGTTGAAGGCACCCCAGTTAGGGATCATATTCTGAAGATGATCAGTCATCTGAATGAACTGGAGATCCTAGGAGCTGAGATTGACGGAGAAACTCAAGTCAATATCATACTCCAGTCACTACTTGATAGCTTTAAGCCTTTTGCCTGAATTATTCTATAAATAAGCTCAGCTTTTCATTAGCAAAACTTCTTAAAGAACATCAAGCAGCCGAGGGTGTTCTTAGAAAGCCAGGTACTGTGCATGTGGCTGAAAAATGTTCTTCCTCTAAGTCGAAAGGCAAGAACAAAAAAAAATCAGAAAAGGGGAGGCATAAGTCCAAAAATAGCTAAGGGGCCACAAGCTGGTGTAAAGAAACCGAGAGGCAAGTGCTATCACTATAACCAGTTTGGGTATTGGAAAAAGCAGTGTCCAATTTTTTTTAATAAGCAGAACAAACAAGATAATTTCTGTTCACTAGTGGTTGAAACATGTTTAACGGTGTTATCTATCGGTACCTGGTCTATAGATACGGGAGCCACTAATCATGTTTGTAATTCTTTGTAGGGATTCCAGGAAACCAGGTAGCTCAGTGATAGAAAGATTTACCTATATATGGGTAATAATACATGAGTGGCAGCAGTTGCAGTAGGAGATGCCACTCTCAGTTTTAGTAGAGATAGGATTTTAATTTTAAAAGATTGTCTTTATGTACCTTATATTAGAAGAAATTTAATTTTGATTTCTAATTTAATAAAGAACAAATATTTTGTTCATTTTAATGACTTTGGTTATTAAGAAAAATAAATATCTTATTTGTTCTGGTACATTGGTGGATGATCTTTATGTTATATTCCCTATTTCTTCTATACTGTAACTAACTGAATTGAATAACACATCTAATTTACCATATAAGAGAAGAAATTAATAAATTTATTTTAATTAAATGAATTTTTATAACCCTTAAAAATATTTTAAAAATCTAAGTGAGAGAAGAAATTTATTCACAGATAAATCTCACGGTCTCCATTACCAATTTGTAGGCAATGCAATTAAACCATGCTGTTAGCAGTAAGACCTTCATCTCCATCGGATAGATTAATTACGGTATCGCCAGTATAAAGCTCATTTAGGGATAATTCTAGATAATTTTTCGTGCGGATCACTTCTCCATCTTAAGAGTTCATTGCGAAGCGATTAATTTAGGATTAGTTGATGGTTAACACTTAGCGATATATAATAGTATCCTCTCCAACTGAGTCACTACTATTATATACTGGACCGAAATTATGTTAGCTATTTAATTTTACTTGGCATGATAGTTGCCTAGATAGTAAAATTAAAAAGAATTGGCTTGTATGGTCTTATGATGGATAGTAGACATCCAACCAACGTGGCATGCTATTCACAGGTTACTGGGCTGCTGGCGAATTAATTTTAAAGAATTTTTTTAAAATGGTATAGGGAACCAAATTAAAATAAATTTATAGTATTTCTCATCATAATTAATGATATTTTTTTAATTATGTGATTATCAGGATTAAAATGGCTTGCAATTCACTCACAGTTATACTCAAAGAAAACAAACTAACGGGATAGAATTTTGTTGACTGAAAAAATAATTTGGATATAATTTTAACTAACAATGGTATTTCTTCAATACCAGAAAATGTGTTTGTTTAGAAAAATATTCTTTCTCTTGGCCAAAATGCATGAAGAAGAAAAATGTTCAGAAATAAAGAGACACGATTTCTAAGGTAGTTAGTGAGCCACGGACTGGTGTAAAAAAGCTGAATGACAAATGTTTTCACTGTAACCAGATAAGGCACTGAAAAAAGTTATGTCTAGTATTTCTCAGAAGGCAGAACAAATATGGTAATTTTTGTTTATTGGTTGTGAAAATATGTTTAGCAATGTTATCTATCGAAACTTGGTGTGCAGATACGGGAGCCACTGATCATGTCTCCAATTTATTGCAGGGGTTTCAAGAAATCCGACAGCTTAGTATGGGGAGATTTACCTGCATATAGGCAATAATACAAAGGTAACAGTAGTAGTAGTGGGAGATGTCACTCTCAGTTTTAGTGGAGATATAGTTTTAATATTGAGAGATTATTTTTATGTACCTTCCATTATAAGGAACTTAATTTTCTTTTCTAGATTGGTTAAATACAGATATTTTGTTTATTTTAATAATTATGTGGTTATTAAGGATAATAAACGAGTTATCTGTTCTGGTACATTGGTAAATAATTTTTATGTTATTATTCTAATCTCTCCTATACTGCAACTAACTGAAATGAATAACACATTTAATTTATCATATAAGAGAAAGTTTCCTCTTTTAATGAACCAAATATTTTTTTGGCATTGCACTTTGGCCATATTAATCTAAAAAGGATAAACAGACTGGTAACAAATGGACCTTTGAGTTCATTAGAAGTGGAGACACTTTTAGTCTGTGAATCTTTTTAAGAGGGTAAGATGACCAAGAGGCCATTTTCGGCCAAAGGCTATAGTTCAAAAGAACCATTAGAATTGGTTCACTCTTATGTGTGTGGTCCTATGATAATCTGGGCTATAGGTGACTTTGAGTACTTCATCAGTTTATTGATGACTACTCAAGGTATGGATACATTTATCTGATGCACTATAAGTCTGAATGTTTTGAAAAATTTAAAGAATTTAAGGCAGAGGTGGAGAAGCATCTGGGTAAAAGTATCAAATCGCTACAATCCGACCGTGGTGAAAAATACATATTTGGAGAGTTTAAGGATTACTTATCATTAGAAGGGATTATATCCCAGTTGACTACACCTGGTACTCCGCAGCAGAATGGTCTAACAGGAAGAAAAAATAAGACTCTTATGGAGATAATAAGATCCATGATGAGTTATTCAGATTTACCCGATTCATTTTGGAGACTCACTATAGAGACAACAACTTACATTCTGAAGTTGATACTTCTAAGTCAGTACCTTCTACTCCCACAGAATTGTGGACTGAGCGTAAGCCTAGTCTAAAACACATTTAGATTTGGGGGTGTCCAGTACATGTGCTAAAAGGGAACGCGGGTAAGTTGGAACTGAGGACAGAAGTTTATTTCTTTGCGGGGTATCCAAAGGAAATAAAGGGTGGTCTATTTTATAATTCTTAGGATCAGAAGATCATTATTAGCACTAATACCCAATTCTTGGAAGAGAATTATATTATGGACCACAGATCCAAAAGTAAAATTATTTAGGAAGAACTGAGAGAAAATACCAATAGAACTGAAGAGGAACCACAAGTCGCTGGTATCCCTTTGTCTCGTCATAGTGCAAATCAAGAACATGGTGCTAATGTACAGGGTTCAAATTCTGCATAGCGTGTTACTGTTAGTACACAAACACAGGTAGTGCCTCGTCGTAGTGAGAGGGTTATTCATTTACCTGATTAGTATATATTCTTGGGAGAGTCTTTTGACAAGAACCCGATAGAACTAGATACCGAGGTCTGTAACTACAATGATGCACTTCAAGACAAAGATGTAGATTTTTAGCGAAGGGTTATGAATTCAGAGATAGAATCTATGTATTCCAATCAAGTCTGGAAACTTGTAGAACCACTCGAAGGGATAAAACCCATTGAAGCAAGTAAATCTACGAGAGAAAGAGAGGAGTAGACGGAAAGATTGAAACCTTCAATGCTAGGCTTGTTGCAAAAGGATTCACTCAGAAAAAAGAGATCGACTATGAGGAAACCTTTTCACCAGTAGCCATTCTTAATTCTATCCGGATTCTCTTATCCATGGCTGCTCATTTCAATTACAAAATCTGGCAAATTGATGTCAAGATTGCTTTCCTTAACGAAAATTTTTACAATTGTATCTATATGATACAACCAGAACGATTCATTGCAAAGCGTCAGGAATACATGTGTAAGTTTAAGAAATTCATTTATAGACTGAAGCTGGCATCGAGATCTTGGAACACTCGGTTTGATCAAGCCATTAAGTCTTATGATTTTGATCAGAGTCTGGATGAGTCATGTGTGTACAAGAAGCATGATAGAAGCGTGGTAATTTTACTAGTACTTTATATAAACGATATGTTGCTCATTGAAAACGATGTGGGGGCATTATCTATGGTTAAAGTACGGTTATTTGGGTAGTTTGATATAAAGAACTTGGAAAAAATCAGTCACATCCTTTGGATCAAGCTTATGCGAGATCGGAAACAAAGGATGTTGGGCTTATCACAAGCAAACCATATCGATGATATTCTTGCTCATTTTAGCATGTAGGATTCCAAGAAAAATGTTTCTCTTTTTCAGGCATGAAATTATTCTATTCAAGGATCAGTGTCCTAAGACACCTGATGAGATAGAGAAGATGAAGGAGGTTCCTTATGCTTCGATAGCAGAAAACCTCATATATGCTATGCTTTTCACTAGACCCGACTTCTACTTTGCTGTTGGCATGGTTAGCGGATATCAATCTAACCCAGAGCATGAGCATTGAACTGCAGTAAAGAATACAATCAAGTAACTGAAATGGACTAAAGATTATTTATTGGTTTACCAGACAGACAGTCTAGTACCTTTGTGGTACACAGACTCAGATTTTCAGTCTGAAAAAGATTCTCGTAAATCTACCTCAGGATATGTGTTTACTTTAAAAGGTGGAGTTATAAGTTGGAGGAGTATCAAGCCGTCATGCATTGCTAATTCTACCATAGAGGTCGAGTACCTAGCGGCTTTTGAAGTATCCAAGGAGGCCGTGTGGCTCAGGAACTTCCTGTTGGATCTAAAGGTAGCGCCTTCAGTTCAGTCAGCTATTACACTTTATTGTAACAATAACGGAGCAGTTGCAAACTCGAAACAACCAATGATCTACAAGTAAGGAAAGCACATTGAGTGTAAGTATCACCTGATACGAGAAATTGTACAGAGAGATGATATTAGTGTGACGAAGATTGCATCAGGAGACAACCTTACAGATTTTTTTATAAAGAGATTATCGGCTAAAACTTTTGATAGTCATGAAGAGAACATGGGAGTCAAATGTATGACAGCATGATTGTAACTATAAGTGGGAGATTGTTAGGGTTGGTATACTCAAAATCATGTTTTTAGTATTTAATTTTATTTTATTAAAATTAATATTTTCATTTTATGAGAATCTTTATGAGCAATATTTGTATACCATTTCTTTTAATATTATACATGGATATCTAATATTTTATACAGTATTTAATCTGGTGTGTAGAGTATGATTTGCACACAGAAGATCAGATTTTAGGTTCTTGTAGAATATAAAATTTATGTTCACAGTTTAGATGGAAATGGACATACTATCGACGCGACTGTAGTACAGAGTTTTAGTAAGCCAGTCTTAGTTATGGAGAATAGATAATAGTGTCACCTATTGTTCCGATTCTCTGTACTAGTACACTTTGTGTATATTGAACGAGACACATTGGGGTAATTAATTTTATACTGACAATATAAATTAATTCACACCCAAAGATTATTATGAATAGTGCTTATACTCTTAATCTTGAAATAATTACTGATTTACGTATATTTAATATTCGTTATTTTGATTTATTAGATAGTGCGATCTTATATGGGTCTATATTTCAAGTGAGTTGAATAGCGGTATTATTTATATGGTGAATATTAATTATTGACAGAATTCACGTTTTGAATGATCGGAATTGACGATACCCCATTAAGAAAGCTTATAAGTTTTGTCCGAGCGAAACCCTGCAGATGAATTTGATTATCCAGAAGGGCTTAAAGAATTAAAAAATGCTGATTAAATTAAATTGTCAGTAATTAAATTTAATTGACAGGTATTAGTAATCTTAACATGGGGAGAAATGATAAGTATTTAATAACAGGAACTCAATGCAAGAAGGTCTTGAGATTATGAGTTAGAGTGGAATTATAGTTCTTTAGTGGTGTAAATTGTAATTCAGTATTTTATAAAAATTACAGAAATCGTTGCTAGTTTTTCATAATTGTAGATACCGCTATGAGGTGTACTTAATTGTGAAAATCGCTGATGGGTGTCTGTATTTTACTGAAAGTCTTACTCATAATTACTCTACAGGTCCCTACTGTAGCCCTATAAATATACGGGTAGGTTAAACCAGTTTCATAACTTGTCTTCAAGACTAAAATTGTTCAGGTTTTGCCAGTATTAGTTCTTAATAGATAACCCACACTACATTCAAGAATCGCATATAGAAATACAGTAGAAGGTCTGACGGGAGTTTCAACTTAGAATCAAAAACGTAGTTGAAGATTTGATCGGTAAAAGTGTATTCTTCTAAATTAACTTTGGTTGCACGGGTTTTAATTTTGATCGTTCGACGTCAAAAGTTTTATCTGGATCCCGTTTCGGCGTTTGTCCATCTAGTTAATTTTTTATCGAAAATTATTTGTAAAAATAATTATCTTGACAGTTTTGCCTCCAACAAGAGGAATCACAAGTCACTAATATCCTATTGCCTCATTGTAGTGGGAGGATTATCGGGACAAGTGCAAATTCTAAACGGTATGGTACCATTAACATGCCAAACGAGCATGTGGGTATTGGTGTACAGGGATCAAATTTTGCACAACGCGTTACTGCTAATACATAGACGTAGGTAGTGCCTTGTCATAGTGGGAGGGTTGTTCATCAACCCGATCAGTATATGTTCCTAGGAGAGTCTTTTTGACAAGATCTCGGCAGAACTGGATACCAAATCCTGTAACTACAATGAAATACTTCAGGACAAAGATGCATATTTTGGTAAAGGGCTATGAATTCTGAAATAGAATCTATGTATTCTAATCAGGTTTAGAAACTTATAGAGCCACTCGAAGGGATAAAATCCATTAGATGCAAGTGGATATACAAGAGGAAGAGAAAAGCAGATGGGAAGGTTGAAATCTTTAAAACTAGGCTTATTGCAAAAAAATTCACTCAGAAAAAAGGGATCGATTATAAGGAAATCTTTTCGTCAGTAGCCAAACTTAAGTTTATCCGGATTCTCTTATCCATTACGTATCATTTCTATTACGAAATTAGGCAAATGGATGTCAAGACAGCTTTCCTTAATGGAAGTCTTGCCAAGTATATCTATATGGTACAACCAGACAATTTCATAGCAAAGGGCCAGGAGCACATGTTATGCAAGCTTAAGAGATTCATTTATGGATTTAAGCAAGCATCGAGGTTTCTAAATACTCGGTTTGATCAAGCCATAAAGTCTTAGGATTTTAATTAAGGTCCATATGAGTCCTTTGTGTACAAGAAGCGTGGCGAAAGCGTGGTGATCTTTCTAGTACTTTATGTAGATGATATCTTGCTCATCGAAAATGATGTGGGGGTATTATCTTCGATTTGAAGGACTTGGGAGAAGCCAGTTACATATTTGGGATCAAGCTTTTGCGAGATAGAAAATAAAGGATGTTGGGCTTATTACAAGCAAAGTATATCGATGATATCCTTACTCGTTTTAGCATACAGGATTCCAGAAAAAGATTTCTCCCTTTCAGTCATGAAATCACTCTATCTAAGGATCAGTGTCCTAAGACACCTGATGAGATAGAAAAGATGAAGGTGGTTTCTTATGTTTCGACAATAGAAAGCCTAATGTATGCTATACTTTGTACTAGATCCGACATCTATTTTGTCGTTGGCATGGTTAGCAAATATCAGTTTAACCCGAGGCATGAGCATTAGATTGTTGTAAAGAGTACAATCAAGTACCTAAAAAGGACTAAGGATTATATGTTGATTTATCAGGCAGACTGTCTAATACCTTTGAGGCACACAGACTCGAACTTCCAGTTAAACAAAGATTTTCACAAGTGTATCTCAGGATATGTGTTTACCTTAGAAGGTGAAGCTATAAGTTGAAGAAGTATCAAGCAGTCTTGCATTGCTGATTCCACCATGGAGGCCGAATACGTGGTAGCTTCTGAAGCAGCCAAGGAGGCCGTTTGGTTCAGGAACTTCCTGTTAGATCTAGATGTGGTGCCTTCCGTTCAGTCGGCTATTACATTTTATTGTGACAATAGCAGAGCAGTTGCATATTCGAAGGTGCCAAGAGTCAACGAGAAAGAAAAGTACATTAAGCGTAAGTATCACATGATACGAGAAATTATACAGATGGGCGATGCTGCAGTGACCAAGATTACATCATGGAACAACCTTGTAGATCCTTTTACAAAGAGGCTATCAGCTAAAATTTTTTATAGTCATGTAGAGGGTATGGGAGTCAAATGTATGGTCGCATGATTTTGAGTATAAGTGAGAGATTATTAGGGTTGTATACTAAAAACTATGGATTTTATTTGGTTTTAGTATTTAATTTTATTTTTAATAAAATTATTTTTTTATTTTATGAGTATCTTAATGAGCAATAAATACAATATCATTTTTTTAATATTATGCATGGTTGTCCTTTATTCTGTACAGTATTTAATTTGGTGTGTGAAGTACAACTTGCACACAGAAAACCAAATTATAAGTTTCTTGCATAATATAAGTTTTGTTCACAGTTTAGATGGAATTGGATAAACCATCGGTACGACTGTAGCACAGAGTTTTAGTAGGCCTGTCTTGGTTACGGGAAGCAGATAATAGCGTCGTCTATTGTTCCGACTCACTGTACTAGTACACTTTGTATGCATTGAACAGGATCACATTGGGATAATTAATTATATACTGACTATATAAATTAATTCACACCCCAAAATTATTATGAGTGTTTATACTCTTAATATCGAAAAAATTATTATTTGCGTATATTTGATATTCGTTATTTTGATTTATTAAAAAGTGCGATATTCCCGGTGAGTAGGATAGCGGTATTAATTGTATGGTGACTATTAATTATTGGTGGAATTCACGTCTCGATTGTTCGGGATTAACGCTACCCCCTTAAGAATTATTAGTTTTGATCAGACCAAACCCTGAAGATGGATTTAATTTCCCGGCAGTTAAATAAATTAAGCGGAAGGGTTTAAGAAATTTTAAAGATACCGATTAAATTAAATTGTCAGTAATTAAATTTAATTAGTAGGTGTCAGGAATCTTAACGTGGGGAGATGAGTTAAACATTTAATAATAGGAACTCTGTGAAATTGGTCTTGAGATTATGACTAAAAGTGCAATTACTGTTCTTTAGTGATATGAACTGTAATTTAGTATTTTATAAAAATTGTAGAAATTGCTACAAGGTTTTCATAATTGTAGAAATCACTGAGAGGTTTGCATATTTGCAAAAACCGCTGGATAAATATCTGGATCACACTAGAAGTATATGTCATAATTGCTTCACAGGTCCCTGTTATTGCCTATAAATATATGGGTAGGCTGAACCATATTTAGTTGTTGTCTTTGAAAACTAAGATTGATCAAGTTCTGTCGATTCCAATTCTCGAAGGATCGTAAGCTACACTACGTTCGGGAATCACATCGAAAATACAGTAGAAGGTCTGTTTGGAGCTTCAACACGAAGAATCAAAGTTCGTAGTTAAAGGAACGACTGAAAAGTAGTTATTTAAATTAACTGTGGTGGCACGGGTTTTATTTTGATCGTTCGACATCAATTTTTTTTAATCTGGAGCATTTTTTTACGATTGCCCATTCAGTATTTTTTTATCAAAAAATCATATATACAAATCAATGTTCTTGGCAGTTTGCCTCCAACACCTCTTTCTTATCGGTTGATAGGAGCTTACTTCTTAAGTAGGATAGGATAGGATCCATCTAGCAAGGGCCGAAGTGCACTTTTAGGAACTCATTAGGTTGCTGTGTTATCTTCGACCTTTCTTGGAATTTTACCACCACGGTTCTTTGCCCTGAGACTTCAAAAGCTGAGGTCACCCCGGTTAGAGCATCTGCATGGTTATTGGCATCTTGATTTACCTATTCGAACTAGATTATTCTGAAGTTTTGTATCTCTTCTTTCACCCTATGGAGGTATAGGGTTGTTTTTTCCCCCGGTCTTCGTAAGACCCTGCCTATTGGTTGACCACCAACTGCGAGTCGTTGTACACTTCTAGTTCTTCTATGCCGAGTCTTCTAGCTACCCTTAGCCTTACTAGTAATGCCTCGTACCCCACTTCGTTGTTTAAGGGTTTGAAACCCAATTGGAGAGCTTATTCAATAACGAGGTCGTCTGGGCAGGTTAAGATCAGTCATACGCCGGACCCTTTACTATTGGTTGCTCTATTAACCTAAAGCTTCCATGTTCCCTCCAGGCTAAGTGTTCTAGTGTACTGGGTTTCGGATTCCCAAGGAGATTCACCTAGCACCCGCTCAGCTATGATGTCCGCAAGCACCTGCCCTTTAATCTTGTTATCGGCTTGAACTAGATGTTATGCTCCCCTAGCTCTACCACCCATTTCAAGATCCTTCATGTTAGGTCGGCCTTTCCAAGGAAAGCCTTCAAGGGGAATTTGGTTAACACTACAATGGTGTGCGCCTAAAAGTAGTGCTTTAGCATCCTAAAGTCCACCACTAAAGCGTACACCAACTTCTTCAGGGGGAGGTACCTTCCTTCTGACTCTAGCAAAGTTTTGCCAATGTAATATACTAGCTTCTGAAAACTTTCTTCCTCTCAAACTAGAATAGCACTTACGACTTACGACATAGTGAGAGACGGCCAGGTACAAGTTCAATTCTTATCCGGTGATTGAGGTGGATAAGAGTGGAGGCTCAGCCAAATATTTTACAAATTCTTCTAAAACGAGGTTGCACTCTTTAGTT
This sequence comes from Heliamphora pulchella, assembly GCA_032270985.1. Lineage (NCBI taxonomy): Eukaryota > Viridiplantae > Streptophyta > Magnoliopsida > Ericales > Sarraceniaceae > Heliamphora > Heliamphora pulchella. The sequence continues at coordinate 2,225,421 of JAULJZ010000024.1, forward strand.
CAATCGAACCTTAATCCCTTCTTTAGCGACTGAAAAAATGGTCAGCATTTGTTTACAGAGCGGCTACTAAACCTGTTCAGGGCTGCTACTATCTCGGTTAACTTCAGAACTTCTTTCAAGTTCTTCGGGCATTGAATTGATTGAATGGCTTAGATTTGGTTTGGATTTGCTTCGATACCTCGGTGGGTCACCAAAAACACAAAGAATTATCCCAACCCAACTTCAAAGGCACATTTGGCCGCGTGTTGTTTCAGCACATCAAAAACCTCCTGCAGGCCAGAGAGAAGATAGGGCTTCTTCTTAGACTTCACCACCATATCGTCAATACATGTTTCCATCATTCGGCCTAGTAGCTTACTAAACATCTGGGTCACCATCTTCTAAAAGGTAGCTCCAATTTTTTTCAATCCAAAGGGTAAAACTTTGTAGCACTAGGTTCCCTTTGGAGTGATGAACGCGGTCTTCTCCTAGTCTCGTTTAGCCATGGCGATCTAATGGTTCCCGTTGTAGGCATCCAAGAAGCTCATACTCTCGTTGCCAGATGTTGATTCCATGAGTTGGTCGATTTTTGGTAGGTGAAAATTGTTTTTGGGGCAAGCCTTGTTGAGGCTGGTGAAGTCTATGCACACCGAGCATTTACCATTTTTCTTCTTTACAACCACCATGTTGGATAGCCAATTTGGGTATTGGACCTCCCATATGGCATTTGCTTCGAGAAGCTTTTCCGCTTTTTTAACTACAGCTTCAACATACTGGGGTGCCTATCATCTGCTTTTTTACTTTACGGGCTTGAACGTTGGTGAGACATTGAGCTCATGCTGGATGAACTTAGGATTACAACTGGGCATGTTGTATAGAGTCCACGCAAAGACCTCCATGGTATCCTTTAAGAGCTGCTCCATATCGGCTTTCTCGCCTTCCTCCATGGCTGAGTCGAAAAGGAAGAACTTTTTCAAATTGGTGGCATCGAGGGGTATTGGCTCAAGGTCTTCGACCGATTTGTCTCGTACTTCAGTGTCGACGTCATAGAGAATGAGCATGTTTGTAGATTCTACTATTTGAAATTGTTCGATTGGTTGCTGGCTCTTCAGTACTGCTACGAAACACTACTTTAAGACCACCTAGTCCCCGTATATGACTTCGACACCTGTTGGGATAAGAAATTTCAACATCTAGTGGTAGGTGGAAGGGACGGCCTTGAGTTCATGGAGCCATAACCGACCCACTATGGCATTGTAAGCCAAAGAAACATCCACGACCAAGAAGTCCATCAATACTTCTGTTGAACCTGCCAAGATTGGGATGGTAACCCTCCCAAGCTGCTAGACTAGATGAAAATTGAATCTGACCAGAGCGGTGGGAGTTAGCGTTAAGTCCTTTTCGCCCAATTCTAGCTTTTTGAATAGGCTATAGTACATAATTTTTTCTGAACTTTCCTGGTCAATTAAGATCCTCTTCATGTTTTAACCTGAAATATTGAGGGTTACAACTAAGGTATCATTGTGAGGGTGTTGTACTCTCTCTAAATCCTCTTCCCCGAATTGTATTTGCACCTTGGGCATTTCCCTTCTTGGTCTCTTAGTTAAAGTCTGAACCTCTGTGGCGCCAGGATATTGGGTTTTATTCAAAAATAGAGAATTCAAGAGTTATTTTGAAAACTTTTAACACCTTGAAAACCAAAAGATTTTGAAAACTCTTTTGTTTGAAAAATGGAATCGCCACTTGATTTTAAAAAAAAATCAAGAAAAACAAAAAGGAACTACTGATCTTTTAAGTTGTTTAACCAGAGAAAATAAGGATTCAGGCGTTAAGGTACGAATTAGGAAAGGTATTGGGCACTTCGTTCGCCAACCGTAAGGTTGGTCTTTAGTAATCATCATTAGTTCTTTAACTAGATTTCTTAAATGCATACAAATATAGAAAGTGGAGGCAAAGATAGAACAATTGAATTCAAATACGAAAAAATAGTGTAGCATGGGTATATATAACACAAAACAAAGCATAAAAAGAAATTCTAAGTCCTAAGGCAAGTAAAATCTATACTAAGGATACATGGTAAAAATCACATGCGATAAACAAAGAATGGAACTATTAGGAGAAATTGATAAATCCTAATCATACACAAACTATGTTAAAGGGTTCATGATGGTCATAAGTGATAACATCATAATCTTAAAAGAAACATTTAAACATGTCAAAATTAAGCTAAGAAAAACATACTGGACACTGTATATACCTTGATAGAACACTCAGCATATTGTATGGACAAGATTTAAGCTACTGAAATTGGAAAAGGGTTGTGGTCGTAACATACAAATGTGGTGGTCACAAAAATAGTGGGGTAACAGTGTGCAGGCGCAAGAATCAATGTTACGATCGTACTGATGTTAGTACCAAAATGTTGCGTCTGCAACATTGGTTGTTACGACCGCATGGTATTTAGGTACTATTTGGTGAATTTTGAAACAAAACAGTGTGTGTGGGGGGGGGGGGTGTGCTAGTGTGCAATGTTGCAGCGCCTGATTAAGCCTATTTAATTAAGACCACAATAAAAGTTAACCAAATTCTTTGGAATTAAGCATGCTCACAATTTCATTTGTAACAACCTAGTTCGCACCCTAGTTGTAACAATCTAGTTGATAATGACCTGTGTAAAGACCTACCTCAAACCCTAGTATTAGTGACGGATAGCCCACGGGGCCATAGAGCACGAAAAGGGTTCGATACTCTAACTCGACTCGAAAACCTTAAGTTTGATACAGAAATCCTAAAAGGGACCAAAACTCAAGTAACAAAACCTGAACATCCGAAGAGTCTCCTAGCATTCTAAATTAAGTAATTATCATTAAATAGTAAATTAAAAATAAAAAGTTCTCATAATTGGGATAAAATGACCATTTTACTTATAGTACAGTAAAGTCTTAAAATTTTAAATTTTGACACATAGACACTCTAAATTAAGAATTTAAGTATAATTAAATAGCAAAAGATAAAATAATACTAAAAATGACAAAAATTCTCCTTAATGGCCGGCCACCTTGGGAGTTGTGCCAAAAAGTAGTTTTTTGCTTTCTTTTAAGCTTAAAAAGATGAAAAATGTATCAAATCAAGCATTATTATGATCCAACACTTATTGAACAAGTAATATACATAATAATATGATATTATAGGCTAATACAAGCAAATAAATTATTATTGAAATTCATACACACTAAAATAAGTCAAAAAGTCATATTTTGTCAAACTAGCTTAATTTGACTTAAAAGACTACATCTATTTAATTAATTACTATGAAAACTATAATAATTCATGAAAATATTAAATGTATCACAAGCATACTAAAATAATAATTTTTAGTGGAAAAAAACACCAAAAAGATACATCAAATTAACTTTTAAAATATTTTCTTACACAAAAAGTCACACAAACCTAAGTAAAACCCCATGATTGATGTGGAGTCAGATTTTTGTCTCCCAAACTGACCCCTAACTATATTCCCTACCCCAAATCTGATGTATATCTCTCAAACTTTGTTCCAAATCACATCACCCATGTGATTTGGAAGAAAAATGACTTAAAGGACTTAAAGGACTTAAAGGACTTAAAATTTACATCATTGTGTTTCCTAGCCTTGCCTATATAAATCAAGCCAAACACCCTCTTGCCCCTTCATTATTTTCAGTCAAGAGAGGTGAGAGGCCAGATTTCCATTGTTCTGGAGTGTTGTTCCAAGTTTGAGAGAAAAAGGGACGAAAGAAGAAGGAGAGAAATAAGGAGCCAAGGAAATCAAGGAGTGTTTTTCTTAAAACTAAGTCCTTCCATCCTACCACCTTTAAGCCTCTAAACAAGTAAGTGAAATATCTAAACCTTAAGTTTAATATCACCCAATATATTCCTCAACTCATCTCTCTAAATACCTGAAAAATCGAGAACGAAAAACAAACCGAAAAGGTGTTGTAGTTGAGAAATAGGGACTGTTATGTTCTTGAATGATATGAGATGTGCTTGTGTGCTGTTATCATTGGGTATAATGACTTAAAAGTGTTCTTGAACCTTGATATTCATGTCTAAAACGCAAGCATGCAAACCAATGGGACAAACCTTAACGTATCATAAGTAGGAGACTTGAACATATAAGGACCTAATGTTTTAGTATCTTAATGTTTCTACCCTGATCTTTGGAACTCCATAACTCAATGTAGAAAATTGAGATAAGCATTTAATTTATGTTAAGATTTAACTTTTTGTGTTATTTTTCATCTAAAATTTGTTTCAACTCATTTGAGTAAGTAGAACTCGAGATATTGCAATTCTATCAAAGTGTGTCGTTTTTCGACCAGTCAACAATACCGACCTAAAAACCCTAATTTACAATGAGATCTGAACTTTGGACAAAACATAAAAATTGTAGATAACATGTATATCTAACTACCCACCAAAATAGAGCATAACATATTAGGTTTTGGTAGGCCCAAACGCCTTTAAAACTCTCGATTGTGTTTTGGCCTTTAAAGGATGCTTCAGTCACATATTTTTGTATAGTAAAAAACTCCTATTTTTAGTGACTTACTTCAAACGTGGTCTACATAAACATTGTAGATAACATATTGAACTACTTTCTGTCCAAACACCAAACCTAGACATCTGGGGAAAGTCTCTCAAAATCGTTTCAAACTTTCTGTCCAAAACTGGTTCTCCTAAGGGTTTGGTGGCTAACTGAACCCATTTTATAAAATAGACAAACTCTTTAACTTGTTTCAAATTTCTAGCCTTAGAACTAAAAATAAAACTTGTAGGAGACATGTTAAACTAGAACATATCCAAAAATAGGCTCATTTGGACTTGATTTGATACCCCAAAATCGAGATCAACAGAGACATATTTTTGATAAAATTTTGAGGAAGGTGCTGAACCGTTTTCGCTTAAAATGTTTTATTTACCCATCTGCCTTAGGTTTTGGTCTTAGTGTTAAATATAAGAGTTGTAAAAAATAATTTTATATAAATGGTGTTTTAAAAATCATAACTTGATTCCAAGTCTAAATGTCCCAAAATCTTATCGACCATTTTAATTTAATACTCGATTTTAACCTTAAAAGTTACTAAGTGTGCTAGAGTACCTTTTGTCGTGAGACCCGAGTTTGTGTTTTGATTGATTTGAGTTAGTTATTAGTATTTTTAAGTGAATGTACAATGATTAGAATTCATGCCATCAAGTTTGAATTGTATATTGAGAATTGAACTTGCCCCTCACACAATTGTACTTATGTTTAGTAAGTTGTACCATGAACTTTGCCATTCTAGTTGATACCATGCTATAAATAATTACACTTGAGATCCATATTATATATCATGGACATTGTCACTTGCATCCTGACATATTGGAGTCCGTCTGTATAAACCGTTGTTAGGGTGGATTATTATCTTTTTTGGTTCGAAGTCTAAGGCATCCATAGTTGCCATTTTTGTAAATATTTTGGGATATATTCTCCTTGTACACCCTAGCTACATCCCCAGTGTTACAAATTTAGTTTATACACCCTGGGTGCGTCCCCAGTGTTTGAAATAATTTTGGCTTATACACCTTGGGTGTGTCCCCAGTATTTGAAATGGTTTATCATGGATATTGCTAGGCACCATGGGTTCGTCACTAGCATTTTGGTTTTGATGGCATGCTATTATTGGTAGTTTAGACTTTGGAGTTGACACTGGTGCGAAAAAATTCTGCTTCTTAATGTCAGAGCGTTTAGGTTCAACCCAAACCCCATGACGTTGTAAATTTCGTAGTAAATCAGCTGTGGCATATAGCCAGGCGAAGAATTTACTATTTGCAACAAGGAGTAGTGATGGCTTTGGTGTACAATTTATCCATAAAGTCTGACATTAGAATTTCTCAACATGGAATTCCTGTTATGATCTGAGTGTATGTTAGGTTAGGCATTTATATTGCATACACGGCATCTCATACTCGCATGTTTATTGACTTATCTGTTACCTTATTATAAATTTTTCTATCTCATTGACTTTAAATTAGGCTTAAGTGTTACTTGGTATGTGTTATGGTATATTTTTTTGTGAGTTTGGTTAGAAGATTTAGGGAGTTTTCTTTTAGGTTTTGACTCATGGCATTTGTGCCACATGTAAGGAGCAGGAATTCTTCGAGAAAGTTGCCTCCGGTGAAGAAGAAGAAGAATTTGAAGAACAAGGCAAGTAGCAGGAGCCAGCAAACCTCGACAATGCTTGCTGAAAGATTTAATGTTCACCTTTTTGTTCTTTTATTTAGTTTCAACGGGCCTAGTGTACTTTTGTTGAATCTTTAGTGAAACTGTAATTTTTATGTATTTTAAACACCTCTGAACTCTTAAAGATGTAATATTTATGATATGTAAATATGAATGAATGGCTAGAATATCTCTTTATTTATATTTATGTATATCCTGACGTGCTCGGAGAACGGGACGTCACATGATTAATCGATATTAATAGTCAAACACTAACAATCTAGCATGTAAACAAGGCAACTAAGACAATTGAACCTATTGGTAATAAGTGACAAGAACAAAGCATACAAGTTTGAAATTGAAATACTGAAATTAACTTGACCAATCCACAGAGGTGAGAAAATTTGGAGAGGGAAGTGTTGGGGTTCTAACTAGGGTACCTGAAGTGCGGCAATCCGAGTGTGTTCTCAAGTCATAGGGCTCAATGCTCGTCTATCCGGTCCTTGGGAAGTGCTCTAATTCCAGTACCTGACCAATAAGAATGTATAGAATATCGGGATGCGGGTTGAGAATACGACAGAGTATCGGTATACTTGAATCCTCCTCCTAAAATAGTTCCAAAGGTACGCTTATATAGAATATGCCACCCAATGAGGTAGTGACTCGTCCCAGGCTCAAAACATGCTCACAAAGCTTGCGGTCGCCACCTTTGAAGGTTGCGACAGTGGACTTGGTCGTTGCAACCGTGAGGTTTTTTAGAGTTTCCAAGAGATTCATGTTACAGTTGCTACATTCAAGGGAACGGTCACAAGATTCAAAGATTGCGACCTCAACATATTAGGCTAGTGAACAACTAGGTCACAAGGATCAAAAGTTGCGGCCTCAAGGTTTAAAAGCTGTGATTATGTGGTTTGATTTCCTGGAGTATTGGATTTGAATTACTTTCCATCGATCGTTTAGAGACATCATTTCACTCGATTTTCATCATTAGACACACCCAAATAAGCCTAAGATTCAGCGGGATCAAATCGGGATGTCTACAGTTACCCCTCTTGACACAACTTACACAGCAGCGCGTGGTGCGAGTTATGTCAAAAATCCAGATATAACATCCATTTGATCGAGCCATCAATCTTAGGCTACGAAACACACAAGCATTCATATGATGGTGATCATACTCGAACTTTTATTGAGGTACCTACGTACCCCTTCGCTAGGGATTAATCCAAAACGTAATTTTAGGGCAAATGCACAAGATGCAAGATGTAAAGCATGATGCAGATACTAACGTCAAAATATAACCTAAAAGTCAAGTCAAGACCCAAAAAAGAACACACAAATAACAATTTAAAGATCAAGTCAAGATCTAAGAACCCAGTTGGAAAATAATTAAAAGGATCAAGTCAAGATCCTAGAAATTATCTTCAGCAACAAATTAATAGGTCGAGTCAAAATCTAAAAATTTGGGACGAGAATGGGACAAAAATAATTAAAAAATCGTGTCAAGACTTTAAAACTATTTTCATCAAGAGAAAATCATAAATTGATAGGTCGAGTCAAGACTTAAAAATTTGGAACGAGCACGGGATAAAAATAATTAAAAAGGTGAGTTAAGACTTTAAAACTATTTTTATCAGGAGAAAATCACAAATTAATAGCTCGAGTCAAGACCTAAAAATTTGAAACCAGCACAGGACAAAAATATTTAAAAAGTCGAGTCGAGACTTTAAAACTATTTTAAAATCCCAAAATAAACACCAAAACACATCCTTAAAAACAAACACAAATCCCAAAACACAATGATGGCAATCAAACATGTGCCCGCAACATTCAAACCTCGCGGTAGCGAGGTTCAAGGATCCAGGTCGCGATGTAACTGTTAGGACAGGTGGCGGTCACAAGAATCTGTTCAAATACACCTTGCGATCGCAACAAAATGGTTCCATAACCGTAAGATTGCAAACATCGAATTTTGCGGTCGTAAGGTTCGAGAGTCTGTAAGGCCTTCCAAGTTGTGCGGGATCCCTCACTTGTGTTCCAACTCTCTCTCTCTCTCTAACGCTCTCGAGCTCTCTCAACCTCTCCTGGTTCTCAAGACTTCTTTTAACATTCGGCTAGTTCCCTTCGACACAGGATGTGTATGCTATTGTTGTGCCTTCCCTTTCTCTTCATGGTCGGTTGTGACCGTAGTGATGACGATCTTGGGGCATGACGTGCGCCTTCTGCTACAGATAACACCTCCGTGGGCGCCATTGGGGGTGCTGGCTCCAGTGTTCCTAATGGTAGTATTTCTGACCCTCAACCCTCCACTTCTATGGGGGCGATGGATGCTCTGGCGACTGAAGTCGAGCGGGATTTACTTCGTGCTGTTGAGGATCGCAAGCGGGCAGCGGCAACGGCGCTGGGGGCTACAAATTAGGAGGCAGTAGACCAGGCGACTGCTAAGGCTGAGATAGTAGGCTTTCTAGATCTGCATGCTGGCGAGGGCATTCCTACTCCCTCTGACCCTCTTCGATACGCATCAGTCCCTTACCATATGAGGCTTAGCGGGATGTGGATATACGATTCTCCGATCACTGACGTTGCTTCTAACTTTCTCCTCCGTAAGCCACATGACCACCTCTCTTGCCATAATCATGCGGTAAATCTTCTTTTCTTCTTTTTCTATGTTGAAGCTTGCTTTGTAGCTTTATATTTGAACGTAGGTGCATGTTGAGGATTTCCTGGTACTTAAGATATATGTATATGATCAAAGAACTCAAAACATGAAAAATGCCTCGGTTAAAATGCTATAGCATATGCAATAATGAATCTTGATAATAAAAGGGACTTGAAACTTTGAACATGCAATCCAACCACATCTTATAATAACATATTTAGAACCAAAGACCCAAGACATCGGACTTGAACATTGGACTATGGATCTAGCAGAATACCTGAGCAACTGGAGTTTTTGAACAAAACACCTAATTACTAGGATTTAGAACACGGGTGCTTGGGGAGCAGAGCTTAAGACATAGAATGCTTAGCGTACTAGGGTTTAGGGTGCCTAAAGAGTAGGGCTTGAAACATAGGATGCCTACCTCACTAGAGTTTAGGGTGCCTGAGGAGCAGGGCTTGGGTGCCTGAGAAGTAGGGTTTAGCAAACCTAGGGATCATCTCACGAACCTAAGACCTAGACAACGCTTCACATATGACTAGGATTTTAACGGGGTTTACCTGGTACACCACGGCTTGGGGTGCCTAGCTCATTAGGGCTTGAGAGACCTAAGACACCGTCTGGACTTAGGAATACCTAGATAACGCTTCGCATATGACTAGGATTTGAAACAGAGTTTGCGTGGCGCACCAGGGCTTAGGGTGCCTAGCACACTAAGGCTTGAGAGACCTAAGACACCGTCAAGACTTAAGAATAACTAGACAACGTTTCACATATGACTAGGATTTGAAACAGGGTTTGCGTGGCGAACCAGGGCATAGGGTGCCTGGCTCACTAGGTCTTGAGAGACCTAAGACAGCATTTGGACTTAGGAATACTAAACAACGCTTCGCATATGACTAGGGTTTGGGATAAGGTTTGCCTGGCGCACTAGGACTTAGGGTGCCTAGCTCATTAGGGCTTGAGAGACCTAAGACACCATCTGGACTTAGGAATACGTAGACAATGCTTTGCATATGACTAGGGTTTGGGACAAGATTTGCCTGACACACCAGGCTTAGGGTACCTAGTTCACTAGGGCTTGAGAGACCTAAGACACCGTCTGAACTTGGGAATACCTAGACAACGCTTCGCATATGACTAGGATTTTAAAAGAGGATTTGCCTAGTGAACCAGGGCATAGGGTGCCTAGCTCACTAGGGCTTGAGAGATGTAAAACACCGTCTGGATTTTGGAATACCTAGATAATGCTTTGCATATAATTAGGATTTGAAACAGGATTTGCCTGGCACACCAGGACTTAGGGTGCCTAGCTCACTAGGGCTTGAGAGACCTAAGACACCATTTAGACTTAGGAATACCTAGACAACGCTTCGCATATGACTTGAATTTTAGAAGAGAGTTTTCTTGGCGTACCAGGGCTTAGGGTGCCTAGCTCACTAAGGCTTAAGAGACCTAAGACATGGCTTGGACTTAAGAATACATAGACAACACTTCGTATATGACTAGGATTTGAAACAGGATTTACCTAGCCCACTATGGCTTGGGGTGCCTAGCTCATTAGGTCTTGAGAAACCTAAGACACCGTCTGAACTTAGGAATACCTAGACAACTCTTCGCATGTCAGGTTTATATACTAAAAATCATATATTTTATTTGTTTTTAGTATTTAATTTTATTTTAATAAAATTATTTTTTTATTATTTATGAGAATCTTAATGAGAAATGAATGTAATATCATTTCTTTAATATTATGCATGGTTATCTTTTATTCTGTACAGTATTTAATCTAGTATGTAAGATACGGCTTGTACACAAAAGACTAGATTATAAGTGCTTGCAGAATATAAGTTTTAGTTAACAGTTTAGATGAAATTAGACAAACCATCAGTACGACTGTAGTACAGAGTTTTAGAAGGCCTGTGTTAGTTATTGGGAATAGATAATAGCGTTGTATATTGTTCCGATTCGTTGTGTTAGTACACTTTGTGTGTATTGAACAGGACTACATTGTGATAATTAATTTTATATTGACTATATAAATTATTGCATACCGAAGATTATTACGAGTGCTTATACTCTTAATCTCAAAATAATTATTATTTGCATATATTTAATATTCGTTGTTTTGATTCATTAGAGTGTGCGATCTTTTATGAGTTTATAGTCCTAATGAGTTTGATAGCGGTATTAATTATATGGTGATTATTAATTATTGATAGAATTCACGTCCTAATTATTCGGGATTGACGATACCCCTTTAAGGAAGTTTATAAATTTTAACTAGGCCAAACCCTGCAGGTGGACTTAATTATCCGGTAGTCAAATAAGTTAAGCGGAAGGACTTAAGAAATTTTAAAGATGTTGATTAGATTAAATTGTTAGTAATTAAATTTAATTAGCGGGTATCGAAAATCTTAACGTGGGGAGATGAGTTAAGCATTTAATAAAATGAGCTCAATGTAAATTGGTCTTGAAATTATGGTTAAAAGTGCGATTACAGTTCTTTAGTGGTATGAAATATAATTTAGTATTTTATGAAAATTACAAAAATCGCTGCAAGATTTTCATAATTACAGAAATCGCTGAGAGATTTACATATTTGCTGAAATCGTTGGAAGGGTATCTGCATCACACTAGACTTTATGTCATAATTACTCTACAGATCCCTGTTATAACCTATAAATATGCGGGTAGGCCGAATCAAATTTATAAATTTTCTTTCAAGAGTAAGGCTATCCATGTTCTATCGGTACCAGTTCTCGAATGATCATAGCCCACACTACGTTTGGGAATCGCAACGGGAATACAGTAGAAGGTCTATTCAGAGCTTCAACTCAGAGAATCAAACTTTGTAGTTGAAGAAACGACCGAAAGGTATTCATCTAAATTAACTGTGGTGGCATGAATTTTTTATTTTGATCGTTCGATATCAAAAAAAAATTATCTAAAGCCCGTTTCGACAATTACCCGTCCAGTTTTTATTTTTAAAAAAATTGTTTATAAATCAATGATCTTGACAATTTCCCTCCAACAATTGGTATTAAAGCCGTTTTGATTATGTTTACGATTAATCGAGGGGCCGGTTTGTAACATCCCGACCCTTCACATGGCAACGATATTGTTCGCTTTGGGCAAAAACCATCACGATTTTGCTCTTTTCAAGGGGTCACCCAAACTTGCATTGCTCCCGCTTAAGCACACTTAACTGCGAAATTCTACTAGGGTCTCTACCACATGGAAAAAGGTCTCGTTGAATGTAAGGGTCCAAGATTTTTCCTTTATAGCCCAGGAACTCTCTCTCCTTTTCCGATGTGGGATACCAGAATATCACAATCCACCCCTTGGTAGCCTGTCAGTCCTTATCAACCCACCCACTCAGTAGCTTGCCCACATGTCACACAAGACGACAGAGACCCACACTCGGAGGCGGGGAGAGTCGGCTCTGATACCATCTGTAACACCCCAACCCTTCACATGGCAACGATATTGTTCGCTTTGGGCAAAAGTCCTCACGATTTTGTCCTTCCTAGGAGGTCACCAATTCTTGCATTGCTCCCGTCTAAGCACGCTAAATTGCAAAATTCTGCTAGGGTCTCTACCATATGGAAAAATGTCTCGTTGAACGTAAGGGTCCAAGATTTTTCCTTCATAGTCCAAGAACTCCCTTTTCCTTTTCGATGTGGGATATCAGGATATCACACTGGTAAATTTATAACTGTACTAACTTTGTTTTGCAGGGGTTCTAATCCTGATTTTATGATCATTATTGTATTCATGTTTGATTGAATGGTTGTATTAGCCCAAGGGCTTTTTAATTTGATTTTGATGATTTTCATAATTCATTTTCTAAGAATAAATGATTTTAAATGGAT